>CM017324.1:37662077-37888514 GCA_006937295.1 Carpinus fangiana | reverse complement strand
GATGGCCATTTACTCACTTTTCCTCACCATCTCTGTCTTTGTGGCATCTGTCCCATGTTTCAGCAATCAACGGTCCTTGTTGCTGCAATTGAAGAACAATCTTACGTTCAATTCTACTATGTCCACTAAACTTGTTAAGTGGAATCAAAGTGCTGATTGTTGTTCTTGGGAAGGTGTAACTTGCAACGAGGGCCGTGTTATTGGTCTCGATCTGGCTGATGAATACATCTCGGGTGGAATCGACAATTCAAGCAGCCTCTTCAGTCTTCAACATCTCGAGAGCTTGAGTTTGGCTTATAACAACTTCAGCCATGAGATTCCATCACAGTTTTGCAAGCTTGAGAATTTGAGTTATTTGAATCTCTCAAATGCTTACTTTACAGGGCAGATACCTATTGCGATTTCGCGCTTGACAAGGTTGGTTATTCTTGATTTATCTTCCGAAGAACTGGTACTCGAGAATCCAAATTTAAAAGTGTTGGTTCAAAACCTTTCGGCACTTATGGAACTTTATCTCGGTGGTGTATTTATATCAGCACAAGGTAGTGAGTGGTGTCGGGCCTTATCATCTTCACTCCCAAATCTGAGAGTGTTGAGCTTGTCATATTGCAATCTTTTCGGCCCGATTGATTCCTCCTTGCAGAATCTTCAATCCCTCTCAATTATTCGTTTGAATGGTAACCACTTTTATGCTCCAGTTCCAGAATTTTTTGCAGATTTCAAAAATTTGACATCCTTGGAAGTTTCCGATTCTGGGCTGAACGGAACATTTCCGAAAAAGATCTTCGAAGTACCAACGCTACAAACGCTTGACTTGTCATATAACTCTCTACTTGAAGGTTCTTTGCCAGAATTTCCTCCAAATGGATCACTTCAAACCATGGTTCTTGCGGCTACAAGTTTTTCTGGGGCATTACCATCTTCTATTGGTAACCTTAAAATGTTGTCAACAATAGATCTTGAGGGTTGCTATTTCGTTGGATCTATTCCAAACTCAATGGCAAGCCTCACACAATTGGAGTTTCTGTATATCTCAGACAACAAATTCAATGGATCAATTCCAAATTTCAGCATGTGCAAGAATCTGACAACCGTAAGGCTTGAGAGTTGCAATTTCGTTGGATCTATTCCAAATTTCAGCATGTGCAAGAATCTGACAACCGTAAGGCTTTCTAATAATTATCTGTCAGGTGAGATTATTTCCACTCAGTGGGAAGAACTTTTGAATCTTGAGACGTTGGACTTGGGTGGCAATTTGCTGAATGGGAATATTCCAGATTCTCTATTTTCACTTCCATCATTGAAAATGTTGGATCTTTCCCGTAATCAATTTTCTGGTCAACTCAAAGAATTTTCCAACGCTTCTTCCACCTTGGAATACCTTTATTTGGATAACAACCTTCTGGAAGGGCCAATACCCATGTCTATCTCTGAACTCCATGGTCTTAAAACACTCTCACTTGGTTCAAACAAATTTAATAAATCCCTGAACCTTAGTGTGATTCAGCAGTTAAAAAATCTTTCATACCTTGATCTTTCTCACACCAGCTTGTTATCTGAATATAATGATTTTAACTTTTCGTTATCCTCTGTTCCCCTTGACATACTAATTCTCGCTTCTTGCAAGTTGAAAAAAATTCCTGATTTCTTGAGAAACCAATCCTATTTATTTGATCTAGACCTTTCACACAACCAGATCTTTGGAGAGATGCCCAACTGGATCTGGAAACTACCTAATCTTGTTCGATTAGATCTCTCTTACAATTTTCTAGTGACTTTGGAAGGACCTATCCTCAATGTTTCTCTTCTAAGCCTATACCTTCGCTCCAATCAACTCCAGGGGCAGCTCCCAAATATCCCGCATGCCGAATACTTGGATTTCTCAGGGAATCAACTCCAAGGGCAGCTCCCAAATATCCCGCACGTCGAATACTTGGATTTGTCAGGGAATAGTTTGGATCCCTCCATTCTAGCTAACATCAGTTGGTCCCTTCCTTCCATTCTATACTTGTTTCTTTCAAGTAATAAATTGTATGGGAGCATCCCCATATCAATATGCAATGCTACAAATCTTGAACTTCTAGATCTATCTAATAATTCCATTAGCGGCACAATTCCCCAATGCTTGATTAAGATGACTGATAAACTTGGGGTGCTGGATCTAAGGACAAACAACCTCAGTGGCATAATTCCTGATGCATTTCCAGATAATTGTGGTTTAGAAACTCTATCTCTCAATAAAAACCAACTGGAAGGAAGGTTACCAAAATCTTTGGCCAATTGCTCTTGGTTGGAGGTCTTGGACATTGGGAACAACCACATCGAGGGTACCTTCCCATTTTTCTTGAAGAACACAACAAGATTGAGTGTTCTTGTTTTGCGATCTAACAAATTTTACGGATCCATTACTCATCCAGAACTTAATCTCACCTGGCCGGGGCTTCAAATTGTAGACATAGCTTCAAATAATTTTACTGGTACCCTTCCAATAATACTTCTTTTGTCTTGGACGTCAATGATGGATCGTGGAAATGAGGTGGGCCCAGAGCTTAATTATTACCTTGTATTTTCTAGTTATTTTTTATATCAAGATACAATAACAATTACTAGCAAGGGTTTTTCTGTGGAGCTGGAGAAGATTCTAACTAGCGTCACCGTCCTTGACTTCTCTTGCAACAATTTTGACGGTCACATACCCAGAGAAATTGGAGAACTCACACTGTTATATTCCTTCAACTTGTCGCATAATGCTTTCACGGGCCAAATCCCTGCATCTTTGGGAAAATTGAGTCATCTTGAATCACTAGACCTATCAAGCAACAACCTTTCTGGTGAAATTCCCGTGCAACTCGCCAATGGTCTTATTTTTCTGTCGGTCCTCAACCTTTCGTTCAACCAATTGGTGGGACAGATTCCATTGATCAAGCAATTTAGTACATTTTCGGCAACTTCCTTTGAAAGAAACAAAAGATTATGTGGTTTTCCTTTGAAATCGAAATGCATAGATGAGGATCCACGATTGCCACCTCCAACATATGAAGAAAGTCATGGGAGTATGATTGAGTGGAATTACATAAGTGCTGAAATGGGATTTATTTTTGGCTTTGGAATTATAATTGGACCCCTTATGTTTTGGAGGAGGTGGAGGATATGGTATTATAAACATGTTGATGACATTATGTTTAAGATCTTCCATCAACTGTGTCTTAGAAAAGAACATCATCAAAGACGAGCATTCCGAAATCAAGAGCCGATGCACTAGTTATGGTTATGAGGCGCATCACCTCCAGGTTTGTCATGATAAACTCTTGCTTTTTCTTAAAAAAATAAAAAAAATAAAATAAAAAATAAAAATTGAATTAAAATGTAACTTCATATAGCACCTCGAATGAGGAATGCCTACATTTCCAAGCATCTTGTTTGCGGAATGCATGTGGGCTTCGCTAGGAATCCAAGATGCCTTGAATAAAATGGACCTCTTATACATGGGCCATTAGTTTTCAACTCTGTGGGCCTCGAGACTATTCACAATTCATTATGTATCTTTAATTAGTAATTAGTAATTAGTTGCAGACTTGCAGTGACTCTGATCAATGCAGGTAGGGGTAAATGTTCTTGCCGATTCAATGAAGTCTGTACGTATGTGATTCTACTTTCGTAGAAATGTTGTCATTTAATAAATCTGCAGAACCAATGTTTTAGACCTCCAGTTGCAGAAGTCATTTTTCTGCGGGAGCAAGGCTTTGTAAGAGAATCTGTAAAGCTAAATTTGTCCAAACACTTCTAATTAAATAGTTTTTTTNAGTCTGTGAGTTCTCTCTGATGGCGTTAAATAATTCACAGTACTTTTGTGATGCTGTTAATAAAGATGATTACCTGTGTACCTTATCACATATAGACATGTACCTCTTTGAATTCGAGTTATTTTTCCTATTTTAGTGTTGTTTGTGCTTGATCAAAAGCATGTCAGATGACATGGCGATGTAACAGTTACTAACAAAAAAAAATTTAATTTGATGATATAGCAATTGACAAAGAAGAAGATGCTACATGAGTTTGTGGAGGCTTTGTAGCGAAAATAGTAATAAAATTTGGTGTAGAGGTCTGAAAATTTTCTTGAACTTTCACTCGTCTTAACATTATTTTCAAATTTTAAAAACTCTCAATTAAGGGTATCAAATTTTCAATCTTTTTTACTTATCTTATTTTGCTAGGATTTTTCGTTAAATCTTGTCAAAATTTTTAAAATACCCAATTTTTTATTTTAAATGTTGGGAGTACATGAATTTTGAGAATACTTTTAAAATACAAAAGCTTTTGTGAAAAATCTACTAAAATTTAAATGACCGAGAAATTCTAAACCGTAAATGGAAAAGAATGAAGGCAGACTAAATCAAAGGTGAATCGTTTTGTTTTTGCGTAAAGTAAAACTTCTTTAGGGTCTTTAGTAATTGATGCGATGGTCATGGAGCAGGTAAAATAAAGTTATCGGTACAAAGTGAAGAAGAGTCAATTAAAGCTAATTAAATAGCTTCAAATAATTATCACTCAGGAGAGAGGGAGGCAAAGAATTATATGTATAGATTACACATTTATGTACACAGGTAAACAGAGATTATATGTATAGATTAAAATAGAAAAAGTGAGACTATTGGTATCCATGACCATGTCCGAATTAGAAATTTAACTTTAAAAAACCTGATTGTACCAATTCTTTTTTTCTAAGGGCCAAAATAAGAAAATAAAATAACTAAACTGTTTATTTTTTTTTAACAAATTCAAAGACTAAAACTCATTTTTTAACTTTTTTTTTTTTTTTTTGGGAGGGATCCACTTCCGCCCTCTCTTAGACCATTCACAGTGGCACCGACAAAATGGCCAAAAAGCCAAACACCAAAAAACTTTTTCCATCCGGCTCAACAAAATCCCGTATGAATTGTTGAGGAGCTCAACAAAATAAAATATTCTTTTATTTCTCTCTCCTCTAATAAAAAACTATTTTATCTCTCCTTCTTCCCCTCCTTTTCTTCCCGTCTCTCTCTTTCACCGTCGCAGTCCAGGGGGACGGTCCAGCGACGCACTCGCTCGCGTTCAGGGTGATGCGGCTGTGCAGGCTGTCGTTCCACGTGGACCCTCCGCTCCGCCTGGACCCGGTCGATCTCATTGATGTGCAGGCCGGTGCTCCATCTCTCTTCCTCCCTCTCATAGTGAGCTCCGTATTTATAGGGGGAGAAAGAGAGTGTTCTCTGTACAGGAGTAGTGCTGGAGAGGGATAAGCTGAGGCAGATGGTGGAGTTGGAGAAGCAGAGGATGCAGTTCGCCAAGGATTTGGAGATGCAAAGGATGATTAATTTTTTGGATGATTTTGGGTGATGATGGGTATGGGATTGGCTGATTTGTTGGGGTTTTGGTTGAATTGCTCGACAGCTCGATTGTGGGATTATGAAACCAAATTTGGCAGCCAAAATCAATCCAAACCCATCTCCAAAGCCACCATGGAAGCTCGGTCAGTGAAGCTTCGGGAGGCCTACAATGGGCGCCGACCCATCTATCTTCATCTACGACCCTCTTCTTCCCTCCAGTGTGTCTCGTTTCCGGATCTGTGGATCACTCCGTCAAGCTCTACAAGCCTCTGGGTATTCCTCTTTTCCCACAAAACCCTAGCTCCAGTCATAGCTCGATACGTATCGCTTTGTCGTCGTCGCAGTCAGGGTGGAGGAAGAAATTTTGTAGGCGTCAAATTTTTAGAAAGAAAGAATAAAAAAATATAAAGAAAAAATATAAAAATAATATTTAAATGATAGGAAAAGAATATTTAAATGAGTGTAGAGTTAAAATACTAAGTTGAATGTGGAGCTTTAAAAAAATAAGTAATGAAAATAAATAAAGGTGAATTTTTTTTTTTTTTGCTAAATTAGCTTAATAGGGGCGCCGGATGTGAATAGTCTTAGGCTTGGCTCTCTATTGAGATAGGTTAATGACATTAGTCCCTCACACAATTTTTTGAGAGAATATTGAGACAATTTATAATTTTATGAGACGTTAACAAATGGATAATTATTTGAGAGGATATACATAGGTGGAAGCGGTGACCGAAGGCATGACAAGATCCCCAATGCCCAAAGGAATGACAAGATCCCCAAAAAGTAAATTTCCAAGAAAAGAAATCTCCATGTAAATTACAGGTAACCTTTTTTTGGGGGGCCATTTAGTCCAAGAACCAATTGCCTGTTAAGTGTAATGTGGGTCCAATTTGTCAATTATTTGGGACTAATAATCAATAAAGATTATTTTAAGGGCCAAAGTACATGGAGGTTTGGGGGTGTCTTCCACAATTTTTATTTATTTTTTTAAATACTCTTATAATCCTTTTAAAATCAAATTTTTACTCCCTGAATTTTATTTTTTGTTTTTTGTTTTTGTTTTCCAAACCTAAAATTCTATTTCCGCTGTTGTATAAGGGATGACATGAAGTCAATTCTTTTGTAGGAATTCACTTCATGTGACAACTCTAAAAATGTTGTCACACACAACACAAGTTCAAACAAATGAATGGTTCAAAGTTTTGTATTCAATTTGAAAACGTGTTTCTCCATCCCATCCAACCCCGTGACACGGCAATAAAATTTGTTGAAAGACTTACTTGCGTCTTCCACCATCTGCGTTCACTCTTATTTTCATACACATTTCTCAAAGTCTTCTTCCGACGTCATTTACTATACGAAGATGGTTGAGTGATTAGTTTTTATCATTTCTCTTTTATTTTTTGGTTGTGATGTGATATAAAAATAAAAATAATTTTGAGTGACTTATTTGTTCAATTATTTATTACTTTTGTTAAAAAAAAAAAAAAATTTATAAAAAGCATTACCAAACCAGCTCATTTTTCATGAGACTTTACCCAACTCAACACATTCGAGACTGAGGGATCAAACTTGGACATTTGTTTTAATATCATATTAAATTACTCATTCTCCCAAAGACTTATAAGTAGAAGTCGATTTATTTAATTAATATTTTAATATATTTAATTAACTAAAGTAAATGAAAACACCATAATTATTAGAACACTTAAAAATGGAACATGACTCATCCGTAGCCTTCATTAGATTAGATGGGCAAGACTGTTTTTTCTTTGTTCTTTATTTGGTTGGATAGTGGGAGGGACACGACTTTTGTAAGTCTTTCCCACCAAGTTTTTTTCTCGTGGATGCATTTAATTGGTTGTGTTGATGACATAATTAATGACAAACCAATATGATTATGGATCAAGATCCTTGGCAATTTCCCAAAATTGTCAGCCAATTCTTTTGAAAATCTCAGCCATTAAATAGATCTAATGACTCATAATTAAACACTCATTTTTTTTAATGGATGGCATATATTCCCGAGGCTTAAAAAATTTCCATCCAAAACTTTGCTTTTTCCCTCTAAATAATTTCCCTTGAAAGTGGATGATGTGGTTATTTTGTGACCAAAAATATATCAATAATAAAATACCACTCGCAATAGAACGAATCCCGTAGGATAGGGCTATATTGAGGGTGTCGAACCTCAGGGACTGTAAGGGTTTTGCTATTAAATTCTAAAGACTAAATTTAACCTAATTAATTAAAAGAGTTTTGATTGATTGTGAATTTTAGTGCATGAAAGTAAATGCAGAATTAAAAGTAAATATATGAGAGAGAGAGAGAGAAGTAAGGTACCAATTTCACCACAATCCGCACAACAATGGTAACCGTATTTAATTCCAGAAACTCAGAATATGTATGTTATAAAAGAACAAGAAAATACAATATCAAGGGATAAGGATAATCTATCTTCGGTTGGCACGGATCGTCCACCTAACCACTAAGATGCGGCACGACCCGTCTTTCCTAGGCATAAACTATAAAATCCCTTAATAAGTTTTCATACAATCAATGGAATAGCATAACCCATCTTCGGTTGGCACGGATCGTCTACCTAAATTACACTAAACTAAGGTGTAGTACGACCCGTCTTCCCTAGGCATGGCCTATCTTAATCCTATTAATCATATGTCTATTAAAACCCATTGCATAACCATCAATCTTATAATCACAGAAAATAAGGTTGATTTGAGTTCAATACAGGCAAAATAATTTCTAAGACAAGAATAGAATTTCGCAAATATTGAAATTGAATTGAATAACAATTGCATTGAATATTAAGAACAGAAATCTAAAATTGCAATCCTCACAGTTATGCAATCAACATACATAAATTGAATTAAATGAAATCAAATACAATCACCATTGTGCTTGGAAAGGGTTTACATCGGTACCCCACTAAGGGGTTTAGCCGCTCATGACTCCGCTAAGCCTCCAAGAAATATTTTCTGTCTAAAACTAAGTATCTTCTCTCTGAAATTGTCTCTCTAGTTGTGAGGCTTAGAGGTCTATTTATAGGCTTTAGGAGAGTCCTAGAAACCCTAGTAAACCTAGGAAATTCGGAATTCTATCTCCTAGTCAATTTAGGAGACAATCCTATTACAAATCGGAATAGAATTCGTCCAGAATTGGGCTTCTATCTTGCGGGGTGATTTTAGCATTGCGGAGGTCTGAATTAGGAAAATACTATTTCACAATGATTTGTAGCCTGTTGAGTCAGCTTTCCAATGCCGTTGGAATCACCTCAATCCGATAATTGAACTGAAAGTTATGGCCAAAATACCGAGACCTATTCAGAATCCAAATTTGAATCCAATCCGATTTTAGCTCCAATTTGATAAATTCCGATTTAATCCTTTCCACATCTTCTAGGTCTTCCCAATTTGTGCTTTAAACCCAAAATTAATGGTTTTTCTTGCATATTTATTAAATACCTGAAAACACAAAAACAACATAAAATCAAACAAATAACAATGCTAAGGAATTAACATATGCGAGTTAAGGGGCTTGAATGTGCAACATTCGGCGCTTATCAGTGGAAAAAGGGGAAAATTAATTAAAATGCTTCTTCTTTTTTTCGTCTCTTTCTCAATGAAAAAAAAAAAAAAATCCACCACAAAGCTTCAACATTTTGCAGATGTTTCCGACGGCAACTGGTATTTCTAAGGTAGAATCTGAGAAAAACTACCAAGTAAGACAACACTATTGAACTAGTATTTCTCTTTTGAGTAATTTGTTCATTTTCATTGTTTATTTTAATCTTTTAGTGAGTTTGCTGTTGAAGTTTATGTGGAATTAAACGGATATTTAAATCTAAGCAAGCAATTACCAAAATATGAAAAAGTAAACACAAAGATTTTGGTGACGAAGAGGAAACCTTTTAAAAATAGATCTAAAAGTAAAACCTCTCCGGGGCAGCCAAACCCAGGAAATCACTATCAAAAAATTATCTAGAGATTACAGATACTAGGAACACTTACAACCCTTTGCAAGACCTTGGCTCTATAAGATCGACAAGCCTACAACTCGTCTCCTTGCCAACAATCTTCTTCAACGTGATTCTCCTTAACCGGACCCTTCCGATAAACTTCTCAATGACGCTCACAATCAAACTAACAATGATCGAGGAATAACAAGGCTCACAATAATTCTCTCTAAGCACAGCCTCTCACAAACTCTCTGGGGGTGAAAATCCGTACCTCTCTATTTCTATAGAGATGTATTTATAATAGCCCCACAATCCCTAGACCTAGGACACAGTTTGAAATCATTTAAAACTGTTACAGGTACGGGATGTCCGGATGTTAATGGGCTGTCCAGACATGGACTTGCGGAGCAAAAATTCAGTTCTGGAAATGATGTCCAGACATGTCCTGCAGAGGGTGAAAATCAGCAATCATCAGCAATCTGGAAAATCCGTCGGTCCTTGATCAATAGCTTCGATCAATGGGTGTTGGTGGTCCGATTGAGCTGAAACTTTGCAGGACTGTTCATGACACGTGAATCCTCATTGTGAACGGTGAAGATTGGATTCTGAACATTCTATATTAGTGTTTCAGCCCATAGACATAGCCTCTACATTTTGGAACTGAATTAAGCCAACAAAAAAACTAACAAACTCCCCCTTTGACAATTCAGTGATAAAACCAATATGTCGAGCCATCCCATCATCTCCCCATATTTACTCCCCCTTTTTGTCACAGAATGACAAAAGGTTTCCATGATTCCTGAAACACTTCACAAAACACATCAAACATATGGAAAACAGGAATAAAAGTGTAACCAACACAAAAATACTCATTATCACAACTTAGAAAAATACAAGAAGTATAAGATGCAAGATCATGAAAGACATAAACAAAACTCCCCCTCAATGCATGACTTAATAAAAACAAGAAACTTGAAATGAACAAGGTTTCTCCCCCTCAATAAGTTAAATGAACACACATGATATATGCATCAAAGACTCATGTATTTCAGCAATGAATATCCCAAACATGGTCCAAATATGCAAAATATACATGAGACTTGAAATGACAAGAACATCATTTTGTTTAACCCAAGCAAAGAAAAATGTTACATTCAACCCATGCTTGTGTGTTGTGTGTGTAAGCCATCTAATGAGAAAAATTACCAAACTTACAAAATGAAGAGAAAGTTTCACCACCATGATGTTTTGGCAAGTATATCAAATCAAAAGTCAAACCTTATCATATTAGGGCCTAGACACTCTCATCCTATACATTTCTCTTTGTAAAACAATTTGCACAAGTTTGACATAGTGAAATAAATTCATTTTGGAATATGATCTTTTGATTTTATTTGTTTCACTATTTTGTTTATTTTTCTTTTTTAGAAAGTGTCCTTAAACTTTTGATGCTTATCACAAAAGTGAAAGCATGAATTTTTAAGCTCTAGGTTCAACTAGCATATGGTCAATTTGAAAAATATGACTAGTCAAAAACAAATCTCATGTAGTTACCTAACAAACCTCGCATTTGAAATTAAGAAATAACCTCAAATTACACTTAATTGTGCACAAGAGATGAAGCATAGGCAAAACGTACAACATAAGCTCGGGCTTAAGGTAACTACAAAAACAAGTTCATTGAATAACAAATTCTCATCTTATGCATATTAAGAACATTTCAAGACATAAGGAATTAATCCATAATAGCAACATGAGAAAATAATGGATTATCTAGGTGCATAAGACAAAAGAAAGACAAGAAAACAACCAAAATAAAATATTTTTGTCTTTTTAAAATTTTTTAACAAAAGAAAAAAGTGCAAACAAGAAAAAAAAATTAACCAAAACAAAACAAAAACAAAGACAACATGCTCTAGGAAATGCCAAGATAAATAGGAAAAGCAATCCTAGGCATGTTATTGACTCACCTAACATAAGGTGTGAAAAACGCTATGCAGACTCCAAAAACTTGTTTATCACAATTTATACGGAATTAAAACTATGAAGCAATAAACAATTCAACCAACAAAATATCTAAAGCAATAAAGAAGCAGACACAGATATTTTGGTTACGAAGAGGAAACCAATTAGAGCACTCTCTAATTGTAAAATCTCTCTGGGGCAGCCAAACCTAGGAAATCACTATCAAAAGATTATCCAGAGATTACAGACACTAGGAACACTTACACCCCTTTGCAAGATCTTGGCTCTGTAAGATCGATAAGCGTCCAACTTGTCTCCTTACTCACAATCTTCTTCAACGTGATTCTCCTTTATTGGACCCTTCCGATACGCTTCTCAATGACGCTCACAATTAATTAACAAAGAACAAACACTCTAAAAGAGAGAGAAAACAACGCTCAATATCAAAGGCTCTCTTAGCACACGACAGAAAATTCTAGATGCAGAATTCGTACCTAATATAGATCTATAGAGATCTATATATAATACCTAAATACTCCTAGACACATTAGAACTCCATTAGAACTCAATTACAATGTAATTTAGACCTAGAAGCTACGGGCTGTCCGGACGGTAAGTGGGCTTGTCCAGACGGGCTATTAAAAACACGGGGAAAATAGTTTCTTGAACATGGCCATCGGGACGGGAAGAGAGGCCGTCCGGACGGTGCTAGGGCAACATCGCTTCTGAGTACTTTTGGCGCGGCGCGTTCGGACGAGGTTCCAGAAGCGAGTTCAGACGAGCTTCTCAGGTTTCTTCATTTGCATCACGTGTTCGGATGGTCAAAGAGTCCATTCGGACGGTCTTTGTTCCAATTTCAACTTGGCACTTTGAATTTCATTTTGTTCACGAACATTAGCCAATACTTGAAACTAACAAACTCCCCATTTGGCAATTTCGGGAACAAAATCCTTCCAACCCCAACAAACTTCCCATTTTTGTCACAAATTGACAAAAGAGTCCATGTTTCCTGAAACACTCAAAAAACAAATCAAGGCATATGTGGAACAGGAAAAAAATAAATAAAATTCATGATCACAGATAAATATTTGCATGATATAACACAAGTTCATGAATAATAGAAACTCCCCCTCAAATTAAAACGCAACAATCAACAAGAAACTTTAAAAAAATTTCCCCCCCTCAAAAATCAAGAAAACACACAAGACGCATACATCAAAATTCATGTTTTCAAGCAATGAATATTTCAAATTATCACAAAAAATTTAAAATATACATGAGACATATAGAAAACGATAACACTTTTTGTTTAACCCAAGCAACGCAAAAAAAAATACATTCAACCCATGTTTGTGTCGTGTGTGTAAGCCAACCATTGAATATCAAAAAAAATTTATAAGTTGAGTAGAGGTTTTACTACGATAAAGGTTTTGACAAACAAATCAAATCAAAAGTCAAACCTTATTATACTAGAGCCTAGCCACTCTCATCCAATGCATTCCTCTTTTGAAACAAAGCAAGCTTGAGACTATGAATTTAATTTCTTTGGAATATAATCTTTTAATTTCTTGTTTCACAATTTTTCTTCATGAAAAAGTGTTTTTAAACATTTTGTGCTTTGAGAAATGCAGGAATTTATAAGCCCTAGGTTCAACTAGCGTATAGTCAAATTGATAGATACAACTAGTCAAAACCCTCATATAGTTACCTCACACTACTCAAATTTTAAGAATAGACTCAATTTAAGCTCAAGTGTGCGCAATAGTTGAAAGCATGAGTAAAACGTACAAATTAAGCTTAGGCTTTAGGTAACCACAAAGAAAATTGTCCATTGAAATAATATGACAACTTATGCATATTGAAAACATTTTAAGACATAAGGAATTAAATCCATGGAAGAAGCATGAGCACATAATGGACACTCAAGGTGTATCTGACAAAAGAAGGAAAACAATAACCAAATTAGAATTTTTTTTTTTTTTCTTTTTGAAATTTTTCAAAAATAAAATGCACACACAAAAAAATAAATAAATAAATAACAAACAAAACAAAAAAAAAAATAGAAAAACAAACATGCTCTAGGATATTCAAAATAATGCAAGACAACCAATCATGGGCATGTGGGTGACTCACCTAACCCAAGGTGAGATCACCACCACTCCCCTTCAAAGGGTGAGTGGTATTTTCCTTCTTAACCTAAACTTTCTTCATTTTGGGAACATAAGTGTGACTTTTAGCCAAGTCATTCAACTGAGTGATAATACCCCTCACCATGTTGAATAATTCATCATGACTATTCCTAAAACGAAAATAGTCTCTTTTTGACTCATGATTATTCAATTGAAAACATTTCAGGCGAATATGCCCAATCTTGCCACAGTGATGACATGTAGGAATGAACCTTTGAGAAGGTTGGTTCCTTGGCATATGAGCACGTCTCGGTGTAGAACTAGACACATAGGAACTAGTTAAAATTCCCTTACTTTTCTTACCTCTTGAAACTGGAGGAAGCATTTCCTTCTTTTTAGCCAAGTTTTCTTCTTTACAAACAGGTTTCATAAAAATCAACTTTGAAGGAGAAACAACATTAGTAGAAGAAACAACAGATTTATCAAAGCCTAATCCAGTTCTATCAAATGAATGTTTCTGATTATGCAACATGTGATTAAGCTTTTCATTAGAGAACGTTTTCAGATGATTTCTTGAATCATTAAGATCATTCTCTAAGGATTTCACTTTGGCAATTAAACTGTGATTTTCAGATTTCAAAGTGTCATGAATAGCATGTGAATCAGTTAAGGTACTAGACAGTTTATCATTTTCAAGATTAACTTCTTTAAGTTTCTGTAAGTGTTGCTTATTCAACTTCTTCAATTTACTGTATTCCAAAAATAAATGGTTATAAGCATTTTACAGATCACCCTCATCTTCTGATTCATTATCACAAATACCATAATTATTATTTAGAGAGTTAGACTCACTAGCATCATCCTTAGTATCATAAGAAACCCCAAAAGCTACATAATTAGCAACAACTTCAGCTTTTTCTTCTTTGTTTGACTCATCACTTTGAGTCACATTAAATGCCCTGCCTCTTGATTTGATCAAATTTCCACAATCAGCATGTATATGCCCAACACCACCATACTCATAACACTTAACCTCATGACTAGGATTCACAGAATTTTTTGACTCCTTACTTCTAGAATTTCCATTGTTTCTGAGAAATTTCTTAAACTTCCTAGCCATCATAGCCATTTCTTCATCATCTCCAAACTCCTCATCAAAAAGATCTACAGATTTACCTTTAGTAGTATTGATCTTAAGAGCTAGATTTTTTGAATTTTGGGGTTTAGGTAGCAAGAGCTCAAAAGTCTGAAGTGAACTTACAAGTTCTTCTACTTTCATGTTTTCTAGATCTTGGCTCTGTGTTATTGTAGCAATCTGAGGTATGAATCTAGCGGGTAGTGATCTTAAGATTTTCTTGACTATCTTAGCATCAGTCATTTTCTTTCCAAGATTAATGGTAGAGTTTCTAATGGTGCTAAGTTTAGAATAAAACTCATCAAACGTCTCTTTCTCTTTTATCCTAATCTCTTCAAATTTAGACACTAACATTTGAATTTTAGAGGCTTTCACAATTTGAGATCCTTCATGGGTAATTTCCAAAGTTTCCCATACTTCTTTAGCTATTACGCATCAAGAAATTCTTCCGAATTCTTCGGGGCACAAAGATGAGTAGATGGCATGTAACGCTTTGTCATTCGTAGAAGAAGCAATCTTTTCATCCTTTGAAAATTCAGCACTTGCCTTATTAGGATTAATCCATCCAGATTTAACAATATGCCAAACGTCCACGGATTTGAGATAAGCTTTCATACAAATTTTCCAAAACGTATAATTGGATCCGTCAAATACGGGAAGTGAGTTAGGTGCAACTATGTGAGACATATTAGACGGAGTCTAGGATCACACTCAAGAATTTAATCCTTACAAAGTGAACCCATTCTGATAGCAATTGAAAAATGCTATGCAGACTCCAAAAACTTGTTTATCACAATTTATGCGAAATTAAAACTATGAAGCAATAAACAATTCAACCAACAAAATATCTAAAGCAATACAGAAGCAGACACAGATATTTTGGTTACGAAGAGGAAACCAATTAGAGCACTCTCTAATTGTAAAACCTCTCCGGGGCAGCCAAACCCAGGAAATCACTATCAAAAGATTATCCAGAGATTACAGACACTAGGAACACTTACACCCCTTTGCAAGACCTTGGCTCTATAAGATCTATAAGCCTCTAACTCGTTTCCTAGCTCACAATCTTCTTCAACGTGATTCTCCTTTATTGAACCGTTCCGATAGGCTTCTCAATGACGCTCACAATTAATTAACAAAGAACAAATACTCTAAGAGAGAGAGAAAACAACGCTCAATATCAAAGGCTCTTTTAGCACACGACGGCGAATTCTAGATGCAGAATTCGTACCTAATACAGATTTATAGAGATCTATATATAATACCTAACGACTCCTAGAGACATTAGAACTCAATTACAATGTATTTTAGACCTAGAAGCTATGGGCTGTCCGGATAGTCTATTAAAAACACGGGGAAAAAAGTTTCTTGAACATGGCCGTCCGGACGGGAAGAGAGGTCGTCCGGACGGTGCTAGGGCAACATCGCTTCTGAGTACTTTTGGCGCAGAGCGTTCTGACGAGGTTCTAGACTCAAGTTCAGACGAGCTTCTCAGGTTTCTTCATTTGCATCACGCGTCCAGACGGTCAAAGAGTCCGTCCAGGCGGTCTTTGTTCCAATTTCAACTTGGCACTTTGAACTCCATTTTGTTCACGAACATTAGCCAATACTTGAAACTAACAAGGTGAGATCACCACCGCTCCCCCTCCAAGGGTGAATGGTATTATCCTTCCTAACCCATACTTGATCATAAAATTTAGTAACGACCACTTGATCCCAACCATTAGATCAAACTTATCAAAATTTGACATTACAATTAACTTTACTAACAGTCCAATAAATTTGACCATTGGATTTGTTTTAAAAGCATCGTATTGTCCAGATCAAACCACCAAATCAAATGTTACTAACCGTGCTAAGTGCCAAATGCGATGGCGTCACTAGCGCCCTATAGCCTAGTGCAACACATGCACTTGTTTTAGGGTATAAACACAAGTGCATACATAAAAGAATTGTTTTAAAGCAAATACTTGATGTGTTTTTGAGCCTTATAAATACAAACTTTTTTTTTTTTTTTGGACATGTCCATGTAAGGGTAGGGGGAGGGGGGATTCGAACTTGTGACCTCCGCTTCATAAAGCGTGGTTAACAGCCGATTGAGCTACCACTTGGGGACTATAAATACTAACTTAATTTCTCTTTTTTCTCATATATATATACATATTAATTTTGAAAATTCTTTAAAAAGATTAAACCATGAATATTATTTAATAAAAAGAATAATTATGGATGGTTCAATGTCTATTCAAACAAAGTTTGGCAAGAAGTATCGGAGCAAAGAACATTTAACAATATTTAAGACTGAAGAATGCATATATAGGACGTCTTTCCTTTCCCCCCTTGTCTTCCACATTCCTCTTTTCAGTCTTTTCTTTCCCTTTTCCTCGTTCTTTCCAGAATTCTGCTTTCTATATCCCAACCATCTACTTTCTGACCACGTCAACTCCACTTACGATTCAAATAAGAAACTTAATCGCTATTGAAGCAACGGAAAGAAACCACTAATACATGGGTTTAATTAATTCCATGGCAGAAGCAATAATGAGCTCCAAATCCAATAATTAATAATCTTTGTTAGTACAAGTATGTATTACAATTATTAAATACAAAAATGGGAAGCTACAAGATTTCAGATATTAAAACAATATCAGTTAGTATAAAAAATATATCATTAGCCTTTTAGCAAAGAGAAATGACTAAAATTACATAATCTCAATACCAAAGAATTTATAATATCCTTTAGCACTGGATAGCGGGGAATGTATTATATTCAAATTGATGGAAAGCATATGTTTCTCCATCCCACCAAGATGTTATATCTACTAATTGTTTTTCTCCTCAATGCTTTTGGCAAACATCCATGACAAAATGTCTCTGCATGGAAACAAAATTTTCCATTAAACGAACGGAGAGAATCCAAAAACTAATTAAAAAGAAGGTGAATTTTTTCCTATTTGTCTTTTGCTGGAAATGTGATTCACCTCTCCCAAAGTACCAACAACCCCACTGCTCTAGGCTAAAAAATTTGTTGAAAGGGAGCTCAGAAGACTTGACTTAATTGGGTCTTCCTCCGCCCCAAGTCTCACTCTCATTTTCATGCACACTTTTCGGAGTCTTCCTCCCAGGTCATTTAATTTAATTTATTGACATGGTGGCGGACCAGAAAACAGAGTCCACAAGTTAGGACCTTTTAAGGGGTGCTTTTTATTATTTTGGTTGTAATGTTTCATAAAATTAAAATTAATTTTGAATGATTTATGTGTTTAATTATTTGACAATGTTTTTGTTAAAAAAAACAAAAAGAATGAGAGGAGGACTCATCTTCCTTCCATTTCTACTCCCCCCGCTCCAACTCTCTCCCTCTCCTTCTGATTATTATTATTATTTTTTTTTAAGTGTTCTCTGACCAGATCAGCTTGCAACTTTAGCCTCTCCGCTTTCACCTTCTACCGTGTTGTGCTGTTTATTTCCTCTTCAGTCGCTGCTGCTTGCTAGTTGTTTGTTTGTATTTTTTGTATTGAATAAGTGGTTTTTCTCTCTAGATCTACTTCATGAGCGAAGAGAAATAATTATGTGTGAGAGGTTCAAAAGTGAATAATGTGATATAAAATGTGAAAAAATTTAGAATGTTTTAATGTTAATTTATTGAAAAATTATGATGAATAGTAACAAAAGAAAAAGAAAAAAAGGATTTGTCAAACAAACAACAAAATTTGTTCAAAGGGAGGGGCATTGCATCTATATCTAGAAAAGGGAGCTCCGTAGACTTGGGTCTTCGTCCACCTGTTTGCCTTCTCATTTTTAAATAATTTTGTATCCAACAACCTTATGTACGTATTGAAATAGAAAAATAAAAAGACAATTTGAAAAAAATAAATAAATAATTTACAAGATATTTAGAAGTAAACCAAACATGAGAATCTTTTATTGGCAAAAATCCTATCATAGTCTAATTTCTAACCACGTCAACTCCACATATGATTCAAATAAGAATCTTAATTGTTATTGGAGCAACGGAAAGAAGAGTGAAACCCAATCCCATGGGTGAAGCAATTAATGAGCTCCAATTATTAATAATTCAAAATTGACGGCATTCAACAAATTAACATGTAGAGAGAGAGAGAGTCACAACTTAATTGTTTACTTGAAATCAAGAATGGGTTTGGGGGAGGGGATGGCCTAAGGCTCCACCCTAGCCCATATTAAGAGTGACACATATATCATTTTATTAGTGCTGACGTGACATAATAATAGAATTCTTGTAGGGACTAAATTAGGGTGTTCAAGCTGGGTAGTTATAACCGCTCTGCTAACTGCATAACCGCTTTGGTAGATAATTATTAAAAATCAATAACAGGGAGGGACAGTTAGCAATTTTGGGGTAGAGAAAAACGATTAATAACCACTAACCACCTACCCTTTTATATATAATAATATAAATATATACGTTTTATGTTTTATATTTTAAATATAAAATATAACATTAAAATGACGCCGTTTTGGTGTTTTTTTTTCCAAAACAGTGTCATTTTGGAGGAAAACAAACACTCACTCACTCACTCAGCCTGATTTATAAAGATTAAGGTATCTAACTTTCTCTAATCACGACTCAAGTCTCACACGGTGTCGTCCCTCTCTCTTGTCTCTCTCGTCACCGTCCCTCTCTCTCGGACTCTCTGTATCTCCTCTCTCTCGTAAACTCTCTCTCCTCTCTCTCTTTGTCTCAAATGGTTAATGATCACGATCGGGTGAGTTTTTGTCTATTTATTTTTTAGTTTATGGGCTGCCTGCTTGTAGTCGTTAAAAAAGTATGAAAAAAAAAAAAAAAAAAAAAAAAAAAAAAAAAAAAAAAAAAAAAACCTCACAAATTGCTGCAATTATTTTGCATAAAAAAAAATAGTTATAAAACCGCCGATTATTCATTTTAGTAACTGTTAACCGCAAGTTATCAAATAACTACTAGCCGCAACTGCTTGTACAGCCCTAACCGAAAGTACATCAGCCATATAAATAAGCATGAACCTATTCAACAAAAATAGTCTAGAAAACTATGATTTATCCCTTGTGGAACAAGTGCGGACTCCCTTCCACATATTCAGTCCCAACTCCAATTACAATGTAAGTACCATACTATAAGGCATATTAGGCTGTTCTCGCTGGTAATACTTGTGTAGTCAATTAGCACCAATACTGCACAATATCCAAATACTAACAAAGGAAAACAAAGTAAACATTGAAAATAAACACACATAAGTGAATTTAACTACGGTTCTTATTCTAACACGATTTTAGCACGGAAAAGAAGGGGTCTGTTCTCGTGTATTCATTTGGTTCATTGCGCAGTGCATTTTCTCTGTATCGAAACCAATTTTGTCCATTAAAAGTTTTGTCAACATATGCACGATCAATTGTTCTCCAAGCCTCCAAGAATAGGAGATTCTCTTCTGTGAGGGCCCTATTTCTCAGTATTACCCCTATTTCTCAGCGCATTGGTGGCATTTGTGAAATAATTTATTCAATTAAGAACCTAATGGTAGCCCTTTGGACTTTATCTGTGGACGTAAGTCGTAAACCGAACCATATAAAATATTTTATCTTTTTATCTATTTTATTATTCTTCATTTGATATTCATAGTATTTTGAATTTCTTCAATACATACCCAATGGGTCTTGAATCCACAACTCACCCTCCACCCTTTCTTGTGGGAAGAGGAGTTGCCTTTCGAGCTAGAGCTCATTGACATCAACGGCGCAATTTTTTCCTGACAGCACAGCATACAAAACAACAATAGGCCTATCAAGTAAAACTATAGTTACATGCTAGTAGTAGTTCCCCTGTTAAGGAAACAAATACGTGCAACGGTCATAAATCCATTAACAAAGGAAAATCCCCAACCAGCAACGTTAGCATTCCCTCTACATAAACAACTTCCATGTATAGAAGATTTCACCATTAATTCTACAACGGCTATGTAGCCTAAGCTCTTTGTATAAATACCCTATTGTGTAAATCAATTAGCATCAAGTACATATACAAGTATTTTCGTATATTGAATTTTATCATGTATCAAAGCATAGTGTTAGATTCTGAGAGAATACAAAAATTCTGTTTCTGCAATTGAGAAACAGAGTCTCGTTTTTTTTACCTGCTGCACTTCAGCAATTTTTTTTCTGTTGCAGTGTCTCGGATATTGCCCGATTACTTTGGGTGCTAGTCTCACTCGTTTTCGTCGGTCAGAAAACGTTCGGGCTATCCTCGACTCGTCAGTGGTCCTCGTTGGTCAGAGGCCATCATTTTCAGCGTCACAATAGCGACCCAGTGGTGATCGTTTGCTCATAAATCACAAATCCACGCAAAAGGATTTTCCCATTCAGATCAATCCTTGCTCAGAAGCCCTCCCCACTCCAACTCGCGCTCAATCCGTGCTTATTGGTGTCGCGGCAGCTGGTCCTCCCACTCCCGTCGCACGTCCAAGCCGTAGCAAGCCCAGTGACCCACCACTTTGAGTTGCCAGATTCGCCACACCCATCCCTCAGTTTTTCCGCTTGATCTGCTTTTCCGGAGAATTGTTGATCGCTGTGAGACGAAAGAAGAAAAGGCAAAATTGGTCTTGGGTGAGTCAATTCTCTTTTCCACTGTGGTCAAACACTCTGCACAAGAAGAAGCAATTGCTTCTGGGAAAGGCACGGCTAGCATTGGTTTATTCTCACCTACTACCTTTTGTCATTTAGTATCATTATTTTTTTAAAACCTGGCCCATCTTTTCCATTATTCAACTATTACTTCTAAAGCCCATCTACACAAACCCACAAACCACTACACTTCCATGTTATAAACTACAGGTAGTTTAGCCATCATTCCTAAGCTACAAGTAGTTTAGTGTTCTCAAAAAAAAAAAAAAAAAAAAAAAAAAAAAAGGTTTGTTTTCATCATGGTTGAAACTACAACACCCACAGCTTCTACAGTGTCTACACCTCCTTGTCAAGATCCCAATCACCATCTATACCTTCACCATTCCGATCATCCTGGCATTGTACTGGCATCTCAATCTCTTAATGGAGAAAATTATCAAACTTGGAGCCGGGCAATCATTATGGCCCTCAGTGCCAAGAACAAGCTTGGATTCATTGACGGGACCATCTCTCAACCAAAAACCTCATCCGAAGATTTTTCACAGTGGAGTCGATGCAACAATATGGTAAAATCTTGGTTATTAAATTCTATTTCTCATGACATTTGCACTAGTGTTATTTATTGCAACCTTGCAAGCGACATTTGGTCGGATCTTAAAGAGCGATTTTTTCAAGTGAATGGGCCCCGCATGTTTCAACTAGAGCAAGATATCAGCACCCTCATTCAAGGCACCATGTCTATTGCCACATACTTCACAAAGCTCAAAGGGTTATGGGATGAACTATCAGCACTTCAGCCCAGCTCCCCTTGCACTTGTGGTGCACAAAAAGAGGGCCTCAAACTACAATAATGTCAGTGTACTATCAAGTTCCTCATGGGGCTCAATGAATCATATGCAGCTGTTCGTGGACATATCCTCTTAATAGAACCATTGCCTTCAGTCAGTCGTGCATATGCCTTGGTCCTTCAAGAGGAACGCCAACGTAGCATTACCACCCCACCTACTATTGAAGGCATTGCCTTGGCTGCCAAAGGCAACCTACCACCACGGAAGGACAACCGATATGGCTTTCAGAAGAAGGAACGACCAAAGTGTACTCATTGCGGTCGTGACGGTCATACTATTGAGCGGTGCTACCACCTTCATGGATTCCCTCCTGCTCGTCGCAAGAATGACTCCGCCTCTACATCTAGCTCAAGCTTTGGTCCTAAGCCCTGTGCTAATCAAATTTCCACTACTAGTAGTTTCCCTTTCACACCTGATCAATGTCAACAGCTCATTGCAATTTTGAATAACGTCACTCCACAACAATCCATGGCCCACCAAGCAGGTAGTACCGAATCATCTCTCTCCGGTACGTCTTCTGTCTTATCTAATGATTCATTATGGATTCTTGATAGTGGTGCAACTGACCATATGGTCAATTCTCCTACTGCCTTGACCACATCATATCCTGTTCATGGTCGTACTGTCCAATTACCTGATGGATCATATGCTTCCGTAACTCACATTGGATCTGTGATTTTTTCTCCATCACTTGTTCTTCATAATGTCCTTTGTGTTCCTACTTTTCACTTTAACCTGATCTCTGTGCGTACACTATGTCGACAATTGTATTGTCTCATTATTTTTTCTTCTGACTTTTGTTTCATCCAGGACCTTCGCTCGATGAAGATGATTGGTCTGGGCACTGAACGGGATGGCCTATATTACTTTACCAACACAAGACCCGCACGATGTCAGGTGGCAAAGTCAACCTCCCAGCTTTGGCATCGTCGATTAGGTCACCTCTCCAATAAAGTTTTGTCATTTCTTTCCAATAATGTATCTGACATTTGCAGTTCTGATTCAGAACAATGTCTTGTTTGCCCTATGGCTAAGCAAACACGTATTCCATTTCCAACTAGTCAAATTTCTTCCACTGCACCTTTTGAATTACTACACATTGACATTTGAGGTGGTTATCGCACACCTTCCATTAATGGGGCATGTTATTTTCTTACTATTGTTGATGACTACACCCGATGTACATGGGTCTATTTGATGCAACATAAATCTGAAGCTCGCTCCCTTCTACAATCCTTCATTAATCTTGTCGAAAACCAATTCTCGACTACCATCAAAATAATTCGTAGTGACAATGGCCCTGAATTCACTATTCCATCCTTTTATTCTGATAAAGGAATCATCCATCAAACCAGTTGTGTCTCTACTCCACAACAAAATGGAGTTGTTGAACGCAAGCATCGTCACCTTCTTAATATGTCTCGAGCCTTACTCTTTCAAGCCCACTTACCCACAAAATTTTGGGGAGATGCCATCTTAACCGCTGCTTATTTGATCAATAGAACTCCTACTCCCCTCTTATCTGGAAAAACTCCATATGAGATGTTACACAACTCCAAACCTCAATACAATCACTTACGAGTTTTTGGTTGTTTGTGCTTTGCTTCCACTCATTCACAAAATCCATCAAAATTTTCCCCACGTGCTATACAATGTGTCTTCTTAGGCTATCCTTATAGTCAAAAGGGATACCGTCTATATGATCTTGATCACCACAAAACCTTTATTTCTCGTGATGTTCTTTTTTATGAAGATCATTTTCCTTTTTTCCAAACCACCCCTAAGCCATCTTCCCCAGTCTTACCTATCCCTTTTGACCTCCCTGATGATGTCACTACCCACTTAACACCTATTGTCGAAGCTTCGGTTGCCCCTTCCACCACTCAAACTACCCATTCCCCACCTCCGATCACTCGGCGATCCACTCGGTCAACCCAGCCACCTGCATACTTGCGTGATTTTCATCTTGCACAGGCTTTACCGTCTCGTACCGCTCAATCATCTGAATCAGCGTTGGTGCGTTCCTCAGGTACCCCTTACTCCCTTGATGCCTTTTTATCTTACAAATGTCTCTCTAAACATCATCGTGCCTTTACTACTGCTATTTCCTTTGCACAAGAGCCCAAATCTTTTTTGCAGGCCATGCAGCATTCCAAATGGCGTGATGCAATGCGTGCTGAAGTGGATGCTCTAGAGTCGACTCAGACATGGACTCTAACTCCTCTTCCCCCTGGAAAGAAACCCATTGGTTGTAAATGGGTTTACAAAATAAAATATCTCCCAGATGGTTCTGTGGAACGCTACAAAGCTCGGCTAGTGGCTAAGGGTTACAACCAACAGGCTGGCCTTGATTATACGGAGACATTTGCTCCAGTCGCTAAGATGGTCACTGTCCGCTCTTTCCTTGCCCTTGCCGCTTCTTGCGGATGGCATTTGCATCAACTTGATGTCAACAACGCCTTCCTCCATGGTGACCTTGACGAAGAAGTCTACATGCACCTTTCTCCTGGTTTCGGACGAAAGGGGGAGACTAGAGTTTGCAAACTCAACAAATCCTTGTATGGGCTTAAACAAGCTTCGAGACAATGGTATGCAAAACTCTCTTCCACTCTCATTAATGCAGGATACGAACAATCCAAGGCAGACTACTCACTATTCGTCCGATCCCATGAAGGTAACTTCACAGCCATTCTTGTATATGTAGATGATATTATATTGGCAGGTAATAACTTGGAGCAGATTCAGAAACTGAAGAAACATTTAGGTGACCATTTCAAACTCAAAGATTTAGGCAACCTGAAGTATTTTCTAGGTATTGAAGTGGCACGTTCAAAGAAAGGTATCTTCTTATCACAAAGAAAGTATGCTCTTGAAATACTTGAAGATACAGGTTTTCTTGGTGCTAAGCCTAGTACTTTTCCTATGGAGCAAAATCTGGCACTCAGTAAGACTGATGGAGACCTCATTGCGGATCCTTTGTCATATCGTCGACTAGTTGGTAAGTTGATTTATTTAACCATTACCAGACTAGATTTGGCTTATGCAGTGCAGGTGTTAAGTCAGTTTATGGACAAGCCACGCACATCCCATTTAGATGCTGCACATAGAGTGTTAAGATACATCAAGCAATCTCCAGGACAAGGAATTCTCTTATCAGCCACAAGCAACATTCAATTACATGCATTTTGTGATGCGGATTGGGCACGATGCAGAGATACTCGACGTTCAGTTACAGGATATTGTATACTTCTTGGAAGCTCACCAATATCTTGGAAAACGAAGAAGCAAACAACAGTATCCCGTTCTTCAGCTGAAGCAGAATATAGAGCTATGGCCTCAACCTGCTGTGAAATTACCTGGTTGAAACAACTGTTGGCAGACCTCCATATCTCACATCCACAACCAGTGAAATTATATTGCGACAATAAGGCGGCCATCCACATCGCCTCGAATCCTGTCTTTCATGAAAGAACAAAACACATAGAGATTGACTGTCACCTTATTCGAGAGAAGCTGCATGATGGCATAATTCAAACTTTCCACACACCTACTACTCAACAACCCGCTGATCTATTTACTAAGGCCTTGGGTTCAACACAATTCCATTATCTACTTGGCAAGTTGGGTGTCATGAATATCCATTCCAACTTGAGGGGGAGTGTTAAGGAAACAAATACATGCAACGGTCATAAATCCATTAACAAAGGAAAATCCCCAGCCAGCAACGTTAGCATTCCCTCTACATAAACAACTTCCATGTATAGAAGATTTCACCATTAATTCTACAACGGCTATGTAGCCTAAGCTCTTTGTATAAATACCCTATTGTGTAAATCAATTAGCATCAAGTAAATATACAAGTATTTTCGTATATTGAATTTTATCATACCCTCCCATCCCCTAGGCTTACTCGTGCATTAGTAGCTGAAGGACTATATATAGATATATTTCAGCACCGAAGAAGAAATGTACAAGAAATCAACAAACCGATTTTATTTTCTCTCTTCATCAGTTCTCTTGGAAACCAAATGAGAAGTGGAAACTGGAATTTGAAACAGAGTGGGAGAGAGTACCTGAGAAGTGGAGGCCTAGGAGGACCAGCAAGAGTTCTTGTAGAAGATGTTCGAGATAGCAAAATGAGGGGATAAAGAAGCAGCGGAAAAGCTTGCGAGGACCGCCATTGACAGGCCTCGGAGAGCCCCGAGAAGAACCAGAGCTCTGAGCTCTTCTTCGTTTTCAGTTCCTTTTCGTTGGCGATAGCCTTTTGAAGCTCTATCGTTATTCCCCGATTGGGCCTGCGAAGTCCATCAAGAATGTGGGTATTTACCGTATTTTCTTATAGTTTTCTTAGCCCTACACGATGTCGTTTGGTTTAAAATTAAATCTCAACCGTTCGTTGTTTTTACAATGATCCTCCCATATACACAGAAAAATCTTATTAGCTATTTTTCTTTCCTTGAGGGAGTTTTTAGAGGCGTTGCAAGCGAAAATACAATTATGTGATTTGCTGAAGGCAGTGTTTAAAGGGATGGAGAAGAAAATTAAACGTTTCAAACACTAAGGGTGCGTTTAGGATTAAGATTTCACATAAATAATATGCGTTTTTAAAAGATAACGTGGCCCATATTGAAATAATTAACATGCAATTTACATGTATAAGACTCAAAATGTGGAGTCTTTGCATTAAGATAATATTTATTTTTGGTTGTCTATCGTCTTTACATTTGAAATAAGCTTCAAAACCCAAAGTATACGGACCATAATAACAAATGTGACTTCTTTTTTATTTCTTATTGTCTTTCTTTGCATTTATTCTATGTAAGTCGGTGCTCAACTATTGACCCCAATTTGTTTTTAAGAATTTATGTAATGATTGACTTCATGTCATGCTTTATTGATTAATATTTTGAACTTCAAGGGCAATTTACATGTATGAGACTTAAAGCATGGAGATAGAACTTATTTCTCATGGTCTATCATCTTTTCATTGAGATAAGCTTTAAAACCCAAAGTGGACGGACCAGCATAACAAATATGTCACACCTCGTATATTTAAATAATAATAATAATTTTTTAAAATGGGTAACAAACAATTTAAAGCTATATTATTAAATTTAAATCTTAAAATTATTTTAGAAGATTATGTGAACCGAATCATCGATATTGCTATCGATCAATTGATCGAACCCTAGCACCGAACAAGGTTTCCATTGATTGATTGATGAAGGTACTGAACGATCAATTAGCAATTGCAATAAATAAAAATAAAGACCATAAAACCACCCTCTAGTGCATGAGTGTTCATAAACCACCATCTCGACCATAATCTTCATTTTGGTTATCCCTAATCTCTAAAAATTCTTAGAGTGATAGAAAGAAAAGAAATGAGAAGAGAGAGCGAGTTTATACTTGGAGGAGTCAATCCTCAAGCCTTGAAAGCTTATGATTTGAGGTAACCATTTTAATTTAAGCCTTCATATTCTGTTTTCTACGTTCTTAAAATGTTTAATCTATATCTAAGTTATGTTTAGCTATTTTCATAACTATGTGTAAGATATATATACTCATCTTTTGAAAGATATGGTTTTCGTACAAGTTTAAAAATACCCAAAATGAAGCTTACCTTTTCTTTTTTCTTTTTTCTTTTTCTTTTTTTTTTTCGCTCAAAGGTAGATCAATAGGATTCTTTTTGCCATGAGCATATATTACTCAAACTAAATTATGTTTGCATGATTAGAATTAGTATGCATCAACAATCTTTATAAAAATATATATTTGTTTATTGAGTAGGAATCAGTGTGACATGCTGTTCAAGCACAAGCACAAAGCTAAGCAGCACTAAATAAAGCAATAAATAGGGGAAAATAATTAGAATTCAACGAGATACATGCCTATGGAGAGGTTCTTGGGTAATTATTTGATTCAAAACATGACATAAGTACTTTGAATCGTTAAGTGCCCATCACACATAAAGTGTATATCAGCATCTAAAGCACAGCCACCAGAGAGGCCTTGCAGACTTCAGCAAACTTCCTTCAGAGTAAACTTGGAAAACATATCTCTACAATTGAACCCCAAAAGAAAATATGCTTGAACCCCAGCTGCCAACAAATCCCAATACAGACACCAAATGAGTAAAATCCATCCAGATACCAAATTTATACAGCTATACAAGACAACAGTAATACAAACAAAACCACATCAGCGGAGTTCTGCTGGTGTTGCCATGTATAGATACATAGCAGGGTTGCTTTGTAAAGTTACATTTGCCATTGGAGTCATACCTTAAGAAAACGCCAGCATACAATCATGTGGATCTACTTTTCATTTTGATTTATATTGAAACTAAAAAAGCAAGAGTCTGTCATGACAAACCTGGAGGTGTTGTGCCTCGAAACTGAAACTAGTGCTTGGCTCCTGATTGCGGAATGCTCGTCCTCGAAGATGTTCTTTTCGGAGATACAGTTGAGAGAAGATCCTAAAACCAACGTCATCAACATGTTTATAGTACCATATCCTTCACCTCTTCCAAAACATAAGAGGCCCAATTATAATTCCGAAGCCAAAAACAAATCCCAGTTCAGCGCTTATGTAATTCCACTCAATCACAGCCCTAGATTTCGAATGAGATTCTTCATATATTAGAGGTGACAACTGTGGCTCCTCATGTGAGCACTGTGATTTCAAAGGGAAACCACATAATCTTCGTTTCTTTTGAAGGAATTTTCTGAAAATGTAGCAAATTGCTTGATAAATGGAATCTGTCCCACCAATTGGTTGAACGAAGGTTGAGGACATAAAGGAAAATAAGACCATTGGTGAGTTGCATAGGAATCTCTCCAGTAAGCTTGTTGCTTGACAAGTCTAGTGACTCAAGATGACTCAATTTTCATCCCAAAGAAGTAGTTCAATCGATTGGGACCACGCCTAATGAAGCAGAGGTCACTAGTTTGAATCACCCCTCCCCCCTCTTGTGCGGACATGTCAAAAAAAAAAAATGACTCAATTTTCCTGGAGATGCTGGGATTTTTCTCGTGAAAGAATTATGCGACAAGTTGAGATTATATAACAATGTGAATTCTCCAATTTCTTCAAGTATAGGACCTTCAAAGTTGTTGCAAGAAAAATCAATGGTGGTGAAGATATTTAGAATCTTCACAAGTTCCACCTCTAAACTTTTGCAGATAACTATTACCTATCTCGATAATAAAAACTTGAAGAAAATTCACTTTACCTCCTAAAGCTTCAGAAGTTTCTCAATTCAAACCCCAAAGTTTTAAAATTGACAATTTACCACCCTAAAGTTTCAAAAAGTTTCAATTTAAACCCTCCATTAATATTTTCTGTCTTAATGGACGGATTTTTTTTTTAAAAAAAAAGTCTGAGGGTACTTATGTAATTTCATAGATTTTCGTCCAATTTGACGAAAATTAGTAACGGAATGTTTAAATTGAAAATTTAGGAAACATTAGGAGGGTGCAATGCCAATTTTTAAACTTCGGAGTTCAAATTGAAAAATCACTGAAACTTCAGGGAGATAAAATGAATTTTCCCCTAAAAACTACCAATTTGAATTTGGAGTTGATTGAGCTCAGAGGTTGCCTCATGTGCATTATCCATCATTGCCATCCAAGTAGAAAGGAGTATTATTTGAATGTTACCAGTAAAATTGTTTGAACATCCAAGACCTCCAAACAATGGCAATTTGCCAAAGATTTTGGTCACTCTCCGTCCCAAAGAATGTATTAGGAATTGTACCACTGAGATTGTTTATCCTTAAACTCAACACCAGAAGACTCTCACTCATCTTAATCAGGCATTAGGAAATTGTGCCACTGAAGTAATTATCAGACATATCAAGAAAGCGAAGACTTGTAGCATTGCATATTAATCCAGGGATACTCCCATTTAATTTATTACTTGAAATAGAAAAGAACTCTGCGAAACAAAGGGACTGGGCAATGCTAGCTGGTATGGTAGAATGGAAATTATTCATCGAGAAATCCAAGTAGCTCACAAGTGGGAGAACTGGGAGTTGACCATGGAACTGGTTGGAGCGCAAGTCTAGATATCTTGCAACAGGAAGAGAAAGATTAAGGATTGGCCCTTCGAGAGTCACCAAGTAGTTATAAGAGAGATTTAGAAATCTAAGTTGAGGAAGTTTCCACATCCAGTTGGGCATCTCTCCATAAATCTGGTTTTTTGAAAGGTCTAAATAGTATAAACTGGATTGGTTTACGAGGAAATCGGGGATTTTTTTTCAACTTGGTAGAAGCCAAGCCTAACCAAGTAATTTGGGGATGGGGGGATGATGAAAGGTTAAAACCATTGTATTCAATCAACAAATTGGAGCCATCAAAGTTGTTTGAAGAAAGTGAAAGTATTTCAAGACCTCGAAGTTCAAAGATAGACATGGGTATTGGACCTTCCAACTCGTCATTGCTCAAATTAAGCTCTTGTAGCATGTAAGAAGAAAATGTTAGAAAATTCTTTGAGTTGACCAGAAAATTGGTTATTGGAAAGTTGTAATACCTGCAATGATGGAAGGGAGAAGAGTGAAATTGGAATATCCCCATTCAGTGAATTGTCACTTAAATCAAGAATCGCTAGATTCAAAAGTTCTTCCCATTGACTGGAAGTAATCTGACCAGTTAGATTATTGGAAGAAAGGTATAGGTGGGTCAGACTCTTGGCCATTCTAAATACCGGAATTGATCCACTAAACATGTTCAATGAAATGTCTAAATAGACCAACTGTGAGGCTAGCCATTTAATCTGGAATTGATCCTCTGAAATTGCAATTCGAAAGATCTATTGTTGACAACATTTTAAGGTTGCCAATAGAATGTGGCAAAGAACCTTGCATGTCATTGTATGATAAGTCAAGCGTTTGTAGTGTTGGAACCTGAAAGATTTTTTTTGGAAATTTTCTACTCAACCCAGAATTGGAGACTTCCAAAGATGTCAAGCGTTTGAAATCTGCAAAAATTTTTGGAACTGAAGCAAAAAAGTCATTACCATTCAAATGAATAATTGATAGGGACTAGAGAATTCGTAAAGAGGAATCAATAAGGCCTAAAAGATTGCAGTTTGACAAGTTCAGCACTCTCAAATTTGGCAATAAAGATGATAAGACCTGGCACCACTTGTTACCTTGTGTTGATATAGTTACACCATCAAGATAAAGTGCGATAAGTTCTGAAAGATTCCGAACAAGCATATTTAAATTTGGTTTCTCAAGATAAAGGCCATTGTTAATAAATAAATCAAGAGTAACTAACATTGTTGAAAAACGCTAAACAGATAAATATCACAGTTTATGCGGAATTAACGGATATTTAAATCTAAGCAAGCAATCACCAAAATATGAAGAGTCAAACACACAGGATTTTGGTGACGAAGAGGAAACCAATTAGAAACCAATCTAATTGTAAAACCTCTCCGGGGCAGCCAAACCCAGGAAATCACTATCAGAAAATTATCCAGAGATTACAGACACTAGGAACACTTACAACCCTTTGCAAGACCTCGGCTCTGTAAGATCGACAAGCCTCCAACTCGTCTCCTTGCTCACAATCTTCTTCAACGTGATTCTCCTTTACCGGACCCTTCCGATAGACTTCTCAATTTACGCTCACTAACAAAGATCCTCTAAGAGGAACAATAAGGCTCACAATATTTCTCTCTTTAATTACAGCCTCTCACGAACTCTCTGGGGGTGAAAATCCGTACCTCTAACATTCTATAGAGGTGTATTTATAATAGCCCCACAAGACCTAAACCTAGGACACAGTTAGANCCCAATTATAATTCCGAAGCCAAAAACAAATCCCAGTTCAGCGCTTATGTAACTCCACTCAATCACAGCCCTAGATTTCAAATGAGATTCTTTATATGTTGGAGGTGGTGGCTCCTCATGTGAGCACTGTGATTTCAAAGGGAAACCACATAATCTTTCATTTCCTTTGAAGGAATTTTCTGAAAATGTAGCAAATTGCTTGATAAATGGAATCTGTCCCACCAACTGGTTGAACGAAAGGTTGAGGACCGAAAGGAAAATAAGACCATTGGCGAGTTGCATAGGAATCTCTCCAGTAAGCTTGTTGCTTGACAAGTCTAGTGACTCAAGATGGCTCAATTTTCCAAGAGATGTTGGGATTTTGCCCGTGAAAGCATTATGCGACAAGTTGAGAATATATAACAATGTGAATTCTCCAATTTCTTCAGGTATAGGACCTTTAAAGTTGTTGCAAGAAAAATCAATGGTGGTGAAGATATTTAGAATCTTCACAAGTTCCACCTCTAAACCTTTGCTGATTACAGTTACTGTATTTTGATAATAAAAACTACCAATTTGAATATGGAGTTGATTGAGCTCAGAGGTTGCCTCATGTGCATTATCCATCACTGCCATCCAAGTAGAAAGGAGTATTATTGGAAGGTTACCAGTAAAATTGTTTGAAGCTACATCTAGGATTTGAAGCATCGGCCAAGTATCACCAAGCTCTGGACGAGCAATGAGCCCGTAAAATTTGTTAGATCTCAAAATAAGAACCTTCAAACCAATTGTTCTGTTCAAGTAAAATGGGAAGGTATCCTTAATATTGTTGTTCCCAACATCCAAGACCTCCAAAGAATGGCAATTCGCCAAAGATTTCGGTAACTCTCCGTCTAGATGGTTTTCATTGATAGCTAAAGTTTGTAAATTACAAGACCCAAAGAATGTATCAGGAATTGTACCACTGAGATTGTTTCTCCTTAAACTCAACACCTGAAGGCTCTCACTCATCTTAATCAAGCATTGGGGAATTGTGCCACTAAAGTCATTATCAGACAGATCGAGAAATCGAAGATATGTAGCATTGCATATTAATCTAGGGATACTCCCATTTAATTTATTACTTGAAATAGAAAAGAACTGTGCGAAACCGAGGGACTGGCCAATGCTAGCTGGTATGGTAGAATGGAAATTATTCATTGAGAAATCCAAGTAGCTCACAAGTGGAAGAACTGGGAGTTGACCGTGGAACTGGTTGGAGCGAAAGTCTAGATATCTTGCCCTTGGAATAGAAAGATTAAGGATAGGCCCTTCGAGAGTCCCCAAGTAGTTATAAGAGAGATTTAGAAATCTAAGTTGAGGAAGTTTCCAGATCCAGTTGGGCATCTCTCCATAAATTTGGTTTTTTGAAAGGTCTAAAATGTATAAACTGGATTGGTTTCTGAGGAAATCGGGGATTTTTTTCAACTTGCTAGAAGCCAAGCCTAACCAAGCAATATGGGGAAAAGGTGGTGATGAAAGGTTAAAACCACTATATTCAATCAACAAATTGGAGCCGTCAAAGTTGTTTGAAGAAAGTGAAAGGATTCCAAGACCTCGAAGCTCAAAGATAGACATGGGTATTGGACCTTCCAGCTTGTTATTGCTCAAATCAAGCTCATGTAGCATGTAAGAAGAAATGTTAGAAAATTCCTTGAGTTGACCAGAAAATTTGTTATTGGAAAGTTGTAATATCTGCAATGATGGAAGGGAAAAGAGTGAAATAGGAATATCCCCATTCTGTGAATTGTCACTTAAATCAAGAATCTCTAGATTCAGAAGTTCTGCCCATTGAGTGGAAGTAATCTGACCAGTTAGATTATTGGAAGAAAGGTCTAGTTTGGTTAGATTCTTGGCCATACTAAATACTGGAATTGATCCACTAAACACGTTCGATGACATGTCTAAATAGACCAACTGTGTGAGGTTGCCAATAGAATGTGGCAAGGAACCTTGCAAGTCATTGTATGATAAGTCAAGCGTATGTAGTGTTGGAATTTGGAAGATCTTTTTTGGAAATTTTCCATTCAACCCAGAAGAGGAGACTTCCAAAGATGTCAAGTTTTTGAAATCTGCTAAAAATTCTGGAAGTTGAGCAGAAAAGTTGTTACCATTCAAACGAATAATTGAGAGAGACTTAAGATTTCGTAAAGATGAATCAATAGGGCCTGGAAGATTGCAGTTTGACAAGCTTAACACTCTTAAATTTGGCAATGAAGATGATAAGACTTGACACCAGTCGTTACCTTGTGCTGATATAGCTACACCATCAAGATAAAGTTTGATAAGCTCCGAAAGGTTCTGAAGAAGCATATTTAAATTTGGTTTCTCAAGATAAAGGCCATTGTTGATAGATAAATCAAGAGTAACCAACCTTGTCAAATGCGAAATCGCAATAGGAATTTGACCTGCAAAGCCAGCATTTGATAGATTCAAATAACTCAAATTCGTAAGCTTGCCAAACTTTGATGGAATCTGAGAATTGTCGAAGCCGTTATATGCTAAACTCAGGCTCTGGAGCCGTTGAAGATTGAAGAGGGTGTTTGAATTGTCTAGTCCACCCGAGATGGATTCATTGGTCAGGTCGAGACCAATAACATGTCCCTCATTACAGGTTATGCCTTCCCAAGAACAACAATCAACACTTGGATTCCACTTAATAAGTTTTGTGGACATGGTAGGATCGAATATAAGGTTATTCTTCAATTGCAGCAACAATGACCCCTGATTGCCCATACATTGCCCTGAAACCACAAAGACACAGAAGTTGAGGAAAAATGTGCACATGGGCACCAAGAAGAGCCACGAGAAGAACGTAATTCCCATTGGAGGCTGTAGTAAGAGACAACCGTACAGTAAAGAATTGAAGAGGTGATGAAATTTATAGTGTTTTGAGGTGGGTAAAGTCAGAAAAAGAGAGATGTCTCGGAAGATAATGAGATATATGGTCAGTGAGGAATCATATATATATATATATATATGAGGTAGACTTCCTACGTTCTCTGTAAAGGTCCCATTGGCTCTGAATCCAACCACTTCAGAATAAATTCAGTTGACCAGGTCACTCATTCTGACCAAAGAAAATGGCAACCGAGAGTGTGGAAGAAGAAGAAGAAGAAAGAGTCAGGAAATGTGACAGCCTTAAACGCCAACCCCATCAAATTAACAAAGGTCCCATTGGCTCTGAATCCAACCACTTCAGAATAAATTCAGTTGACCAGGTCACTCATTCTGACCAAAGAAAATGGCAACCGAGAGTGTGGAAGAAGAAGAAGAAAGAGTCAGGAAATGTGACAGCCTTAAACGCCAACCACCATCAAATTAATTCAATTGACAAAGTGGTCAGAAATTAGATAATGCATGACTTTCAAAATTAATAGTAAATTTGACGGGAAATAATTTTCTCCATTTCAAAATTTTTTAATTTATTTTATTTAGTATATTTTAAAAAATAATACATTTAATTACATTATCATTATTAAAAATAGAAAAATTTTGAAATAATTATTAAATTTTGATATATCAATAATTTTAAAAGTCACATTACATTTTAAAAAATTTAAGAAATTAATAAAGTTTTTTTTTCTAGAATTACTCTTGCCGAGTATTGAGGTGATTTCTATTTTTTTATATATATATATATAAAAAACAACTTTATTTATCCCTATAAAATACCCCATTTTGTTTAAATACGATGTTATATATAATGCTCGACTTTCATAAACTACCATTTTCTTTTAATTGACGTCCTTCCTCGGCATGTGGCGCTAAAAGACAAAAAATAGTGCATGTGACTCACACCTGCTGATTTTCACTCAAATGCCCAAAATACCCTGATTTTGGGAGTTGGAATGTTGTAATTGACCTTTAAATGGAAAAAGAAAATTTAAAAATAGAACTAATATTTGGACAAAAAAAAGGGCCGGGTAGAATGGGCAACCGAACCATCCCTTAATTAATCCAATTAGGTGTTCGGTCACCCATAAAAGCCCTAAGGTGGTGGTTAACTACCCTCTCAAGGCTGACAAAAATCCATAAAGACGAAGATTACCATCCAATTAACTCGTTTATTTATTATTTTTATTATAAAAAGCAATTTCTATATTTCAAGTCCAGAGTTTACAGGTATAAGTCACGTTTTCCGTCCACTTCAATTCAAAAATATAATATAGGGTGCAAAATATAATGAAATAGTAATATGTAGTGTCACAAATAGTAGTATGGAGAGGTCTTTGTAAATGGAATATCAATTCGAAGGGCATAAGTATAATTTTACACTTGTTAAAAAGGTAAGGGAAAATTATAGTTTACCTTCCCAAAGTTGGCAACATTTTTCAATTCAAACACCAAAGTTTCAATTTTTGCAATTCATCTCCCGAAGTTTCAAATTTTTTTCAATTTGACCAATTGTATCCAAAACTTCACATATTGCCCCTAATTTTTTAATTTTTAATTTTTTATAAAAAAAAAAATTTAAAAAAAAGTTAGGGTGGCTGTATCTGGCCATTTTTGCACCCCCAAATTTATTTTTTTATTTATAAAAAATAAAAAATATGGGCAATGTGAAAATTTTGGGATAATATTGATCAAATTGAAGAAAATTGAAACTTTGGTATTTGAATTGGAAAATGTTGTTAACTTTGGGGGGATAAACTGTAATTTTTTCAAAAAGCAATTTCATAGTGAAGCTTTTAAATTTTTTTCACTTAAAGATTCTCTTATTAAAAAGTGGTAAATTTTGAGATATCAAAATTTAGAGCAATTCTAAAAATCATTCTTGTTTTCTTATTGTGTCCCTTTAAGATTGAGGTGACTTTTTAAAATTAACATTTGATCAAAATTCAATAATAATCAATCACAAGCTCAATAATAATTTTTTTTTTTTTAAGAATTATTTTTGTCGAGATTTTGTCAATGGATGTTTGCCAAAAGCATTGAGGAGAAAACAAATGCATCCACTAAAAGCACTTTTAATTTTTTTACCAAACGAATACTTTTTTCTTCAAACGGGCTTTTTGAGTATTAAAAGCACTTTTAAGCCTCCCAAACGCAATCCCAAACAGACCCTAAATCAGAAGTGAATCGTTCTGTTTTTGTGTAAAGTAAAGCTTCTTTAGGGTCTTTAGTGATTGATGAGATTGTCATGGAGCAGAGTAAAATAAAGTTATCGGTATAAAGTGAAGAAGAGTCGATTAAAGCTTTTTTTTTTTTTTTTTTTCTAAACAATTAAAGCTAATTAAATAGCTTCAAATAATTATCACTCAGTGGAAGGGGAGGCAAAGAATTGACTTTTACCATCCATGACTCTTTTTATGAAATTAAATTTCAAAAATGTTTTATTTTTTTTAATTTTATTTTAAAGTAAATGTGTGCGTACACATATAAATAGAGATTATGTACACATATAAACACAGATTACAGACACATTTATGTACACATGTAAACAGAGATTATATGTATCGATTAAAAAAGAAAAAGTGAGACTATTGGTATCCATGTCTGAATTAGAAATTTAACTTTTAAAAACCTGATTGTACCAATTCTTTTTTTTCTAAGGGCCAAAATAAGAAAAAACTAAACTATTTATTTTTTTTAACAAATTCAAAGACTAAAACTCATTTTTTTAACTATTTTGTTTTTGGAGGGACCCGCTCCCGCCCTCCCCAGCTCTCTATTTAGATAGGTTAATGGAGTTGGTCCCTCACACAATTTTTTTTTTTTTAAAGTACATATGCTCCCTTGAACTACTGTTGTCAATATCTCTCCTTCCAAAATTATAGATTGCTTCTACATCCTGCCAAATCACCAAAATTTGTTATTGTACGACTTTTGCGTCGCAAAAAAACAAAATTAATCTTTAACAATTTTTGAAAAGAAAAAAAAAATCATTTAAATTTAGAAAGAAAAAAAAAAATTGTGAAGACCCATAGCCTTGGGTCACCATTTTTTTAAAAAAATTTATTAAGGGAATTTTTGTTCTTATGAGACAATAATAATTTTTAATAGTTTGAGAGAATATTGAGACAATTTATAATTTTATGAGACATTAACAAATGGATAATTATTTGAGAGGATATACATAGGTGGAAGGGGTGGATGGAGAGGGGTCAAATGAACCCCCACAAGAAAACCCATCGAGTACGAAATAGAAAGAAAAAAAACAAGAGCTGGAAGTCTGGAAGACTAGAACCAATGCCCAAAGGCATGACAATTGACAAGATCCCCAAAAGTAAATTTCCAAGAAAAGAAATGTCCATGTAAATTACAGGTTACCTTTTTTTGGGGGGCATTTAGTCCAAGAACCAATTTGTCAATTATTTGCAACTAATTATCAATAAAGATTATTTTAAGAGAGGCCAAAGTACATGGAGGTTCGGGGGTGTCTTCCACAATTTTTATTTATTTTTTTAAATACCCTTATAATCCTTTTAAAATCAAATTTTTACTCCTTGAATTTTATTTTTTATTTTTTATTTTTGATTCCCAAACCTAAAATTCTATTTCCGCTGTTGTATAAGGGATGACATGAAGTCAATTCTTTTTTAGGAATTCACTTCATGTGACAACTCTAAAAATGTTGTCACACGAAACACAAGTTCAAACAAATGAATGGTTCAAAGTTTTGTATTCAACTTTGAAAACGTGTTTCGCCATCCCAACCAAGCCAGGGTCCAACCCAATTACACGGCAACAAAATTTGTTGAAAGACTTACTTGGGTCTTCTTCTACCTGTGTTCGCTTTTATTTTCATACACATTTCTTAGAATCTTCCTTTGACGTCATTTACTATACAAAGATGGCTAAGTGATTAGTTTTTATCATTTCTATTTTATTTTGGGTTGTGATGTAATATAAAAGTAAAAATAATTTTGAGTGACTTAGTTGTTTAGTTATTTATTACTTTTGTTAAAAAAAATAAAAATAAAAAACATTACCAAACGAGCTCATTTTTCATGAGACTTTACCCAACTCAACACATTCGGGACTAGGGGATCAAACTTGTGACATTTATTTTAATATCATATTAAATCACGCATTCTTCCAAAAGCTTGTAAGTAGAAGTCAGTTTATTTATTATTTTAATATTTTAACATATTTCATTAAGTAAAATAAATGAAAACACCAAAATTATTAGAACACTTATTAATGAAACATGACGCATCCGTAGCCTTGATTAGATTAGACGGGCAAGACTCTTTTTTCTTTGTTCTTTATTTCGTTGGATAGGTGGGAGGGATAAGACTTTAGTAAGTCTTTTCTACCAAGTTTTTTCCTCGTGGATGCATTTAATTGGTAGTGTTGATGACATAATTAATGACAACCAAGATGATTATATATATCTAGTAATTGTTTTTCTCCTCAATGCTTTTGGCAAACATCCGTGACAAAATGTATGTGGAAACAAAATTTTCCATTAAATGGAGAGAATCCAAATACTAAAAAGCATGTGAATTTCTTCTTAATTTTCTTTCGTTGGAAATGTCATCACCTAATTGACAATGTTCTCTCATACTTTTAATTGAAATAATATCCCTCTCAAACTATCAAAAATTACCAATATTCACCCAACGACAAAAATACCCTTAATAATTTTTTTTTTTTTTTTTTAAAAAAAAACCCCAAGGTGTGGAAAATTAAAAAAATGAATATTATGTGCAAGATGGTGGTTTTATAAACGCTCATGCATGGGAGGGTGGTTCTATGGTATTTATTTTTATTCCTTATAACTGCTAATCAATTGTTCGTTACCTTCATCAATCTATCAATGGAAATCCTGTTTGGTGTTAGGGTTCGATCAATCGATTGGTAGTGATATCAATCATTTGGTTCACATAATATTCTAAAATAATGTTAAGATTTAAATTTAATAATATAGCTTTTAATTTTATTTTCCCATTTTATAAATTATTTTTATTTAAATATGTAGGGCGTGACACATTTGATGGGGTTAAATAATTCACAATACTTTTGTAATGATGTTAATCAAGATGATTATCAGTGTACCTCTTCATATATAGACATGTACCTCTTTTAATTCTAGTTATTTTTCCTATTTAGTGCTTTATTTTACTGTTGCTTGTGCTTGATCAAAAGCATGTCAGATTGACATGGCGATTCAACAGTTAGAAATAAAATTTGCCTATCCTTTAATCTTTTTATGAAATTTATTTAAAAAAAATTTCCCCAAGGACCAAAATAATCAGAAAAAAAAAATCTCAACTATTTTTTTTAGTCTCTCACATAAAAAAATATTTTAAAAAGTATATATTGTCGCTCAAATTACCATTATCAATGTCTTCCCTCCTAAAATTACAGAATGCATCAAATCAATGTCCTTCCAAGCCACTAAAAATTTGTTAATGTCTCATTTTTGTCTCACAAAAAGACAAAAATACTTTTTTAAACTCGAAAATAAAAATTGTGAATACCCACACCGCTGTGGGTCACCATTTTTTTCATTAAGAATATTTTTGTTATTAGGAGACGATGACAATTTTTTATTTTTATTTTTTATAATTTGAGAGGATATTGAAACAAAATATTATTTTAGGAGACATTAACAATCGGGTAGTTGTTTGAGATGAACATATGACTCAAAAAAAAAAAAAAAGTTGGATTTAGTGGTGTACAAACGGTTGCAGTTAGCGGTTAGCAGTTATCAGCTAAAACTACATCCACTCTGCTTAAGCGATTAGTGGTTATTAGTTAAAATTGTTAAAACTATTAACCGATTTGCTTTAAGCAGTTAGTAGTTATACACAGTTAACGATTATGGAGCGATCATAACCACCCCATTTGTACAGCCTTAGTTCGGCCTCTAATTAGACATAGGGGTATTACTGGGGATCCATTGCTTGGGTTTTCAACACACTTTGATGGTGTTTTGGCAGAAAACGACACCAACAAAGGCCGTAGGTACGGTATGGTGTATTGAATTTGATCGATGTAGGCCGAGGGGCGAGGGCAACTCGTTTTCTTGCGGTGGGGAAGGGGAAGTCTTCGTCACAAGTTGCTTTTTAAAGGCTTGATGAAAGGGAAAAGCAACTTCTCTTTTCTTGGACATGCACAAATCAAATAGAGTAATTTATAGACTTTTTCTTTTTTATTTGTTTATTTGTTGGGTGCTAATTAAACAAGTAGAGGGGCATAATCAATTACCTCAAAGACAAAGACCATAAAGCACGTTACGGGTTTTTCTTGACCTTTTCCTTTTCATTAAGCTCTCTCTATAAATATAAATAGAGCCATGTAGTCAAATCATACAATCAATCAATAAGATTATAATGTATTATTTTAGGTTTTATACTTTTATATGTGGACGTAGGTTATAAACCGAACCATGTAAAATTTATTGTGTTATTTATTTTATTTCGCTATTCTTTTATATTTCTGTTAGTTTTATGAATTTCTTCTTACATAAATACCTAAATTTCACAAAAATAAATTAGACGTCAACAGTTGAGAAAAAAGAGTAATGACTTTTTGAGCACGCACCAACTGTGAATTATTACGAAGAAAGACAATGGAAAATAAATAAGAAGTCCTATTTGTTATTATGATCTGTCCACTTTGGTTTTTGAAACTTATCTCAAATATAAAGATGATAGACAAAAAAATAAAATAAAATAAAAAATAAAAATAAAATCTTATCATGATGCAAAGACTCCAAGCATGGAGTCTTATACATGTAAATTGCTTGTTAATTTCAATATGGGCCCATGATGTTAATTATTTGTAACTAATAATTTCAAGTTTTGTATTCAAATTGAAAACAAGTTTCTCCATCCCAGAAAGGGGTCCAACCCCACTACACGGCAACAAAAGTTTTTGAAAGGGATTAAAAAATAAATAAATAAATAAATAAAATTGTTGAAAGGGAGGGGCATTGCATCAAAAGGGAGCTGATCACAAGACTTAACTGGGTCTTCCGTCGTAAATTTAATTGAATTTATTGTGATGGTGACCGACCGGAAAACAGAGCCTTAGGTTAAGATTTGATTATTCTCATTTGTTAGTACTTTAAAAAACATGATACACATTATTCTAGCAACTATTTTTCAGTCATCTTTTTTTACAAATTTATCAAATTTATGATTTGATTTGTAAACTCATATGGATCCTTCAAAAATATAATACTAGATTCACGTATTCACTATACGAAAAGAAACACGCTCCTCGATATTTAGTTCAAATGAATTGGAGAGTATCAAGTTAATTATATTTTAAATGTATTTCGATTTTATTCTTTGGTTGTCGTATGATACAAAAGTAGAAGTAATTTTGAGTGACTTATATGTTCAATTATTTATTAATGCTTTTGTTACTTTTTTAAAATAAAAATAAAAAGAATAGTTATAAAAAGCATCAGCAAACAGGCTCATTTTGCGTTAGATTCTAGATATTTTGCGTTAGAATAGTTATCTCAAGTGACTTATGTACCTCTTTAAATTCTGGTTATTTTTCCTATAAAGTGAAAGAAAGTCATTTAAAAGTAATTAAATAGCTTCAAATTATCACTCAGTGGTGAGGGAGGTAAAGAATCGACTTTTACTATCCATGAATCTTTTTATGAAATTAAATTTAAAAATTGTTTTCTTTTATTATTATTTTACATAAATATGTGCATACGCATGTAATGTAAACCGAGATTATATGTATCGATTAAAAAAAAATGAGAGATTATATGTATTGATTCTAAATTTAACTTTAAAAAACCTGATTGTACCATTTTTTTTTTCTCTAAGGGCCAAAATAAAATAAAATAAAATAAAAAAGAAGCTAAACTATTTATTTATTTTTAACAAATTCAAAGACTACACTTTTTTTTAACTATTTTATTTTTGGAGGGACCTGCTCCCGCCCCACCTTAGGCCATCTCTCTATTTAGATATAGGTTAGTCCCTTACACAATTTTTTTTTTTTTTTTTTTTTTTTTGAAAAATACATATACTTCCTTGAACTACTATTGTCAATGTCGCTCCTCCCAAAATTATAAATTGCTTCTATATACTTCCAAATCACCAAAATTTGTTAATGTACCACTTTTGTGTGACAAAAGGACAAAAATATTCTTTTAGATTTTGAAAGAAAAAAACAATTTGTGAAGACCCATAGCCTTTGAGGCACCATTTTTTTAAAAAAATTTTAAAATTTTTATTTTTATTAAGAGTATTTTGTTTTTCAAAGATGATAAATTTTTATAGTTTAAGAGAATATTGTGACAATTTATAATTTTACGAGACATTCATTTGGAATATGAAAGTGTGGAAGGAGGGGGATGGAGAGGGTCAAATGCCCCCCTCAAGAAAACCCATTGAGTACGAAATAGAAAAGATCAAGAGCTGGAACCAATGCCCAAAGGCATGACAAGATCCCCAACAACTTAACACTGATGTGGTGACGTGAGAAAAGGAGTAAGGACGACTTTTGGAACATCTACTTTTGACTGACTGAAAATATATTTAAAAAAAGACGGTGAAAAGTAAGTAATTAGTTGCATTTGGTATGCTAGTTTGTCCACTTTGGATTTTGAAGCTTATGTCCAATATAAAAAGTATAATAGATAATGAAAAATAAATTTTATCTTGATGCAAAAGCTCAATGCTTTGAGTTTTATATATGTAAACTGCCTGTTAAGTTTAATATGGGTCCAATTTGTCAATTATTTAATAATCAATAAAGGTTATTTCGAGAGGGGCGAAAGTACATCAAGGCTTAGGGGTTGTCTTTCACAATTTTCTCTTTTCAAATACCCTTATAATCCTTTTAAAATCAATTTTTTCCTCCCATAATTTTTTTTTTTTTTTTTTGTCGCCCAAACCTAAAATTCTATTTCTGCTGACATGAAGTCAATTCTTACATAAATTTCATGAAAAAACTGAAAGTTTTCAATTTTTTCCTTTTTATTCAAACAAAAAATGTATTAAATCGGAATTATGGTATCTAAAAAATGTGACGCAAATTCAAACAAATGAATGGTTAAAAAAGTTTTGTATTGAATTTGAAAACGTGTTTCTTACATTTGTTGAAAGGGAGGGGCATTGCATCAAAAGGAAGCTCACAAGACTTACTTGGTCTTCCTCCACCTGCCTCCACTCTTCTTTTCATACACATTTTTCAGAGTCTTCCTCCGACGTCAATTGAATTAAATTTATTGTGATGATGGCCGACTAGAAAATAGAGTCTTAGGTTAAGATTGTAAGGCTCGCCTGTTATTGCATTTAAATAGTGTTTTTTTTTTAAAAAAAAAATTAAAAAAAAAAAACATGATACATATTATTCTTTTAACTATTTTTTAGTCATCTCTTTTTGCAGATTTAATGGATTCACTATTAAATTTGTGGACTCATTTACTATGCGGAAATAGTTTAGTGATTGATTTTTATCATTTCTCTTTTATTTTTTGTTTGTGATGTGATATAAAAATAAAAATAAATTAGAGTAACTTATTTGTTCAGTTATTTATTACTTTTGTTAAAGAAATAAAAAATAAATAGTTATAAAAAGCATTAGATGGGCGTGCAAGACTCTTTTTTCTCTGTTCTTTATTTGGTTGGATAGTGGGAGAGGGACAAGACCTTTGTAAGTCTTTCCTACCAAGTTTTTCTCGTGGATACATTTAATTGGTAGTGTCGATGACATAATTAATGACAAAATCAGATGATTATATCTACTAATTGTTTTTCTCCTCAATGCTTTTGGCAAACATCCATGACAAAATGTCTGTGCATGGAAACAAAATTTCCATATCCTCACTGCTACCATCACAAACAGCTCCATATCTTCTTTCTGCAGGGATTTCATGATATTTTCCACCAACTCCAAAAAGCTTGCTCCTTCCGAAATCCTTTTCTGTATCTTGCCTCCACATTCACTCCAAACATCCAGCGAAGAGGGACAATCCCACAAAATGTGATGGGTAGTTTCACTATCCCTGCAACAAAAAATACAATATTCATCCGTGAGCACTTTTAATAAACCCTTAAAAGATAAATAATAAACAAATTTATGAAAAATAATATTTTAATGAAATAGTGAAAGTAAATTGTTAAAGTAGAGAGGCTGAAAAGTGTACTCTAAAAAGGTGGGCTGTTAAAATAACAAAAAATATACTTTTTGTTATTTTGAAGAGAAAAATTTAAAGAGTCTGCTGTGGATGCTCTTACAAGTTATAAAAAAAAATAAAAAATACAAAATTTTATGCGTTTGATTTGTATTGAAGTGTTATTCACACTAAAAATAATAAGAGATATGATACAATCATAACATAAAATTAACAAATGCCTAATTTCACTTCTATATGTTATTATTATTATTATTTTTTTTTTAAAAAAAAGTAAAATTTGAAACATTCTTTTTTAGCATTGAGACTCAAAACCATACGACAAGAAGATACAAAACTGCAAATTAAAACCTCAAATAGTGACAAGAAGAAAAAAGAAAAAAGAAAAAAAAAATAGCATATAATTTCTGTAGCATAAGGTTTCATATAAGATAATATTGGATAAATGAATAACAAATTTAATATTATTCAATTCATACCATCTAACTCAATTTCGAGTTAAAATTCTATCTAACATATTGTATGTTATATGATACGTACAAATCCTTTCATAGAAAGCCTGAGTTATAATACTTCATTGGTATTGAAAAAAGGAGTAATGACTTTTTGAGTACCCACTCCTAACTTACTGAGAATAAATCCAAAAAAAGTCAATAAGAAATAAATAAGATGAAAATATATTATCTAACTTTACTATTTTATTGATACGGTGGTAAACCCTATTTGTTTTTTGTTTTTTATTATTGGGTATTGTTATGGTTTTATAAGAAAAGTTAGACTATGCTGATAATTGTTAGGATTATTTTTTTAGTGCTATCTTTTTTATTGGGAAATTAAAGAAAACCACTGTTTATATAGTTCTTCTTCTTTATCATTTTCTGTTTAATTTTTAAATAAAAGTATTTTGGGAAGAACAAATATTTTCTACAAAATGCCTATGAAATATGAATAAACCAAATATAAGAATGTTATATTTCCGAAAATTCTATCAAATTCCTTCCAAACGTGTGAAAAATCACATTCCTAAAATTCCAAATTACTCAACATCAAATTTCTCCCCAAAACGTTGCCGTGCCATAATCGGTAGGAATTCCCCCACCTCCACTCGTCTTCCACATTCCTCTTAATTTTCTGCTTTCTATGACCCAAAGTTGTAATTTTTGACCACTTGATTCAACTCCACTAATGATTCAGAAAGGGAAAGAAGAGTGAAACCCAACAATATATTAATAATCCTTGTTAATAGATGTATTAGAATTATTAATTTATTTAGTTGACTTTCATAAATAAATAAAATCTTTGCTAAAAATCTCATTAGCCTTTTAGCAAAGAGAAATAACACAAATTAATTACATAATCTCAATGCAAAAGAATTTCAAATATCCTTTAGCTAGCACTGGGGAATGTTATGCTTATTTTGCTTCTTCATGCATGTATTACTTCTCTTTAAAGTTAATTATATATGGCATATTAGAAAGAATTAAAGGAAGATAACAAAACAACTCTCTGTCAGTCTTGTAATGGAAGACCAATGATTCAAACCGTATGGCCAGGAGCCAAGTAAACCTCACAAAGCACTCGAAACAGGGAAAAAATTTGAAATAAGATCAAATAATGGAGCTCGATCTATAAGGTCATCTTCTCTTACTTCTTCTTCTTCGTGGTCGGCCACTTACGACTCAAAGTCGTGTTAGTGGAACCATGCATTATATTTTCAGCATTACATATATAATGTAAAAAATGTGACTCCCAAAGTGAAAGCAAATTAGGCATCAAATTAAAGAAATGAATGGTTGAAGGTTTTGTATTCAAATTGAATGCAAGTTTCTCCATATCCCAATCTAAATATGCAAAGTGAAAAAGGGTCCAACCCCACTACACGGCAACCAAATTTGTTGAAAGCGAGGGGGCATTGCATCAAAAGTGGGCACAAAAGACTTGACTGTATGTTGACTATCATTTTCATACACACTTATGAGAGTATTAAGATTTCTGAGGATTTTATTATTTCTGAAGATTATCGTTTTCATACTACCCGCTTTTTAATTTTTTGAGAATTTTAAAAGATTATCTTGTTTGGTTATATTTAAATATAGAGAATTCAGATACTTAAAAATGAGATATGATATGTGCTCAACTAAACTCCATCTAAGACCCAACTTTTATCCCAATTGTCTTATGCTGAAAATATGAAATTTTTTCTTGGATTTGATTATGATCATCTGTAAAATCTGTTTGTAAAAGTAAGGAACTAATTTGTTCCACAAAAATCGAAATGAACATGTTTTATTTAGGGGAAATTCATAAAAAAAAAATAAAGAAAATAACTAAATAATATAAATAGTTTATATATTGGAAAATTAAAGAAAAACCAAGTTTTATATATGATTTTTCTTTCCTAAAATATTTTTTATTTAATTTTTAAATAATTTTGTATCCAACAACCTTACGTACGTATTGAAATAGAAAAATAAAAAGACAATTTGGAAAAAATAAATAAATATTTTACAAGATATTTAGAAGTAAATCAGAATCTTTTATTGTCGAAAATCCTATCAAAGTCTAATTTCTGACCATGTCAACTCCACATATGATTCAAATAAGAATCTTAATTGTTATTGGAGCAATGGAAAGAAGAGTGAAACAAAATAAAACATGACAAAATGCTTTTGGCAAACATCCATGACAAAATGCCTGTGCATGGAAACAAAATTTCCATTAAACGAACGGAGAGAATCCAAATACTAATTAAAAAGAAGGTGAATTTTTTCCTGTTTGTCTTTTGCTGGAAATGTGATCCACCTCTCCCAAAGTACCAACAACCCCACTACTCTCGGCTAAAAAATTTGTTGAAAGGGAGCACAGAAGACTTGACTTAATTGGGTCTTCCTCCGCCCCAAGTCTCACTCTCATTTTCATGCACAGTTTTCAGAGTCTTCTTCCCAGGTCATTTAATTTAATTTATTGACATGGTGGCCGACCAGAAAACAGAGTCCACAAGTTAGGACTTTTTAAGGGGTGCTTTTTAATATTTTGGTTGTAATGTTTCATAAAAGTAAAATTAATTTTGAATGATTTATGTGTTTAATTATTTGATAATGTTTTTGTCAAAAAAACAAAAAAAAAAAAAAAGTTTAATTATTCATGTGTTTAATTAAATAAGACGTCACATTTGTTATTATGGTCAATCCACTATGGTTTTTGAAGTTTATTTCAAATGTAAAGACGATAGACAACGAAAAATAAATCTTATCTTGATGCGAAGACTCAATGCTTTGAGTCTTCTTATACATGCATGTAAATTGCCTGTTAATTTCAATATGGGCCCATGGTGTCAATTATTTGTAATCAATAAAGCTTATATAAGGAAAAGAGTGGAAGTATATGGAGACTTGCGTGGTGTCTTCCACAATTTTTTTTAAGTACCCCTATAATCTCTTTAAAATCAAAATTTTAACCCCTCAATTTTATTTTTTTGTATTTGTTATGTGAATGACATGGGTAGAATATTAATGAGAATGTTTTGTTTTAGGTTTTCTTTAACGAATCTAAAGGGATTTAGGTCCCCTAAAAACTTAACAATTTATCCGATTGCATGTTTGTAAAATCATTCACGTGACATAATTTTATAGTTTTACCTCTCAAATCTAAAATTCTATTTTTGCCATTGTATAATGTGACACCCAAAGTGAAAGCAAATTAGACATCAAATTAAAGAAATGAATGGTTGAAGGTTTTGTATTCAAATTGAAAACAAGTTTCTCCATAACCCAATCTAAATATGCAAAGTGAAAAAGGGTCCAACCCCACTGGCCACTACACGGCAACCAAATTTGTTGAAAGGGAGGGGGCATTGCATCAAAAGTGGGCACAAAAGACTTGACTGTGTTGACTATTATTTTCATACACACTTATGAGAGTATTAAGATTTCTGAGGATTTTGTTATTTTTTATTCGCTTTTAAAATTTTTGAGAATTTTAAAAGATTATCTTGTTTGGTTATATTTAAATATAGAAAATTCAAATACTCAAAAAGGAGATATGATATGTGCTCAACTGAACTCCACCTAAGACCCAACTTTTATCCCAATTGTCTTATGCTGAAAATATGAAATTTTTTCTTGGATTTGATTGTGATCATCTATAAAATCTGTTTATAAAAGTAAGGAACTAATTTGTTCCACAAAAATCGAAATGAACATGTTTTATTTAGGGGAAATTCATCAAAAAATAAAGAAAATAACTAAATAATATAAATAGTTTATATATTGGAAAATTAAAGAAAAATCAAGTTTTATATATTATTTTTCTTTCCTAAAATATTTTCATTTAATCTTTAAATAATTTTGTATCCAACAACCTTATGTACGTATTGGAATAGAAAAATAAAAAGACAATTTGAAAAAAATAAATAAATATTTTACAAGATATTTAGAAGTAAACCAAACATGAGAATCTTTTATTGAAGAAAATCCTATCAAAGTCTAATTTATGACCACGTCAACTCCACGCGCGCATGATTCAAATAAGAATCTTAATTGTTATTGGAGCAACGGAAAGAAGAGTGAAACCCAATCCCATGGGCAAAGCAATCAATGAACTCCAATTATTAATAATCCAAAATTGACGTCTTTCAACGAATCAACATGTAATTAGGTTGGTTTCAGTAGTTTTGGTAGAGAGAGAGGGTCCCAACTTAATTGTTTACTTGAAATCAAAACCACAACTTTTATTTGAATTAGTGTTGTAATATTATTTCAAGTGGTTCACTATTTTCCCATGCATAGTTTAAAAACCAAATTAAATAATACTTTTAGCTTATTAATTATGTTTAATCAAACACTAATTAAACAAATTGGGCCACAAACACTACTAGCTAGAGAGAGTGCCCACGACTCCCGGCCCACGCCAACATCATCTTTAATTGCGGACAATATTGTAGCTACTACTACTTATCCCACCATTCCATATATTTTCAGCTTAAATTATATACATGGGGCCCACAACCCCTATCTAATATCTATATAATCCACCATTTGTATCTTATATGGATCACCACCACCTCTTCCATCCTTTACTGTAAAACTGTACTCCTCTTAATTTTTTATATATAACGCCCTCCAATGAGACTCCCGGTCTTTTCTTGGCTTTTCTTGATGGCCATTTACTCACTTTTCCTCATCATCTCTGTCTTTGGGGCGTCTGCCCCATGTTTCGGCAATCAGCAGTCCTTGTTGTTGCAATTGAAGAACAATCTTACATTCGATCCTTCTTCGTCCACTAAACTTGTTAAGTGGAATCAAAGTGCTGATTGTTGTTCTTGGGAAGGCATAACTTGCAACGAGGGACGTGTTATTAGTCTTGACCTGGCCAATGAATCCATCACAAGTGGAATCGACAATTCAAGTAGCCTTTTCAATCTTCAGCATCTCGAGAGCCTGAATTTGGCTTATAACTACTTCATCGATTCTCAAGCGATTCCATCAGAATTCGACAAGCTTGCGAATTTGAGTTATTTGAATCTTTCTGCTTGCTTTACAGGGCAGATTCCTATTGCGATTTCGCGCTTGACAAGGTTAGTTACTCTTGATTTATCTTTCGAATATTACACCTATGAAGTGAAACTTGAGAATCCAAATTTAAAAGTGTTGGTTCAAAACCTTTCGGAGCTTATGGAACTTCATCTTGATGGTGTACTTATATCAGCTCGAGGTAATGAGTGGGGTCGGGCCTTATCATCTTTACTCCCAAATCTGAGAGTGTTGAGCTTGTCATATTGCAATCTTTCAGGCCCGATTGATCCCTCCTTGCAGAATCTTCGGTCCCTCTCAATTATTCGTTTGAATGATAATGACTTTTCTATTCCAGTTCCAGAATTTTTTGCAGATTTCAAAAACTTGACATCCTTGGAAGTCAGGGGTTCTAGGTTGAATGGAAAATTTCCGGAAAAGATCTTCCAGGTTCCAACGCTACAAATGCTTGACTTGTCACATAACTTACTCCAAGGATCAATCTCATATTCAATGGCGAGCCTCACACAATTGAAGTATTTGGATATCTCAGACAACAAATTTAGTGGATCAATTCCAAATTTCAGCATGTGCAAGAATCTCACTTTTGTAAGTCTTTATGGTAATCATCTGTCAAGTGAAATTATTTCCACTCAGTGGGAAAAACTTTTGAATCTCAAGATTTTGGACTTGGGTAGCAATTTACTGAATGGGAATATTCCAGATTCTTTATTTTCACATCCATCATTGCAAATGTTAGATCTTTCCGACAATCAATTTTCTGGTCAACTCAAAGAATTTTCCAACGCTTCTTCCTTCTTGAAATCCCTTATTTTGCGTAACAACCGTTTGGAAGGGCCAATACCCGTGTCTATCTCTGAACTCCGAGGTCTTGAAGAACTCTCACTTGGTGCAAACAAATTTAATAAATCCCTGAACCTTAGTGTGATTCAGCAGTTAAAAAATCTTTCATACCTTGATCTTTCTCACACCAGCTTGTTATCTGAATATAATGATTTTAACTTTTCGTTATCCTCTGTTCCCCTTCGACAATTAATTCTCGCTTCTTGCAAGTTGAAAAAAATTCCAGATTTCTTGAGAAACCAATCCTATTTATATCATCTAGACCTTTCACACAACCAGATCTTTGGAGAGATGCCCAACTGGATCTGGAAACTTCCTAATCTTGTTGACTTAGATCTCTCTTACAATTTTCTAGTGACTTTGGAAGGACCTATCCTCAATGTTTCTCTTCTATACCTAAACTTTCGCTCCAATCAACTCCAAGGGCAACTCCCAAATATCCCGCATGTCGAAACCTTGGATTTCTCTGGGAATCAACTCCAAGGGCAGCTCCCAAATTTCCCGCATGTCGAATACTTGGATTTGTCAGGGAATCAACTCCAAGGGCAGCTCCCAAATATCCCGCACGTCAAATACTTGGATTTGTCAGGGAATAGTTTGGATCCCTCCATTCTAGCTAACATCAGTTGGTCCCTTCCTTCCATTAGATTCATTTTTCTTTCAAGTAATAAATTCTATGGGAGCATCCCCATATCAATATGCAATGCTACAAATCTTGAAGTTCTAGATCTATCTAATAATTCCATCAGCGGCACAATTCCTCAATGCTTGATTGAGATGAGTGATAAACTTGGGGTGCTGGATCTAAGGAGAAACAAGCTCAATGGCACAATTCCTGATGCATTTGTAGATAATTGTGGTTTAAAAACTTTAGCTCTCAATCAAAACCAACTACAAGGAGAGTTACCAAAATCTTTGGCCAATTGCTCTTCATTGGACGTCTTGGATATTGGGAACAACCACATCGAGGGTACCTTCCCATTTTTCTTGAAGAACACAACCATGTTGAGGGTTCTTGTTTTGCGATCTAACAAATTTTACGGGCCCATTACTTATCCAAATCTTAATGCTCCATGGCCAATGCTTCAAATTGTAGATTTGGCATCAAATAATTTTATTGGTAACCTTCCAATAATTATTCTTTCATCTTTGATGGCCATGATGGATCGCAAACATGAGGCGTCTTTAGAGTTGAGTTACCTCCAAATTATTGTTAATGGATCTTCTTATGTAGAAAGAATAATAGTTACCAACAAGGGTTTAGAGGTGGAGCTAGTGAAGATCCTAACAATCTTCACCACCCTTGACCTCTCTTGCAACAACTTTGACGGTCCTATACCTGAAAAAGTGGGAGAACTCAGAGCGTTACATTGTCTCAACTTGTCGCATAATGCTTTCACAGGCAAAATTCCATCATCTTTGGGGAAATTGAGTAATCTTGAGACACTAGACCTATCATGCAACGAGCTTTTTGGTAAGATTCCTGTGCAACTTGCCGATGGTCTTATTTTTCTATCAGTTCTCAACCTTTCCTTCAATCAATTGGTGGGACAGATTCCATTCATCAAGCAATTTGGTACATTTTCAGAATCTTCCTTCAAAGGAAACGATAGATTATGTGGGCTCCCGTTAAAATCACAGTGTACTTATGAGGAGCCACGATTACCGCCTCCAACACATGATGAAAAACACTGGAAATCTAGGACTGTGATTGAGTGGAATTACATAAGTGTTGAATTGGGATTTATTTTTGGGATTGGAATTGTCATTGGGCCACTTGTGTTCTGGAAGAAGTGGAGGATATGGTATTACAAACACGTTGACGACATTCTTTTCAAGATCTTCCCTCGATTGTATCTTCGAATAGAATATCGTCAAAGGCGCAGATATCAAAATCAGAGGCGAAGGCACTAGTCATAGATGGCTCCATATTTATCATGATTACCTTTCGCTGTGTTTAAGGTATGATATTTGTAATTGGCAAACTTATATTACTCAACTACGTACTTGTTTGATATTATGTTTTGGGTCAACTTGTGAAGCGTAAATGTCATGTGGAGTAAAAGTTGCCCATGGTATCACGTTTGGGTCGGTCTTGCATGACATTATATTGTGTTTGATCGAGTTCATTTTGTAATTATTCCATTAGGTTGTGTAAAAGAAACTTATACTAATCTACGGCTCAATTGCAGATATGTTGCTCCAAGTTTACTCTGGAGGAAGTTTGCTGATGTTTCTAAGGTCTCTCCAGTGGAAGTTATGCTCAGTTGCTACTTGCTCATATATATGTACTCATTTATGTGTGATGCGTGCTTAATAATTTGCAGTACTTTCCATAGACATATGGATGTACCTCTTTGAATTCTAAATATTTTTCTTATGTATTGCTATATTTTACTGATGCTTGTTGTGTTTGAAAAGCATGTAAGACAATCCTACTCAACAAATAATTACGGAATTGAACTTGATTGGATTTCAAACACCTAATATACATTAAAACTAACCAGCACTGATCAATCCAAAGATTTGTTATAAAAATAATAGAAAGCAGGAAATGAAATTGCTCCTAAAATGCATTGTAAAATCACTTTTCAAAAGAAAACCTAAATACCTTCAATTTTTTTAATTTTCTGTGTGTGAAAAAGTTGAGTGCAGTGGATTATTTATAGTTTTAAAATAGCAGTTATTTATGTCTAAACATCTAATCTAATAGTTACAAACTCCAAATCTTAACAACATTTATTTAATTATACCTATTTGACCATAAAAGTTAGTGACGATCATTTGATCACAACCGTTAAATCAAACTTAATTTGACATTACAGTTGACTTTACTAACGGTCTAGTAAATCCGACTGTTGAATTTACCTTAAAAGCATCATATGGTTCAGATCGAATGATACTAACTATGCTAAATGCCAAATGCGATGGCATCAATAACAGAAGTTATTTCTAAACACAATCCCTTTAAATCTTAGTCAATCTTTCTTGAATCATTATCCTTGAGAATTAAGACGAATTTTCTTCTTGGGGTATACCATAAGACTAAAAAGATTAACTACATTATCATTTAAACCGGCCGGTAGGACGCCTTTCCTTCCCCTTCCCCCCACCTCCCCTTGTCTTCCACATTCCTCTTTTCAGTATTTTCTTTCCCTTTTCCTCGTTCTTTCCAGAATTCTGCTTTATATGACCCAACCTTCTAATTTGTGACCACGTCAACTCCACTTATGATTCAAATAAGAAACTTAATCGCTATTGGAGCAACGGAAAGAAGAGTGAAACCCAATAATACAATAATTAATAATCTTTGTTAGTACAAGTATGTTACAATTATTAAATACAAAAAAGCTAGGGAAGCTACAAGATTTCAGATATTAAAACAATATTAGTTAAAATAAGAAATAATATCGTTAACTAGCCTTTTAGCAAAGAGAAATGACTAATTAAAATTACATAATCTCAATCCCAAAGATTTTCTAATATATATCCTTTAGCACTGGTGACTGGGGAATGTTTTATATTCAAATTGGTCGAAAGCATGTTTCTACATCCCAACCAAGCCGGCGACCCTCTAAATACGCAGAGTGAAAAAGGCTCCAACAATTCCACCACACGGCAACAAAATTTGTTGGAAGGGAGGGGCATAGCATCAAAAGCACAAGACTTAATTGGGTCTTCCGAGGTCAATTTAATTGAATTTATTGTGATGGTGGCCGACCAGAAAACAGAGCCTATGGTTAATATTGGCTCGTATGTTAATATTTTTAAATTGTTGTTGTTGTTGTTGTTTTTTTTTTTTTTTTTTTAAATATACTACACATTATTCTTTCAACTATCTTTCAATTATCTATTTTTACAAATTTAATAGATTTACGATTAGATTTATGGACTCATGTGGGTCATTCAAGAATTCAATGCTAGGTTCACGTATTCACCATATGGAGAGAAACATGATTATCGATCTTCAGTTCAAATGAATTAAAGAGTATCCAGTTAGTTATATTTAAAGTGTATTTCCATTTTATTCTTTGGTTGTGGTATGATACAAAAGTAAAAAATAATTGTGAGTGACTTATTTGTTCAATTATTTATTAATGCTTTTGTTACTTTTGTTAAAATAAAAATAAAAAGAATAGTTATAAAAAAACATCAGAAAATGAGCTCATTTTTCGTGAGATTTTACCAACTCATCACATTCTTGTAAACACCATAATTATTACAAAACTTATTAAGGGTGCATTTAATTGGTAGTACTGTTGATGACATAATAAATGACAAACTAAGGTGATTATATCTACTAATTTGTTTTTCTCCTCAATGCTTCAGCCATGACAAAATGTCTGTGCATGGAAACAAAATTTTCCATTAAACGAACGGAGAGAATCCAAATACAAATTAAAAAGAAGGTGAATTTTTTCCTATTTGTCTTTTGCTGGAAATGTGATCCCCCTCTCCCAAAGTACCAACAACCCCACTGCTCTCGGCTAAAAAATTTGTTGAAAGGGAGCACAGAAGACTTGACTTAATTGGGTCATCCTCCGCCCCGAGTCTCACTCTCATTTTCATGCACAGTTTTCAGAGTCTTCCTCCCAGGTCATTTAATTTAATTTATTTACATGGTGGCCGACTGGAAACAGAGTCCACAAGTTAGGACTTTTTAAGGACTGCTTTTCAATATTTGGTTGTAATTTTTCATAAAAGTAAAAGTAATTTTTGAATGATTTATGTGTTTAATTATTTGATAATGTTTCTGTTAAAAAAAAACAAAAAAAATGAGAGGAGGACTCATCTCCCTTCCATTTTTATTCCCCGTTTTTACCCTCTTCCTCTCCTTTTGATTTTTTTTTTTAGGTGTTCTCTGACCAGATCAGCTAGCAACCTCAACCTCTGCACTATGCGTCCGTCCATTTTCTATCGTGTTGTGCCGTTCATTTTTTTCTTGATCGCTACAGCTTGCTGGTTGTTTGTTTGTATTTTTTGTATTGAATAAGTGGTTTTTCTCTCTAGATCTACCTCATGAGCGAAGAGAAATAATTATGTGTGAGAGGTTTTTTCTCAAGGCCTGGATAGGTTTCGGTGTGAGGGGTTATCTCTCATAGCCGATTTAATTACATTTTGTTAGTCAATTTTTGTTTGGCAAAGCCTTTTCCTTAGAAATTGTAGTTGATAAAAATTGATGTGACCAAAAAAAAAAGAAGAAGTTGTTTGGTATAAAAAAAAATTTGTTTTGTAATAATTTTTTTATTTGAATAATAATAAAAAGTGAATAATGTGATATAAAAAGCGAAAAAAAAAAAAGAAAAAAAAAAAAGAAAGAAAGAAGAAGAAGAATATTTTGATGTTAATTTTTTGAAAAATTGTGATGAATAGTAACCCAAAAAAAAAAAGAGATTTGCCAAACAAACAACAAAATTTGTTCAAAGGGAGGGGCCTTGCATCTATATCTAGAAAAGGGAGCTCGGTAGACTTGGGTCTTCGTCCACCTGTTTGCCTTCTCATTTTTAAATAATTTTGTATCCAACGTATTGGAATAGAGAAATAAAAAGACAATTTGAAAAAAATAAATAAATATTTTTTACAAGATATTTAGAAGTAAACCAAACATGAGAATCTTTTATTCTCCAAAATCCTATCAAAGTCTAATTTCTAACTACGTCAACTCCACATATGATCGATTCAAACAAGAATCTTAATTGTTATTGGAGCAACGGAAAGAAGAGTGAAACCCAATCCCCATGGGTGAGGGTGAAGCAATTAATGACCTCCAATTATTAATAATCCAAAATTGACGGCATTCAACAAATCAACATGCAATTGGGTTGGTTTCAGTAATTTTGACAAAAAGAGAAAGAGTTACAACTTAATTGTTTACTTGAAATCAAAACCATAACTTTATTTTAATTAGTGTTGTAATATTATTTCAAGTGGTTCACTATTTTCCCATGCATACTTTAAAAACCAAATTAAATAATACTTTTAGCTAATTAATTATGTTTAATCGAACACTAATTAAACAAATTGGGCCACAAACACTACTAGCTAGAGTGCCCACGACTCCCGGCCCACGCCAACGTCATCTTTAATTGTAGACAATAATGTAGCTACTACTTATCCGGCCACCATTCCATATATTTTCAACTTAATTATATACATGGGGCCCACAACCCCCATCTATATATATACACTCATGAATCCACCGTTCATATCTTATATCTACTACCATCTCTTCCATTCTTTACTGTAAAACTGTACTCCTTTTAATTTTTTATATACAACACCCTGCAATGAGACTCCCGGTCTTTTCTTGGCTTTTCTTGATGGCCATTTACTCACTTTTCCTCACCATCTTTGTCTTTGGGGCGTCTGCCCCTTATTTCAGCAATCAGCAGTCCTTGTTGCTGCAATTGAAGAATAATCTTATGTTCAATGCTACTATGTCCACTAAACTTGTTAAGTGGAATCAAAGTGCTGATTGTTGTTCTTGGGAAGGCGTACTTGCAATGAGGGCCATGTTATTGGTCTCGATCTGGTTGATGAATACATCTCGGGTGGAATCGACAATTCAAGCAGTCTCTTCAGTCTTCAGCATCTCGAGAGCTTGAGTTTGGCTTATAACGACTTCAATTATTCTCATGAGATTCCATCTGAGTTTGACAAGCAAGCGAATTTGAGTTATTTGAATCTCTTAAATGCTCGTTTTGCAGGGCAGATTCCTATTGCGATTTCGCACTTGACAAGGTTGGTTACTCTTGATTTATCTGGCGTTTATTATATGAGCTTAAACTTGAGAATCCAAATTTAAAAGTGTTGGTTCAAAACCTTTCGGAGCTTATGGAACTTAATCTTGATGGTGTACTTATATCAGCTCGAGGTAATGAGTGGTGTCAAGCCTTATCATCTTCACTCCCAAATCTGAGAGTGTTGAGCTTGTCATATTGCAATCTTTCAGGCCCAATTGATTCCTCCTTGCAGAATCTTCAGTCCCTCTCAATTGTTCGTTTGAATAATAACAACTTTTCTGCTCCAGTTCCAGAATTTTTTGCATATTTCAAAAATTTGACATTTTTGGAAGTCTCCTCTTCTAGGTTGAATGGAACATTTCCGAAAAATATCTTCTAAGTTCCAAAGCTACAAATGCTTGACTTGTCAAATAATTATTACCTGCAAGTTTCTTTGCCAGAATTTCCTCCAAATGGATCTTTTCAAACCATGGTTCTTTTCAGAACAAGTTTTTCTGGGGTGTTACCATCTTCTATCGGTAACCTTAAAATGTTGTCAAAAATATATCTTTGGAGTTGCAATTTCGTTGGATCAATTCCAAGCTCAATGGCGAGCCTCACACAATTGAAGTATTTGGATTTCTCAAACAACAAATTCAATGGATCAATTCCAAATTTCAGCATGTGCAAGAATCTGACTATTGTAAGTCTTTCTAATAATTATCTGTCAAGTGAAATTATTTCCACTCAATGGGAAAAACTTTTGAATCTTGAGCTTTTGGACTTGCATGGCAATTTACTGAATGGGAATATTCCAGATTCTCTATTTTCACTTCCATCATTGAAAATGTTAGATCTTTCCCGTAATCAATTTTCACTTCCTTCTTGGAATCCCTTTGTTTGGATAACAACCAGTTGAAAGGGCCAATACCCATGTCTATCTTTGAACTCCATTGTCTTGAAGTACTCTCACTTGGTTCAAACAAATTTAATAACTCCCTGAACCTTAGTGTGATTCAGCAGTTAAAAAATCTTTCATACCTTGATCTTTCTCACACCAGCTTGTTATCTGAATATAATGATTTTAACTTTTCGTTATCCTCTATTCCCCTTAAGGAATTGATTCTCGCTTCTTGCAAGTTGAAAAAAATTCCTGATTTCTTAAGAAACCAATCCTATTTATCTTATCTAGACCTTTCACACAACCAGATCTTTGGAGAGATGCCCATCTGGATCTGGAAACTACCTAATCTTGTTGTCTTAGATCTCTCTTACAATTTTCTAGTGACTTTGGAAGGACCTATCCTCAATGTTTCTCTTCAAAGCCAAATACTTCGCTCCAATCAACTCCAAGGGCAGCTCCCAAATATCCCGCATGTCAAATACTTGGATTTCTCAGGGAATCAACTCCAAGGGCAGCTCCCAAATATCCCGCATGCCGAATACTTGGATTTCTCAGGGAATCAACTCCAAGGGCAGCTCCCAAATATCCCGCATGTCGAATACTTGGATTTGTCAGGGAATAGTTTGGATCCCTCCATTCTAGCTAACATCAGTTGGTCCCTTCCTTCCATTAGATTCATTTTTCTTTCAAGTAATAAATTCTATGGGAGCATCCCCATATCAATATGCAATGCTACAAATCTTGAACTTCTAGATCTATCTAATAATTCCATCAGCGGTACAATTCCTCAATGCTTGATTAAGATGACTGGTACACTTGGGGTGCTAAATCTTAGGACAAACAACCTCAGTGGCATAATTCCTGATGCATTTCTAGATAATTGTGGTTTACAAACTCTATCTCTCAATAAAAACCAACTGGAAGGAAGGTTACCAAAATCTTTGGCTAATTGCTCTTGGTTGGAGGTCTTGGACATTGGGAACAACCACATCGAGGGTACCTTCCCATTTTTCTTGAAGAACACAACAACGTTGAGTGTTCTTGTTTTGTGATCTAACAAATTTTACGGATCCATTACTCATCCAGAACTTAATCTCACTTGGCCGGGGCTTCAAATTGTAGACATAGCTTCAAATAATTTTACTGGTACCCTTCCAATAATACTTCTTTTGTCTTGGACGTCAATGATGGATCGTGGAAATGAGGTGGGCCCAGGGCTTAATTACCTTTATTTTATTGGTAATTATTCTTATCAAGATACGATAACAATTACTAGCAATGGTCTTTCTATGGAGCTTGTGAAGATTCTAACTATTTTGACCGTCCTTGACTTCTCTTGCAACAACTTTGACGGTCATATACCTGGAGAAATTGGAGAACTCACAATGTTATATTCTCTCAACTTGTCGCATAATGCTTTCACGGGCCAAATCCCTGCATCTTTGGGAAAATTGAGTCATCTTGAGTCACTAGACCTATCAAGCAACAACCTTTCTGGTGAAATTCCCGTGCAACTCGCCAATGGTCTTATTTTTCTGTCCGTCCTCAACCTTTCATTCAACCAATTGGTGGGACAGATTCCATTGATCAAGCAATTTAGTACATTTTCGGCAACTTCCTTTGAAGGAAACGAAAGATTATGTGGTTTTCCTTTGAAATCGAAATGCATAGATGAGGATCCACAATTGCCACCTCCAACATATGAAGAAAGTCATGGGAGTATGATTGAGTGGAATTACATAAGTGCTGAAATGGGATTTATTTTTGGCTTTGGAATTATAATTGGACCCCTTATGTTTTGGAGGAGGTGGAGGATATGGTATTATAAACATGTTGATGACATTATGTTTAAGATCTTCCCTCAACTGTGTCTTAGAAAAGAACATCATCAAAGACGAGCATTCCGAAATCAAGAGCCGATGCACTAGTTATGGTTATGAGGCGCATCACCTCCAGGTTTGTCATGATAAACTCTTGCTTTTTCTTTAAAAAAAAAAATCAAAATTAAAAATTGAATTAAAATGTAACTTCATATAGCACCTCGAATGAGGAATGCCTACATTTCCAAGCATCTTGTTTGCGGAAATGCATGTGGGCTTCGCTAGGAATCCAAGATGCCTTGAATAAAATGGACCTCTTATACATGGGCCATTAGTTTTCAACTCTGTGGGCCTCGAGACTATTCACAATTCATTATGTATCTTTAATTAGTAATTAGTAATTAGTTGCAGACTTGCAGTGACTCTGATCAATGCAGGTAGGGGTAAATGTTCTTGCCGATTCAATGAAGTCTGTACGTATGTGATTCTACTTTCGTAGAAATGTTGTCATTTAATAAATCTGCAGAACCAATGTTTTAGACCTCCAGTTGCAGAAGTCATTTTTCTGCGGGAGCAAGGCTTTGTAAGAGAATCTGTAAAGCTAAATTTGTCCAAACACTTCTAATTAAATAGTTTTTTTATTTTTTATTTTTTATCTCTTAGATGAGATTCATGCTTCATTTTGCAATTATTCAGTTTGGTATCTTTAAAAGAATTTTTGGTTGATACTGACTTATACGCAGTCTTGCAGAGATATGTTACTCCAAGTTTACTCTGGAGGGAGTTTGCTGAAGTCTGTGAGTTCTCTCCGATGGCGTTAAATAATTCACAGTACTTTTGTGATGCTGTTAATAAAGATGATTAACTGTGTACCTTATCACATATATACATGTACCTCTTTGAATTCGAGTTATTTTTCCTATTTTAGTGTTGTTTGTGCTTGATCAAAAGCATGTCAGTTGACATGGCGATGTAACACTTACCAATAAAAAAAATTTAATTTGATGATATAGCAATTGACAAAGAAGAAGATGCTACATGAGTTGTATCAAAAAAAAAAAAAAAAAAACATGCTACATGAGTTTGTGGAGGCTTTGTAGTGAAAATTTGGAGTAGAGGTCTGAAAATTATCTTGAACTTTCACTCGTTTTAACACTATTTTTAAGTTTTAAAAACTTTTAAGTAAGGGTATCAAAATTTTCAATCTTTTTTACTCTATTTTGCTAAGATTTTTCGTTAAATTTTGTCAAAAATTTTTTAAATACCCAATTTTTTATTTTAAATGTCGAGTGCTTTTTTTTTTTTTTGCATGAATTTTGAGAATACTTTTAAAATACATAATATTTTGTGGAATTTCTACTAAAATTTAAATGATTGACAAATTGTAAACCGTAAATGGAAAAGAATAAAAGTAGACTAAATCAGAGGTGAATCGTTCTGTTTTTGCGTAAAGTAAAGCTTCTTTTGGGTCTTTAGAGATTGATGAGATGGTCATGGAGCAGAGTAAAATAAAGTTATCAGTATAAAGTGAAGAAGAGTCAATTAAAACCAAATCACAACCTATATATATATATATATAGGTTGTGATTTGGCATAAAAGTAAAATTAATTTTGAATGATTCATGTGTTCATTCATGAGAAGTGAATTAGTTATGATATTATGCTAAATTACCACTCGTTCTAAAAGCTTAAATTGATCAAGATTCAAGAATAAATAATTTAATCATTTAATCAATATTCTATCACATTTTATTAACTAAAATAAATGAAAACACCATAATTATTATAACAAGACTTTTTTTTTTGTTGGTTGGATAGGTGGGAGGGACAAGACTTTTGTAAGTCTTTCCTACCAAGTATTTCTCGTGGATGCATTTAATTGGTAGTGTCGATGACATAATTAATGACAAACTAAGATGATTATATCTACTAATTGTTTTTCTCCTCGAAGCTTTTTGCAAACATCCATGACAAAATGTATGTGGAAACAAAATTTTCATAGCTTTATATTATCTTTTGCATTCTTTTAATGTTTGTTTTCTAAAAATAAAAAATAAAAATAAAAATAAAAATCAACATATTTTATTTGAATATAGATTAAACATTTATAAGAACGTAGAAAATAGAGTATGAAGGTTTATATTAAAATGATTACCTCAAATCATAAGCTTTCAAGGCTTGAGGAATATTGACTCCTCCAAGTATAAACTTACTGTACTCTCTCTTCTCATTTCTTTTCTCTCTATCACTCCAGGATTTTTCAGTTGTTAGGGATGACCAAAATGAAGGTTATGGACGATATGGTGGTTTATGAATGTTCATGCACGAGAAGGTGGTTTTATGGTCCTTATTTTTATTTATTGTAACTGCTAATTGATTGTTTGTAATTACCTTCATCAATCGATCAATAGAAACCTTGTTTGGTGCTAGGGTTCCATCAATCGATCGATAGCGATATCGATCATTCGATTCACGTAATCTACTAAAATAATTTTAACATTGAAATTTAATAATATAGCTTTAAATTGTTTTTTACCCATTTTTAAAAATTATTATTATTTAAAGAGGAAATTAGCTTTACCCCCCATGAACTACCACTCTCTCTCCATATGCGAGGCATGACACATTTGTTATGTTGGTCTGTCCACTTTGGGTTATAAAGCTTATCTCAATGGAAAGATGATAGACCATCATGAGAAATAAATTTTATTTCCATGCTTTGAGTCTCATTCATGTAAATTGCTTGTGAAGTTCGATATGGGCTCCATCAGCTCAATTATTTGCAACTAATAATCAATAAAGCATGACATGAAATCAATCCTTACATAAATTTCACAAAAACAAATTAGGCGTTAGTAGTTGAGATTGAGAAAAAGGAGTAAGGACTTTTTGAGCACACACTCTTTGATTAGTTGATAATAAATACAAAGAAAAACAACAAGAATTAAATAAAATGTCACATTTGTTATTATGGTCCGTCCACTTTGGTTTTTGAAGCTTATCTCAAATATTATAAAGACAATAGACAACGAAAAAATAAATCTTATCTTGATGCGAACACTCCATATTTTGAGTCTTATACATGTAAATTGCTTGTTAATTTCAATATGGGCCCATGGTGTCAATTATTTGTAACTAATAATCATTAAAGCTTATATAAGGACAGGGCAGAAGTGTATGGAGACTTGGGTGGTGTCTTCCACAATTTTTTTTAAATACCCCTATAATCTCTTTAAAATCAAATTTTTAACCCCTCAATTTTTTTTGTATTTATTATGAGAATGACATGGGTAAAATATTAATGAGAATGCTTTGTTTTAGGTTCTCTTTAACGAATCTAAAGGGATTTATCCAAGTCTTAGTTATTTCCATAAAGTTGCCGTGGCAGACCCGGTAGGACTTCCCCCACCTCCTTAATTTGTCTTTGTTTGTTTTTTATTCGTTCTTTCTAGAATTTCTGCTCTCTATGACCTAACCTTCTAATTTCTGTCCACGTCAACCCCACATTCACATATGATTCAAATAATAATCTTAATTGTTATTGGAGCAACGGAAAGAAGAGTGAAACCCAATAAAACATGGGTTTAATCCCATGGCTGAAGCAATTAATGACCTCCAATTATTAATAATCCAAAATTGACGGCATTCAACATACAATTGAGTTGTTTTAATACTTGAAATTAAAACCACAACTTTAATTTTAATTAGTGTTGTAATATTATTTCAAGTGGTTCACTATTTTCCCATGTGTACTTTAAAAACCAAATTAAATAATACTTTTATCTTATTAATTATGTTTAATCAAACACTAATTAAACAAATTGGGCCACAAACACTACTAGCTAGAGTGCCCACGACTCCCGGCCCACGCCAACGTCATCTTTAATTGCAGACAATAATGTAGCTACTACTTATCCCACCATTCCATATATTTTCAGCTTAATTATATACATGGGGCCCACAACCCCCATCTAATATCTATATAATCCACCATTTGTATCTTATATGGATCACCACCACCTCTTCCATTCTTTACTGTAAAACTATACTCCTCTTAATTTTTTATATATAACGTCCTCCAATGAGACTCCCGGTCTTTTCTTGGCTTTTCTTGATGGCCATTTACTCACTTTTCCTCATCATCTCTGTCTTTGGGGCGTCTGCCCCATGTTTCGGCAATCAGCAGTCCTTGTTGCTGCAATTGAAGAACAATCTTACATTCGATCCTTCTTCGTCCACTAAACTTGTTAAGTGGAATCAAAGTGCTGATTGTTGTTCTTGGGAAGGCGTAACTTGCAACGAGGGACGTGTTATTAGTCTTGACCTGGCCAATGAATCCATCACAAGTGGAATCGACAATTCAAGTAGCCTTTTCAATCTTCAGCATCTCGAGAGCCTGAATTTGGCTTATAACTACTTCAACGATTCTCAAGCGATTCCATCAGAATTCGACAAGCTTGCGAATTTGAGTTATTTGAATCTTTCTGCTTGCTTTACAGGGCAGATTCCTATTGCGATTTTGCGCTTGACAAGGTTGGTTACTCTTGATTTATCTACTAGTTATGAGCTTAAACTTGAGAATCCAAATTTAAATATGCTCGTTCAAAACCTTCCGAAGCTTATGGAACTTTATCTTGATGGTGTACTTATATCAGCTCGAGGTAATGAGTGGTGTCGAGCTTTATCATCTTCACTCCCAAATCTGAGAGTGTTGAGCTTGTCATTCTGCAATCTTTCAGGCCCAATTGATTCCTCCTTGCGGAATCTTCATTCCCTCTCAATTATTCGTTTGAATGATAACAACTTTTCTGCTCCATTTCCAGAATTTTTTGCAGATTTCGAAAACTTGACATCCTTGGAAGTCAACTATTGTGGGTTGAATGGAACATTTCCAAAAAAGATCTTCCAAGTTCCAACGCTACAAACGCTTGACTTGTCATATAATAATGACTTGCAGGGTTCTTTGCCAGAATTTCCTCCAAATGGATCTCTTCAAACCATGTTTCTTGGCAAAACAAGTTTTTCTGGGGCATTGCCATCTTCTATCGGAAACCTTAAAATGTTGTCAACAATAGATCTATAGAGATGCAATTTTGTTGGATCAATTCCAGGCTCAATGGAGAGCCTCACACAATTGAAGCATTTGAATATCGCATTCAACAAATTCCGTGGATCAATTCCAAATTTCAGCATGTGCAAGAATCTCACTATTGTAAGTCTTCAAAATAATCGTCTGTCAAGTGGGATTATTTCCACTCAATGGGAAAAACTTTTGAATCTTGAGAGGTTGGAATTGAGTAACAATTTCCTTAATGGGAATATTCCAGATTCTCTATTTTCACTTCCATCATTGCAAATCTTAGATCTTTCCCACAATCAATTTTCTGGTCAACTCAAAGAATTTTCCAACACTGCTTCCTTCTTGGAACACCTTCATTTGGATAACAACTATTTGGAAGGGCCAATACCCATGTCTATCTTTGAACTCCATGGCCTTGAAGAACTCTCACTTGGTGCAAACAAATTTAATAACTCCTTGAACCTTAGAGTGATTCAGCAGTTAAAAAATCTTTCATACCTTGATCTTTCTCACTCCAGCTTGTTATTTGAATATAATGATTTTAACTTTTCGTTATCCTCTGTTCCCCTTGACACATTAATTCTCGCTTCTTGCAAGTTGAAAAAAATTCCTAATTTCTTGAGAAACCAATCCTATTTATCTTATCTAGACCTTTCACACAACCAGATCTTTGGAGAGATGCCCAACTGGATTTGGAAACTACCTGAACTTGTTTACTTAGATCTCTCTTACAATGTTCTAGTGACTTTGGAAGGACCTATCCTCAATGTTTCTCTTCAAAGCCTAAACTTTCGCTCCAATCAACTCCATGGACAGGTCCCAATTATCTCATCTGTCGATTACTTGGATTTCTCAGGTAATAGTTTCTCCTCCATTCCAGCTAACTTCGGTCGATCCTTTCCTTCCATTAGATTATTGTTTCTTTCAAGTAATAAATTCTATGGGAGCATCCCCATATCAATATGCAATGCTACAAATCTTGAACTTCTAGATCTATCTAATAATTCCATCAGCGGCACAATTCCTCAATGCTTGATTGAGATGAATGATAAACTTGGGGTGCTGGATCTAAGGAGAAACAAGCTCAATGGCACAATTCCTGATGCATTTCCAGATAATTGTGGCTTACAAACTTTAGCTCTCAATCAAAACCAACTACAAGGAGGGTTGCCAAAATCTTTGGCCAGATGCATTGGGTTGGACTTCTTGGACATTGGGAACAACCACATCGAGGGCACCTTCCCAATTTACTTGAAGAACACATCCAGGTTGAGGGTTCTTGTTTTGCGATCTAACAAATTTTACGGATCCATTACTCATCCAAAACTTAATGTCACATGGCCGATGCTTCAAATTGTAGACATAGCTTCAAATAATTTTACTGGTAACCTTCCAATAATATTTCTTTTGTCTTGGACGTCAATGATGGATCGTGGACACGACGTGCATGCAAGGCTTGATTACCTCGCATTTAATGGTAGTTTTTCTTATCGAGATATGATAACAATTACTAGCAAGGGTTCTAAGGTGGAGTTTGTGAAGATTCCAACGATTGTCACCGTCCTTGACTTCTCTTACAACAACTTTGACGGTCATATACCAGGAGAAATTGGAGAACTCACACTGTTATATACTCTTAACTTGTCGCATAATGCTTTCACGGGCGAAATTCCAGCATCTTTGGGAAAATTGAGTTATCTTGAGTCACTAGATCTATCAAGCAATAAGCTTTCTGGTGAGATTCCTATGCAACTCCCAAATGGTCTTATTTTTCTATCAGTCCTCAACCTTTCGTTCAACCAATTGGTAGGACAAATTCCATTGATCAATCAATTTGGTACATTTTCGGCAACTTCCTTTGAAGGAAACGAAAGATTATGTGGTTTTCCTTTGAAATCGAAATGCACATATGAACCACCTCCAACATATGCAGAAAGTCATCGGAGTATGATCGAGTGGAATTACATAAGTGCTGAACTGGGATTTGTTTTTGGCTTTGGAATTGTAATTGGACCCCTTATGTTTTGGAGGAGATGGAGGATATGGTACTATAAACATGTTGATAACATTATGATTAGGATCTTCCCTCAACTGTGTCTTAGAAAAGAACATAATCAAAGACAGACATTTCGAAATCAAGAGCCGAGGCACTAGTTATGGTTATGAGGCGCAATACCTCCAGGTTTGTCATGATAAACTCTTGCTTCTTCTTTTTTTTTTTTAAATCAAAATGAAAAATTGATTTAAAATGTCACTTCACACAGCACCTCGAATGAGGATTAATACCCACATTTCTTAGCATCTTATTTGCGGAAATGCATGTGGGCTTCCCTAGGAATCCAAGATGCCTTGAATCAAATGGACCTCTTATGGTAATGGACCATTTGTTTTCCAACTCTGTGGGCCTCGAGGCTACTCACAATTCATTATGTATCTTTAATTAGTAATTAGTTGCAGACTTGCAGTGACTTCCATCGATGCAGCTAGGGGGAAATGTTCTAGTAGATTCATTGCTGTATTTAATCTTTTCGCATTATGCACATTAATTATTCTAATCCCCATAACTTTTTCTTCCACCTGTTTAATTATATTCTCTTGTGCTACAGTGGCTTTGAAGCCAAATGAATGATATAAGTTAGAAATGTTTTGTCACTTAATAAATCTGCAGAACCAATGTTTTAGACCTCCTGTTGCAGAAGTCATTTTTCTGCAGGAGGAAGGGTTTGTAAGAGAATCTGTAAGGCTAGATGTTAGAGGATGAAGAGAACTTCCCCCAAGTGCTAGTGTGTGAAATTTGTCCAAACACTTCTGATTAAATATTCTTTTTCTCTTAGATGATATTGGAAGTGGTCTTGGATGACATTATAACGTGTTTGAGTTGAGATTCATGCTTCATTTTGCAATTATTCAGTTTGGTTTTTTTAAAAGAACTTTTGGTTGATACTGACTTCCACCTATGAATACCTCACTTGCAGACATATATTGCTCCAAGTTTACTCTGGAGGCTTGGAGCGAGTTTGCTGAAATCTGTTAGGTCTCTCTGATGGCTTTTAATAATTCACAGTACTTTTGTGATGCTGATAATAAAGATGATTAATTACCAGTGTATATTTTCATATATAGACATGTACCTCTTTGAATTCTAGTTATTTTTCCTATTTAGTGCTTTATTTTGTGCTTGATCAAAAGCATGTCAGACTGACATGGCGATGTAATAGTTATTAATCAAAAATAAAAATTGGTGTGAAAATAAAAATTTTATGTTGCTTAAATAACAGGTAACGCAGAAGAAGATGCTACGTGAATTTGTAAAGGCTTTGTAGTGAAAATAGGAATAAAATTTAATTTTTAAGAGATAGCTTAATAGGTTAGGATTACGTCTAATGAAACGGAGGTCACAAGTTCGAATCCCCCTCCCATCTCTTGTGCGGGTATATCAAAATAATAATAATAATATTTAAATAAAGTGAAAACATTATTAACCGTAAATGGGAAAAAAATGAAAGTGGACTGAATCAGAGATGAATCGTTATGTTTTTATCTAAAACTTACTTTAGTGATTGGTGAGATGGTCATAAAGCAGAGTAAAATAAAAGTGAAGAAGATCATTTAAAGGTAAATAGCTTCAAATTATAAATGAGTGGAGACTGGAGAGAGGGAGGCAAAGTGTTGACTTTGACTATCCTTTGATCTTTTTATGAAATTTATCAAAAAATTTCCCCAAGGGCCAAAATAATACGAAAAAAATCTAAACCATTTTTTTTTTTTTTTTTTTTTTTTTTTTGTAGGGACCCCCTCCCACCCTCCCCTTTAGGCCCATCTCTGTATTTAGATAGGTTAGTCTCTCACATAAAAATATATATATATATTAAAAAAAGTATATATGGTCGCTCAAATTAGCATTGTCAATGTCTTCCCTCCTAAAATTACAGAATACATCAAATCAATATCCTTTCAAGCTACTAAAAGTTTGTTAATGTATCATTTTTGTCGACAAAAATACTTCTTTAAATTCGAAAATAAAAATTGTGAATACCCACCACACCGCTGTGGGTCACCATTTTTTCATTTTCTTATTTTTTATTAAGAATATTTTTGTTATTAGGAGATAGTGACAATTTTTTATAATTTAAGAGGACATTAAAACAATATATTATTTTAGGGGACATTAACAATCGGGTAGTTGTTTGAGATTAACATATGACTCAAGAAAATTTTAGTCCAGCCTAGGGGTGTAAAAGCAGCTGTGGTTAGTAGTTATTGGCTAAAACTGCAACTACTCTGCTTAGGCGGTTAGTAGTTATTCAAACTAATAACCGACGGTTTTATAATTATTATTATTATTTTTATATGGGCTTTTGGAGGTGTTTTTGGCTTATTTTAAATAATTTTGTATCAAAATGTTTCCAAAAATAATAAATATGTTGAAATTATAGCCCTAACTCATATTTAAAATGACACAAAAATGTTTAACACCAAAACCGCGTCGTTTTAATGTTATATCTTTTTTGATGGTGTTAGGCAGAAAACGACACCAACAAAGGCCGTAGCCGTAGGTATGGTATGGTGTGTATTGAATTTGATCGATGTAGGCCGAGGGGCGAGGGCAACGCGTTTTCTTGTGGTGGGGAAGGGGAAGTCTTCGTCACAAGTTGCTTTTTAGAGGCTTGATGAAAGGGGAAAGCAACTTCTCTTTTCTTGGACACAAATCAAATAGAGCAATTTATCGACTTTTTCTTTTTTTCTTTTATTTTATTTTATTTATTTTTTTGTTGGGTGCTAATTAAACAAGTAGATGGGCATAATCAATTACCTCAAAGACAAAGACCATAAAGCACGTTACGGGTTTTTTCTTTGACCTTTTCCTTTTCATTGAGGTCAATCTCTTTGGCTGGGTCAGTCAATATACATATTATACTCGTCTTTCTACTTTTCTTTTTCTTTTTCTTTTTTTTTTTTTATTTAATGAGACAAAATGAAATTCAGACGAGGAGGAGCTCAGAGAGCCGAGGTGATCATAATGCTCTCAAAATGTTGGTGGAGTGGAGTTGTTACTTGTTAGTCAATAATTTTTTAGAAGAAAAACCAAAAGACAAAAAGAAACTAAGAATTTTTAACATACAAATTTCTCAATCCGCTAAACTATCTCCCACGAGACCGAAGATATTCTGATGATTAACTCGATATATTGCTTGAGAGGAAGAACAATGAAATGTTGAGAGAAAGCGCTAGACATAAATACTTATATGCTAATTTTCTTAGAAAGTGTCCATTTTTTATTGCAAAAGCCTGAAAAGCTTTGTCGAGCATTCCATTAATTATATTATAGGAGTATATTTATCTTTTTATTTTTTGAGAAGACAAAAACATCATAAATTCGATACCCTCAAATGTTGGCTCTTCTAACATAAAGGTGAAAATGGATGAAATATTTGATGATGATTTATGGCAAAAAAGTAGGAGAAAATGGAATCCGGCGCATCTCGTGGGAGTTGCAATGATAGGGCATGCTTCACGCGTGCACCTCAACAGAACAGAAGCTCTTTACGAATATTAAGGAAACTAGAGACACAAACTCAACTTTCGCTTTTGCTCTGTCATCCAACCCTACGCCAACTGCAAAATTACCTTACTACCATCTCCCAAATCAAATGAACAAAAATAAATAAATTGACAATGTTGGTATTATATTTAATATTTTAATAATTTTTTTTTAAGCATATTCCAACACGTAAAATATTTAATACAAATGTGAAGTTAAACTTTTTAGTAACGTTAGAAACTACGAATTATTCTTACAATTATTATTATACAATGTTTAAGTGTCAATCCAATCTGTCCGTATTAGCATTGTTGGATAATTATGAGACAAAAATATAATTTCTAACAGTATTTGAAACGTTCTTGTAATAAGTGAATCTCAATACATAAAATATTTATTTATAATGTGAAGTGAATTATGGAGATTAAGTTCGAATATAAGATGTTTTGATATCATGTTAAATGATTAATTATTTTAAAATTTTAGTTAAAAATAATAATAAATTTAATTATTTAATTAATATTCTAATTCAATGAACATAAATCATTTTACGGGAATATTACACTGTCCAAATAAGATCTAATGATTTGACAATACATGGACTTATTATATATATTACAAAGCATGGTATTGCATTGGCTTTACCCTAGAAAAAAAAATGCTTAGATAAGGAAGAGCAATGTCCCTTCATTGAACAAAAAGATAAAAGAACCCAAAAAAAAAAAAAATTCAATAAAATATTAAATAAATATCTAATATTTTTCCTTATCTTCCTGCCCCTATCATAATGCACCGTTTCAAAACGTTACTGTCTAATGAGATACAGTGTGGAATAATAAATGTGGGGAGTGAGAAGATTAATTTGAACTTAATGTTGCTTTACTCCTATCTTCTTATCTTAATTTAGTTGATTATCAACGACAGCTTGTTATCTGTTCACACATATACATCAACATTTAATTATTCGTTCACACCACCGTGCTTCATCACTATATTCATTAAACAAATATCGCAAATACTTTCAACCCACAAAAAGTTTATGCCGTCTAACATCAACATGACTTGGTATGGTATTTGGACGTAATCGTGACCATCAAACTGACCCCCAATTTTTTAAGTGAGAAAAGAAAATTCATTTTTAGTCCTTTGTTTTTTTTTTTTCATGTAATTTTAATTCAGTCCTTTAAGTTTTAAATTTTCACAATTAAATTCAATACTCTCATTTGATACGATATAAGCCAACTATGTCTCACATTACACATTTACTTTAACTTATAATTACAAATTTTAAAAAGTTGAAACATTCATTTACTTTAACTTATAATTACAGATTTTAAAAAAGTTGAACCATTATTTCTTTTCTTTTCTCTTTTTTTTTAAAAAAAATGAAATAAGTGGTGACGGTTAATTGTGCTCTGTGGCATCTTCGAGAGATAGCTCAATTAGTTAGGAACCACACCTCATGAAGTAAATGTCACTAGTTCGAATCCTTCTTCCTTACTCTTGTGTAGACATGTCAAAAAATTGTGTAATGTGGCACTTGCACTTGTAATTAACACATGATATGCCAAACAAAAGTTACCCTATAATTAAATGCTAAGTGCGCTCATCGTGTTCTCCTTGTATTATCCTCGTAATAGAAAGAAATTACTTTATAAAAATCAAGTGAGAGAAATACAAGTAATTTTTTTTTTTATAAAATAATTTTCGCATAGGATCAAGAGAATACCTTTAGAACATTAAGAGAGTACCAAATATTCTTTATTAATTAATAAATTTCATACTGTTAATTAATTGGACATCGGTTAATAAGGAAACTATTTAAATAAAGAAAAATCTAAGAAGGTAATTGCTAAAATTGAAAACTCAAAAATTAAATTAAAAATTCCAAGAAAATTTATGGAATTTTTTAATATTTTTTTTATAAAAAATAAAAAATAGACTTCGCATTAAACTCAGCACGTTCCTAATCCTAACCTAAACAAAGAACAAAACAAAGCATTATTACAGTAGCGGGGCCCACATTCGTCAATTTCACGAGAAAAAGACACCAAACACAAAACAACGTTTGCCTCGTTACGAATCTTCTTGCGACGATCGGCGACTATTTGAATTTCAAACTCGGCGTCCTAAACGTGTCCCCACCCGGTAAGTCAGCCACGCTCCTCAACGCGCCAACCCAATTTTTCGACGACAATTATTATGTCCTTTTTCTTTTTTTTTGTCTTAAGCATTCCCACCCACGCTCCCTAATTTTTCCCCACCTGACTTTTCAAACTTTCACCGAACCATGCGTTGCCGCGTGGAGTACACTCGTGTCTGAGTTCGCGTGCCTTAAAAGCCTTCGCCTCCTTTTACTCATCTCTCAAACTCCAGTCTCTCACTTTTTATCTCTCCAATCTCTTTCTTTCTCTCATTTCGCTCGCACTCGCCGGAGATCTGAAACTTGTGAAGCAGATCTTGGACTGTAATATAGACAGAGATGTCATCACCTGCGACGTCGTATTGGTGTTACAGATGCTCTCGCTTCGTTCACATGTGGTCGGAGGATAATCTCACCTGCCCCTACTGCGACGGTGGGTTCATCGAGGAGATCGAGAACGCACCTTCCTCGGAAAATCCCAACCGTCGATTCGCTACGTCCGCCATGTACTTATTCGGATCCAACGGTCAAGATTCAGACAGAGCCCCTAGTCCAGTCTCCCGCCGGAGCCGCCGGAGATCCGGCAACCGTTCGCCGTTCAACCCGGTCATTGTCCTCCGTGGCGGCGCGGCCGAATCTGCCGCTGAAGGTGACGGAGAGAGGAACAGCTTCGAGTTGTACTACGATGATGGGGCAGGGTCGGGGCTTCGGCCGCTTCCGGCGACCATGTCGGAGTTTCTGATGGGCTCGGGATTCGACCGGTTGTTGGAGCAGCTGGCCCAGATCGAAGTAACGGGGTTGGGGCGGCCCGAGAATCCGCCGGCATCGAAAGCCGCGATAGAGTCTCTGCCGACAATCGAAATCGGTGGCAGCCACGTCAGATCGGAGTCCCACTGCGCGGTCTGTAAGGAAGCGTTCGAACTGGGATCGGAGGCTCGCGAAATGCCGTGCAAGCACATATACCACACGGACTGTATCCTTCCCTGGCTCTCGCTCCGAAACTCTTGCCCGGTATGCCGGCACGAGCTGCCGAGCGAGCGAAACGAGGCCGAGATTTCGGAGGACGAGACGGTGGGGCTGACCATATGGAGGCTACCGGGAGGTGGGTTCGCGGTGGGGAGGTTTTCTGGTGGGAGAAGAGCGGCGGCGGAGAGAGAGCTACCGGTCGTTTACACCGAAATGGATGGTGGATTCGGGGCGGGTGGGGCTCCGAGACGGGTTTCGTGGGCTTCGAGGACTAGAGGGAGAGAAAGTGGTGGTTTTCGGAGGGCTTTCCGGAGTATGTTTTCGTTCTTGAGGATTGGGTCGAATTCTTCTGGGTCCGAATCTGGGTCTTTGAGCAGAAGTCAGAGCAATTCGGGTTCTGTGTTGGGTAGGCACGCTCGGAGGCGGAACAGAGCTTGGGTTTTGGAGGATCAGAGTGGGAATAATGGAAGATGGTGATTTTTTGTTTGGTTTTTGGGTACAAATTGATGACAAATTTTGAATTCCTTTTGGTTTCTTTGATATTTTTGTTAAATGGGAACTATATTTAGAAGTCAGAAGTCGTTTTTGCTGTAAATAGCACTGAATTTAGCAAGATTTTCGATTTTGTTCTTTCCCATGGTAGCTTTCAAGATCAAAAGAACAATTCTTTTGGAAGTTTTCCATGAAATGGAGGCTGAGTACAGAGAGAATGGGCCAGTTTCGTTTATTATAAGCAGAAAGTCAGTTTTGCTGGCCTGAAAAATAGAAGGTATATTGGCTATAACCAGCTTGAAGGTCATATTGGAAGCATTCTTTACTTATTTGTTCTAAATTGTTGTAAACTTTAGCTTCAGTTTCATGTAATATTCTTTTCCTTGGCGATCAATTTATTAAACTGCTGTCTGGTCTCTCTCTCTATTTGTCTCAATCTGTGTTGTTTGAACCGCTGCTAATGGCAGTTGAAATTCAGATGATCCGAATGAAGGGAGATTTGTGAGTGATTTCTGCTCATTAAAGTGATTTGTTATGGCCGACGAATACAAATTTTCCATGACCAATTATGGGTCAAACGTACATGCCACAGATTTTGATTGCAACACATATTTTATCTGCAGCTACTGGCTCATAAAGTCTACTATCAGCATAGGCCTGTTGGATCTGCCTTTCGGCAAAATGATGCAATGACCAAAATAGTGGCATTTGGCCATAAAGCAAAGCACTTTGCCATGTGCTTTGGCTTTTGAGAGGGGGGCTCTTTGCCTTTTCAGCTCATGAAATCCACTAGTGGCATTGGAACATGGGGAGCTCGATCAACTTTTCTTGTGTTTTTTTGTCATATTCAATCAGGAAAAAACAAAAAACAGGCTAGAAGGAGGGTCTTTTTTTCATTATTGATCGAAATGGAGGAGGTCAAGCAACTCAAGTGCTTGTAGCATATCGTGTAAGAAATGATTGTGTTTATCTTGTTTTTGGACTAGAAGAAATGATTGTGTTTATCTTGTTTTTGGACTAGAGGAAGAATTTGAGTCCGGAGATCTCTTAGACATCATTCTCTCAATCTCTTTTCTTTTTTTTTAAAAAAAATTTAATAAATTTTTCATTGATTTGTAGATTCATGTAAGTCTTACAAAAATTCAATGATAAATTCAGTTATTCACTATAACCTATAAAGAGATGGTTGAGAAAATAATTTTTATCATTTCTCACATCATCCCCTTTCTCTTATTCATGTCGTCATATTTACTTTCTCTAATTACCATCATTTTTATAATATATGTTATCTACTCTGTCTTTTTCATCCAGTGCCCATTCTGCGTCTTCAAATCTTTGTCTTTGATCTCTCTTTGCACATGATAAAGAAGTCTAGCAGTTTATCTCGGAATCTGTTTTTAAAGTCATTGATCTTATATATATATATATTGGGCGTGGAAGGAGGACATTGCAATTCCAATAATAAATCCAACGAAACATTGTAAAAGTTAAAACATCGGAAGGAAGATTACAAAAATAGCGGTAATTAAAGGAGGTTAAATGTAATTAACCCTTTTAATTGTGTTCTTGTAAACATAACAAACGGCCCCATACTCTTATTCCTTACGTTGACAGAGGAACTAAAAACACAATCTGCCGCTGAAAGGGCAGCCAGCAATTATGTCTGCGGGCACGGGGTATACAAAATTTACGAATCACCCAAAGAGAGAGGTTGATGAATCTGGCCAACCAGAGACGGAGAAAGAGAGGGAGAAAGGTTGATAGATTCAACTCTAGTCTTGGGTCAACCTGCTATTTTCTTATCCTTAACTCACATGCCATTATGCCAATGCTTTTGGTTCTTTTTTTACGGAAATTTTCACTACAATTTTTTTATTTTTATAAATCACATGATAATATTTTAATGATACAAATTGAGTAATCAAATTTAATTAATTTTTTAATGTAAAAAACCGAAGCATTTTGACGTTTAGCTCGTACAGAAAGTTAACAATGATAGAAAACGGCCGACAACTTTCGGTGAACACCACAACAGATTTTGGCAACCTTCAATGACCGGCGAGAGACCTTTAATAGCCGGCAGAGAATTCCGGCAAACCCCGATGCCAATAAAGAATGAACTGCAAGAGAGAGTTGGTAAAAGAAGGAAAATGTCAAACTTAAAAAATGGTGTAGGATTCTTTAAAATTAAAATTATTTTATGAAAATTAAATAAGGATTTTTTGGTCAACCAAAATTGTTTTGGATTTGGTCATAATTTTGGTCATACGTATTTTTCAAAAAACATTTTAAATAGAAACAAATAGAACCTTGATGACAAACATGATAAGTGTTATATGAATTATTTAGTCAATTTATAATTTTTTTTTGTAATAAAAGTTATAATCTCTAAAACACCAGAGTAAAAAAGCCATATTCCCTATGGCCCATTTTGGTCTATCACTAAAATTAATATTATAGTCAGTAGCTCTTATAGCACTAAATTATTGGAGTGCAACGACAGCGTTTATATCACTAAATTCAGCGATCAACATCCATCCACTTCCTGTTGGCAGTGCTAGCTGGGTCTGCGCCAAATTTCAATGACGCCTCCAAAGGTTCAACATAGAGAAATCAAATCATCTTGTCAAAGTTGAAAGCCTTGTTGGAATGGGGCCTCCACCGACCAACGCAACTGTCACCGGGTTTGTGTCGGCGGTGACCAATTTGCCAACAACCTCAGAGTAAACCTCAACTTGTTTGCTTTTGGCTTTGTTTTAAAGGAAATTGACTCTTTAATTTCTTTGTTGATTGCTTCTTTTTTAGCCATACACAACTGTTGGTTGTATTTCATAGTCAATTGGGTGGAAAATATTTTTCTTCACCGGTGACCTTTTACTTGTTCCCACAAATTTTTTTACTTTTAAAGTGCAAGTAAAATTAATTGTAGTAATGGAAAATCAATAATATCATCTAACATTCAAGAGATGTATGAAGAATTACTTGGTCGGCCCTTACAATAGAGAAGAAAACAAGTACAATTGATTTTGTTGGGGGTTATGACGGAAAAACACTATGATGCGTAAGTTAATATTTGTATAAACTAAAAGAGTAAAAAACTCTTTTACGGTGGTAGAAAATGAATGGTTTGATATTACGTGATAGTTTGTTTTGTTTACATCAGTCATCATGAATTTTTGATCTTTTCTCTTCATGAGCCTTGTCAGGTGTTCCTTATTATTGGGCAATGCTTTGATTGATCGTGGCGTTTGGTTACTAACCTTAACGATTTATATCTCATTCCATATGTCACCTTTCGATGTGTATCAAAGTATGGCGTTGTTTGATATTCTAAAGAGAATATAAGAAGTGATTGAAGTCACACAATATAGCAAGATGACGCTCATTCTTAGGCTCATTATATACCGAGTTGTTGAGCTATCTAGAGACCTGATTATGCCTAACTTGCTTGTAGTGTTTACTTGTGAGATAAACCTTCTTAGAACTATCTCGAGTATTGCGAGCCCACTTTAAGAGATTTTTCTTGAGTACGCCAATGTATAATCCATCAGTATAAAGAATGTATTTAAAAATTCCCCAAAAAAACCAAGTTCATATTATTACAATTTCACAAACTTGCTGGCACGCTAAGATTTTCCATGTCATTGATCTTCTTTACGGAAATGGGGAGCATTTTTCAACACTATATGCATTGTAGTCTTAAGAGTAGGTTCCGTTTCTTAATATGTTTTGTAAGTTATTTATTTTTTTTATTTGAAAAAAATATTTTGATATATAAATATATAAATTATTTTTGTATTTTTTAGAGTGTTTTGTGTTTGAGTTGTAATTTCCTCCACATATAATTATATATGGGATAAAAATTTCCTCCAAATCAGTTTGAAAAAAATATTCTTCAACCCATTTAAAATAGTGCAAATGTTTATAAATATTTAAAACATTAGTTTAAGTTAATAAACTGCTATTAATGACCTTCAAAATTTAACGTGTGCTTTAAATATTTATAGATATTTGACATTATTTTAAATAGGTTGAAGAATATTTCTTTCAATTTGAAAGAAATTTATGTCTAATATATATATTAACAAAAAGAGAGAATATTGGGGGTTTAGGAATAGATAATGTCGGAATATATAATTGATTTTCCTAAAATATTCTCGTGGGACCAAGGTATCTGTTTGTTAGGTTGGATGCCAAATATACGCGGGACCGGAGATTATACCTACTCGGTAACAACAAGAATCAGATATTTTATTTTTTTAAAAAAATATTATTAAGATATTTTATTAAATTTAAAGTTTTAACAGTTATTTTCAATAATTTAATTATTATTATTATTGAAAAATAATAAATATAAAATACGATAAAATTTCATTAATTTGGTTTGAAAAGATTTTATATGATAAAATAATACTTTGCATGTGCTATATTGGATTATTAGCAAGCCGACGTGGCACTCAGTCTAGAGCCTCCCAGAAGATTATAGATTACAGAAAATGAGAAGAAAAAAAAAACATTAAATAAATAAAATAAATCCAAACAAATATTGAAACGGTTGGGACAGCGAGAGCGCTATCGGCAACAACAGCAAACGTAGGAGCAGAAGAAACACACATTGTACCTTCGATCTCCCCCATTCCTTTTCCAACAACGCGATCTGTAAGTGTTACCTTGCTCCTGCATTTCCACTCTGTTTGTTTTCCCAGAAAATTTCCGGAAATTTGGAAAAGAAAAGCAGGATTTCTGATTTTACTGGTACCAATACATTGTAGCATTTTGCGTTTTCGTTTTATCTTCTCCTCCTAACAGTCTCAGCAATACATCAAGTTTTTCTTACATTTTTTTTATGGGGGGGGAATTTGTGGCTGGTGTGAGTATTCATGGAGTGAAATTGGGATAATGACAATGTGGGTTCTGTGTAGTAGAAAATGCTGTCTTCGAGCGTGTTTCTGGTTGTAGAGCAACTCAACGAATTAGGTTCTTGTTGGGGTTTTTGATTGGATCATTCTATGAGTAATTTTTGTCTTTTTGTTTAGTTTTGATCACTGAATTTTGTGTTGTTACTTGCATGATTATGGTTCCTGTATGTATTAGGGTAGTGTAAACTTGCCGATTCCCACCCCAGGCCTTTATGGATCGCAATTAGGAAGGTGTTTCATTAAAGAGGAGCTTAGGAGTCAGGAGCATGAAAGAAATTGGTCTCCTTTTGGTCAATTTCAGTGCTCCCCATTTTGGGTTATTTAGACAATGTCGTGGTTACTTTATAGATGCTTTGTTTTGGAATTGCGGCGGGACTCCTAATCCGTACTAAAATCATATTCTTTGCGGGATCAGCACTCTAGGAGCCATGCTTCAGTACAGTAGTGCATTAGTGTTCAGACGGCAATGTTTTACTTACCCGGGAGTACAGAGTACTGCTTCAGTACTCCAGGAACAATGTTCTCTCCCCTTACATAACAGTTGAGCTTTAGGGACTTGTATGCTCTTTTTAATTACTTGGTCCATGATCTGATATCATGCTCTTGCTATTAGACCTATTTCACCATGCATTATATGTTTGTTGAAGAGCCCTTTTTTCGTTTTGGATCCCTTTGGTGCATCTGGGTCATTGTTAATGATGCTTCCACCAACTGATTGGTGGTCTCCATACTTATGATTTGCATCTCTATAAATGTACTGCGTGAACCTATAAGACCATGTTACATTTTTTTTAGGCATGAGTTGCAGATAGAAATATTGGAACCGACAAGTATAAAGTCTCGCACATTAGATTTCACAACATAATAGATTAAAAATAATCAAGTGTATTTTGACCATCCAATATCTTCATCAGATGGGTGGGTATCCTTTCGATTTTTAAATCAAGAATCTTACCAGAGAAACATCTTACCCATGTGGGCATATCTTGTGGGTGCTGGTATGTTATTAATAATGTTCAGTATTCTCTTTTGATTGTGCTGATGCTTGAACTTGCAACATAAAGTTCTTCTCTGCTCTCACTCTCTGATTTATGACGTGCACAAAAATTGGCTTGAAAAATGATTCTATGACAAGTCAATTACTGCTTGATATGGATTACTATGTTTTTACATTGTTGATGTGTTTGAGTTGAGCAACTGATAAATATGATTGCTGATTTTCCATGTTCTATGCTTGAGTGCCACTCAACATTTTGCTGGTAATTTGGACAGGTGACTTGACAGCACCTGTGTAAAAGTAACATTACTGGTCTGATTTTCTTCCAGTATATTTTTGGGAAGATTGTGAGAGATACGAATAAATCGCATGAAGTTTAATATATATAAACTAAAGACAAACACTTGCTACTGGCATCTATGGAAAATCTGTGACTCTCTGGGGTGGCTGCACTTAAATTTAGCTTGTGTTAGTATTACATAGGACTTGCTATATTTGATCATAATCTCATAATGTCCTTTATATTTTGAAGGAAGAGGAATTTGGAACCATGAGTTTTGTTTTTCGAGGGAATAGAGCAGATCTTGAAAGTGGATTTCCGGGATTTATTCCCGAACCACCTGCCGTGGTATGTCCACACTTTACTGGGTGCATGTCTGCGCTTTTTGCTTACTTTTTTACCTGTATCTCAATTAGATTATATCCTCTGATTTTTCTATTTTAAGCTTGTCACCATGCTGATTTTGCTCTTTTCCTATCAGCGTATTCATACAACTCGGCCGGTTAATACTAATTCACTTGCTTTTCTTGTCACAGGTAATGTATTCAACTCTTGTCTTTTTCTGTTCCATTACTTGATGTTTTATAAGTGCATTTGTTAATCCATATCTTTACCTCTTTGTTCAACAGTTATTTTGCTTTTCATGATTCTGAACTCTCATCAGATGTCACCAAACTTTTTGGTATGTTCTCATTAAGTATTTCACATGGGCATGTACTTGTACTTCTGGTAAGTGATTCCAAGGCATAAAACATAGACATCTTTTAAGCTGGTAACCCTGTTTATTCATGCATGCAGCTCTGGGTAGTTGTGGGTGTCTTTTTGATGGCCACAAGCCTTAGGATGTATGCAACTTGTCAACAACTTCAAGCACAGGCACGGGCTCATGCTGCAGCAGCAAGTGGCTTGCTTGCTCATACTGAACTGCGACTGCACATGCCACCATCAATGGCGTTGGCAACAAGAGGACGATTACAAGGACTGAGACTCCAGCTTGCACTTCTTGACCGTGAGTTTGATGACCTAGGTATTGTCCTTTTTGTTGAAATGTACCTTTTGGATTTGTATGATGGGGTCACCTCTTGTAAGTTGGTGGTGCATATGCAGATGCCCATAGCAATGCCCTTAGAATTCCTACCTGTGATTTATCTGTGGATGAAATTATTTGTTCATTCTGGTGCAGATTATGATACTCTCAGGGCATTGGACTCTGATAATACTTCCACAACTCCTTCAATGAGCGAGGAACAGATAAATGCTTTACCTGTTCACAAGTATAGGGTTGCTGGCTCAAAGAAGTAAGTTAGAAAGATGTGTGGATGAGAATATGTTGTGTCTTTAAATGATATTATAACCTCTTTTCAGTCTGCAGTTATCAGTATATGGATGGCTCATAGATTATGATAACATCAATCCAGTATTGAACCTACCCTCAGTATTATCACCTGATAGAAAATTACTAACTGTTCCTTACAACGGTCATATTTATGGTGAAGAACGGAATGAACTTCTGACCCCATTCAGTAATGGAGGAAAGGGCAGTAAACTTGTAACTCTGGATAAATAGTTTGATTTGTTTAATTACTAAAACTGCTATCAATTTAATTTGTTTAATGAGTATGACTGCTGACAAAGAAGATCCTCAGAAAGTCTTATCTTTTATTTGCATATCATATATTGGAATTTGACTAACCTGGATGAGAGAGGAATCCATTTTTTTCAGAAATGCTTAGGGAAATGTTTTTTTTTTTTATTTTTTATTTTTTATGTCTAAAATGCTGTATTCCGTAAGAACCGCTGGTTTTTGCAAAAAGTATATATAAATTTGTGCTAATCTCCATTGCACCATGACAATAGTTTGAAATGATGTTTTTTTTTTTTTTAGTGGCAGCTCATCACCGCAACAGGAGTCATCTTCTTCAGGCCCACCCGAGGTTTTAATTATTTATTTTTTTGCAAGTTTGATTGAATAATGAATAAGAATAAAGCCTGTGATAATTGAAGCTCATTAGAACGGCAATGATGCCCCTGGGGAAAAAAGAAACAACTTGAATTTGAAAGATTGTTTGTTTTGGAAGGTGTTAGTCCTTTCCAGTTACTAGTAATTACAGCATCTGCCTGTAATTAAACTGGTAGGAAAACTTTCCAGCTCTGCCAAATGAGCTTGTGGAATTCAGTGCTCTTTCATCATCATTATATATACCCTTTTGTGCATTCTCTGAAGTTTCTAGTTTTCTGTTCTGCAAGCAGACTAAGCAAGACTCTAGAAAGGCAGACGGGAGCATAAAGGGCCCGGAAGATGAACTGACATGCAGCATTTGCTTGGAGCAAGTTAATAGGGGGGAGCTTGTTCGTAGCTTGCCATGTTTGCATCAGGTTCTTCCACTGCCCACGTTTAATCTGATCCACTATACTAGTTTATGTGTAGCGCGCACACTACAAAACCTCCAAATATTTCCAGTCTCGAAGTTTTCGTTGTTTTTTCATTTCTAAAACATAGGGACAAAGCCAGAAATTTAGTTTAAGAAGAGCCAGGTTAGACTGATTTTTTTCTATTTTTTGGGTGGGGGCGGGGGAGGCAGTATTAGTAAAATGACAAAAACCTCCCATAAATTTATTTATTCGTTCTTCCAAATTTTTTCGGGCCTAAGACATATGACAAATGTTAGAAACAACACTCTTATCACACTTTGTTGATGTAGCACTGTCAAAGGTTGATTGGTAGTGCCACATCAACAATGTATGCTAGAAGTGTTGCTTTTGTCATTATTCAATACATATAATACTAGAGTAATGTTATACATCAAACTTTTATCTCACCTTATTGATTTGACACTGCCAATAAACCCTTAATTTTTTTTTGAAACAATTGCAAATCAAAAAGTCGATTGGCAATACCACATCAGGAAAATGGTATAAAAGTGTATTGGCATTTCTCATAATAATATATAAATCTTTTCTTCGATAAGTTATAACTTAATTTTTGACCTATATTGTTACTATAATCTCCTGATTCCTGAATTTTGCACGAATATACAAGATATTGCAAATTATTTTATTCCTAAAATTCATTAACTATTACTTTTTGGCTTTTTTGGGTGAGTTTGGATAGATGCAGCTTCTTAACCCTTGATCTTGTTAATTACTAGTCTTTGTTACTTCATCGTACTTTTTTTCTTCTTCTCATATTTCCAAAATTTAGCAGTGTGGGTTTCTTGTTTTCTTGGCAGTTTCATGCCAATTGCATTGATCCATGGCTGCGGCAACAAGGCACATGCCCTGTTTGTAAATTCAGGGCAGGATCCGGATGGCAGGATAGCAGGGAGAGTGAATCAGATGGCTCAGACATCGTTTAATGACTTTGCTAAGTAATCCGTCTGTAAAAATGCATTACATATTTGTGTATAATCTTCCTCTGGATTGGCCTTTTCCTTATTTGGGCATCTATTTTTTACCCAAAATAACAAAGGTTGCAAGCTCCTCTGCCATTTACTACTTCTTTGTTCTAGCATTCTTAGCTCAAAGTTTTGAAGTTGCACATTTTTAGTTATAAATTACATTTTTTAGCTTACAACTATCTGACTATATATGCTAATGTGGTAGTATTAACCAACCATTCAATTGGCTGGTAAAAAAAATAATAATCTAAAAGTTAGTTGAAACTATGATATTAATATTATGAGATAATTGTGAAATAAAAATGTTGTTTATAGTATTTCTATAAATGTTAACAACTTCTTTATATTTTGTCTAATCTCGACTCTGTAATATGAAATAGAGAGGATATTGATCCATTTGTAGGACGTGGCTTCTTTGTTATTTGTTTATTGCATGTTTCATAAACTAGTAGTTATTTATAAATGAAAACAAAGTTAATCGTATATACAGAACCATCGTGCCGAGTAGCAACTGTGCGCATGCCCGGAATCTTTGAAAATCGTTTGTGACGCGGGCAAGAATGCTCCCAAGTTGTCAACTACTAATCTACCATACAAGGAATTAAGATAAGACAAAGACAGCTTAAGGTGGGGACACCGACGGCCTTTTGTTTCTTAATTACGTTTTAGAGTTACCTATTGCCCACTAATTGCGTACGTCATTGTCGACATCACTAATTAATCTTCATGTTTTCATGTTAAGTGATAAATAGGATCCCTGCTTTCGTCCATTTTTTCTTTTATAATCTCAATATTTGTTTGGTCCGGCCGAATTGTCTTCTATATGTTAATCGGAATCTATTAGAGGCCATGCTTATGAGTCACTGGCCCATAGCTAGGTCCAGAGAGAGAGATATGACAATTTCAGTACTAAAATCGTTCTAGTTATCCACAATGGTACACATAATAATAAATAATTAATATTAGGCCTATATTTTAGAGCTAGTTGGGTTTGGGAAAGAGAGAAGTAAACACAAAGGACCTTGCAGGGGGTGTATCAATGAGTTGAAGCTTTTTAGGGAAGGAGAATCACATAGAATGTCGGGAAGTTTAGGTTGTAATTATCGAGAGTAGTAATCCCCTTTAGACGTTTTCTCTTCTGGCCTGTGTAATTGTTCAAAGTTGTCATCTGGGTGTAAATATTTTGGGTTTAAGAGCATTTACATTGAACTGTTTATATTTGGTTTGAAAAATGATTTCTTTCCTCCCATAGTCCTCCTCGATCTCATCATTCTACTTTTTAAAATGACCGTTGAATATGTGAGGCACACGTGTGGAGGGTGAGGGAGAAAGACCATGGGAGAATGTACAGTATGAGACATTTGGTTTTCTGTAAAATTTGAACAAAAACACCATTTAACAATTCTCTATAGCCAGTGTTAAATATAACTCTTGTCAAAACTCCTCTCTAAGAGCCAAAAAAGTAAAAGTTATCTTCTAATTTTTTTATTTTTTTTTAATACTATTTTCTTCATCGGCAACATTAGGTTTGGTTGGTTCATTACCTTTGCCCAAACAATTAGTTAATTATGTTAATTAATTATGTAGCTGCAATTACGCATGAATTGATCAATGCTCATCACTTTTAGGATGTAGCATTAATTCTATAGCATTAACACATGAATTGAACTGAATTGAATGTTGTACAATTGAAAGTCCATTACGTTTGAATTTCCAAAACATCTTTCTTTTTCAAATATGATTTTGTTGGAATGCACGGAATGATTGAGATCTCTTACAATTTTCTTTAAATTTGAGATTTTCACCTGTTTATATCGCCTAAGCATCTAACACAAGTCATGTTTCAACATTTAATGAGGAAACATGGCTTATTAAGCTTCGTTCCCATCTACTTGGCCTTCCACTAGTATTAATATGAGTCACTAGTTACAACACTTAGTTATTTTGTCTTTTTAACTAAAAATGCTAATTATTCCACTAAAAACCTACGCCATTGGATTATGCAAACAAAATCCAAAATGCATTTGTCATACATCCGTAAACAGTGTCACACTATTCACCAATGCATAAACTTTCAATTAGTTTCTCTTTCTTTAAGATTTTTCTCATTCCTCTTTTATTTCTCTCCAACAAGAACACACATTTCTCTCATTTCTTTCTTTCTGTCCGCATATATATGACCGTTTGAAACAAAAAAAAGGATCATTGAGAATTGGGCAAGTTTAAAAGAGGAAAGAAAAAAAAAAGAGAGAATTATAAATGACGTAATTAATACATAATGAAACACATTAAATTAAAAAATTGAGAAAAATGGAAGTAAACCGCGCGCCACGTACAGTGTTCTCCCGAGTTATCGGGTACTTGTATTGCTTCAAGCAAGCTCGCACGCAAACTTCATTGAAGCCAGCCATTGCCACTCTTCATTTTAATTATTAATTATTAATTTATGTAGTACACAAATTTATATATTGGTTAGAGAGTTAATCAAGTGAGAGGAGTGTGTAGTACAATTCTACAATATCTATACTACAAAGTCAAAACTGTACTACAAAAAGAGAGCCGTAGGAGGCATATTTCGATTACTCAGCTTTTCTTATATTATAACGAACATTACAACTAACCTAACCGTATGAGAGAGTTTTTCGACCTTATCCATCAATGGCGTTCTTCTCCTCCATCAAAACTCTGAAGTCAACCACTTTCTTTCTCTCTCTCCTACTCCTCCAGCTGTCTCTGATCAACGGCCATGAAGGACATGATAGCAGCGATACAGGCAATGAAAGTTTGCACTCGAAGCACCTGATTGAGGTGAAAGTATGGTGTTTGATAATTCTCCTGGTGAGCACTTTTGCAGCCGGAGTCTCCCCTTACTTCTACCGATGGAATGAGAGCTTTCTTCTTCTGGGCACGCAATTTGCAGGCGGGGTTTTCTTGGGGACCTCTATGATGCATTTCTTGAGCGATTCTGCCGGAGGGTTTGCCGACCTGACGACTAAAACATACCCTTTTGCTTTCATGCTGGCGTCATCGGGTTATCTTCTGACAATGCTTGGGGATTGCGTGGTGACTTTTGTTACAAGCCGTGGCGGAAGATCGGAAGCTAGAGTTCTGGTTGTGGAAGAGGGAAGCACGCCGGAAGAACAACCTAAAGAGGTGCATGTGGGTCACAACGACACGTCGCTCTTGGGGGCAACGACGTCGCTTGGAGACACCATACTACTCATCCTCGCCCTGTGTTTTCATTCCATTTTTGAGGGTATTGCCGTGGGAGTTTCAGGTAAATTAGAGTTTTTCCTGAGTTTGTCTTCTTCATATTCAATGACTTATTATCCTTCTTGCACTACTTTCCATGGGGTTCTAACTTATATGTCATGGAATAAGTAACGAGCTACATATAGTTAAAGATTTGGTTTATCGGTTTTCATACTTACCTAACTTTCAATATCCAAGAACCGGTTTAGGAATAGCTATTCGTGTTAGTATATCAAGTTCAAATCATATCAAGGCATGCTTATAAGATTATATAAGTAATTCTAATCAAATCTGTTTAATTAAATTAGTGAGACTTTTAAACTCTTAACTCACTAATTTAGTATTAGGTTTGTGAGCGGTATAAAAAATTGTTAACCCTAAATATTGTGCGTCAAATTCAGGTCGTGTCATGACATGAATGTAAGAATATATAGTCAATCTGAATTTGCTAATTTTGTACATATTAATTGCATTACTTATAAACGAATCAAGTTGTGTTTAGTTGGTTTCATTCTATAGTAAAGTTGTGTATAGTGTGTTTTCGTTTAGCAATCTTAACAATAATCCCTCTGCCAAAAATGAAATTTCAGCTAGTGAAGGTGAAGCATGGAGGAATCTGTGGACAATATCGTTGCACAAACTCTTCGCAGCCATTGCAATGGGAATAGCACTGCTGAGGATGCTACCAAAGAGGCCATTTCTGATAACTGCAGCTTATTCTTTTGCCTTCGCTGTATCCAGTCCCATTGGAGTGGGAATAGGCATTGCCATTGATGCCACGACTCAAGGAGCAGCAGCTGATTGGTTGTATGCTATCTCAATGGGCATTGCTTGTGGGGTTTTCATCTATGTCGCCATCAACCATCTTATCGCCAAAGGCTTCAAACCGCACTCTGAATGTTATTTTGACACTCCCTTCTTCAAATTTCTTGCTGTGCTTCTTGGAGTGGCTGTTATAGCGGTTGTGATGATCTGGGACTAGATTGGGTTAATTTTCTTGGTGACGACGTATAATTTAATGATGTTTTTGTGTGATATTTACCTGTGTGCACTCAGTCCAAGTCTGAGAAAGTGTGATATTTCCTTTGGCTTATTGTCTGGTGTTGATCAATATATTTATGTTGGTTCTAACGCATTATTAATAAGATGTTGTTTGCTACTTTCTCAGTTGAACAACTTAAAAGTAGCATTAACCATGTTAAAGCTTGTTGAAGCAGATTTACGGGCCGCTAGCAGTGGGGGAATCGACTACGAAGCATTGCACCTAGCTAAGCGAGGGTGTATTCGGGTCCGAGGCTGTTGGGCTAGACCGTCGGTTTGTCTTTTGGCTTTGCTGGTATGGACATCTTTTCGGAGCTCTCTGCGCTTCTTAGTAGTCAGGCCTAGAGCCCCAGCGGTAGTATCTTCCTCCAAAGCTAAAGCCGGATCTGATATCACGAATCATAGATTGATAACATTGGGTGCCCACTGTTGGGGTTATCCCACATTGGTTGTGGAAGGGGCTAGTGATCACTTTATAAGTGTGAGGGAAAGTCTCATCTCTTGAACTAACTTTTAGAGTTGAGAGAGGCCCAAGATCATCATCACTGGTATCAGAGTTTAGGTTTATCAACAAGTCTCGGCCAAACAATTCACAAAAGAAATGAGTTGTGACGCTGCTCTGACCCAGGGCCTGATGTGTGAGGGGGAGATTGTGTGGGTTATCCCACATCAGTTGTAGAAGGGGTTGGTGATCACTTTATAAGTGTGAGAGAAATCCTCACATTTTGAGCTAGTTTTTTTAGGTTGAGAGAGGCTCAAGACCATCCAACACCTACTAGGGCTGAAAATTTTTAATAGGACCCACGAATCCGACAAGAACATAAATTAATAAATTATAGTTAAGTGGTTTGACTCATTTAATTAAATGGGTTGCGGGTTGGGGTGGACTATATATATAGTCTTATACTTATGCTTTGACACAACTAGAACTTGACATGCAATTTGAGAACCCGACACAAACTCAACACAAAACTCCAGCTTACACCCCAAGTTGCTAAACAATTAATAAAGTTATCAACTTTCAATTCAAACACCATAAATATGAATAGCAAAATCAAGCAAAGCATTAAAATAATTAACACAGATTTTTAGAGATGAAGTTGAAACATTTTGAAGAACTTTAAGTAAACCCACTCGATACGGGCAGCCGATATTAGTGGAGGTTGATAATGCATGGAAAGAAACAACAATGGGTAGATTAACAACCATTAATTATAATTTTAATCTAACGGTCAAAATTAAGTGTTTGTTAATATTGGATGGTTAGATTTTAATGATTGTTGAATTAATAATTAAGGAAAAGTATTGTTCACCCCTTTGAAGTTTGCAGCGATTTTCAATTCGGCCACTAAAGTTTCAATTTTCTCAATTGACCTCCCCAAAGTTTCAATTTCTTTCAATTCATGCACTTTTGATTTTTTTTTTTTCCAAAATGCCCTCAACAGTGATTCCGGCGAACAATAAACAGTGATTCCGACAAAGAGTTTAGGGGCCGGGAGCATGGCGTCGAAGAAGAGGGTTTACTGAATTTCGTCGGATTCCGGCCAGTTTTTCAGATTTCGCTGGAATCACTGTTCATTGTTCACCAAAATCACCGTTGAGGGCATTTTGGGAAATAAAAATTAATGTTGAGGGCATTTTGGGAAAAAGTGCCTGAATTGAAAGAAATTAAAACTTTGGGGGGGTCGATTGAGAAAATTGAAACTTTGGTGGCTGAATTAAAAATCGTTGCCAACTTCAGGGGGGTGAATAATACTTTTCCCTAATAGTTATTTACTGTTAAATGTGAAATTATCGGCAAACAAACATTAAAATTGCTTTCTTTTTTTCTTTTTGATATAAAATTGCTATTTTGATACCAAAAAAGTTCATTGCAATCCAATTTAACACAAAAAAAAACTTTATCAGCTTCCTTTGTATCTCTTAAAACCTTTTAATTTGTAGATTTAAAATTCGAGTTTTTTTCTTGCTAGGATATAGAAACTCCGAAGGTGTTCTAGTATAATTGTGTTTTGGTTTGGTTTTGTTTTGTTTTGTGAAAAATACAACCAAACACGTACACATTAAGATTAATTAAGAGCATTCAATTAATTTCATGTTTTGTCTTTCTGATTTTACAAACATGGATCTCACGATTTTGTCCATTACCATCCCTCTAGGCTCTAGTACGGGGGATTTGTTTTCTTTTTTCTTTTCTTTTTTTAAAAGAAAGAAAGAAAAATATTTCAGAAACATTAGAATAGTTTCAATATCACGTTCAAACAATAAATTCAAATGGTAAAATCTAAAGCTTACTCTATTACCTAATGTATACAACATCTTTTGATAGTACTATTGGAATTAATTAATGACCTAAAATGTGTGGAAAAACATAAATTGAGTAAATTCTACTCTTTTAATAACAATTCGTAGTGTGCTTGACCACCGATAACAAACATGTATGACAATTCACAAAAGGACGTTAATCAACATGCACCCTTCCCTGCAAACCAAAGTAAAGATTCAACATCATTTTAATTTTGATAATTATTGCTTACCCGAAGTTATGTCATGGTCGGTTTAATTTGGCGACCTCTCTGATCTGTCAACTCTTTATTTTGACTCACTCACTCAGCCAAACTATACTGGACTCAACAAAATCAAGTATAGAGGAAGATTCGACCTTCAAGATAGAGCCATTTCATGACTTATTTCAGATAAACTTCGAATTCACGATTTCGCCCCACAAGAATCGTGTGTCAGTTGAGCGCCCATCTAAAAGAAATGAAGAGAATCTTTGTCTTGTGAAAACAAAAAATGATCGACACGATTCGGGTATTGAATGCGCCAGAGGAGAAACCATTAAATGCTCCTTTCCATTTTTACTCATGGACCATAAATGCATGCATATGTAGACAGTAGACGTTCGATTTTGCTACAAGATACCTGATAAGTTGATTTGGTTTTTCATTTTCTTAAGGATAAGCTCGGAAGAAAAAGTAAAAAAGACAGCATTAAGATAAGGATAAGGTTTCAGTTTCCTTAAAAAGAGGTTGTCATGCATGGCTTTCTTTGTACAACCTTTTAAAGACCTTAATGGTCTGCTATATATATATATGTAAAGGAAATGTGTCATAAAACTTAAAACTAGCTATGTGTGGACACAATTCACCTATTACTCTTCCTTATAATTATCTGCATTGAGATTACAAATTCCTGCTCGATCTCGAGTTTCAACAGTCATACTATTTAGCAGGTATGTGCTTAATTAATTGCATGGGTTATTTCCCAATATATAATAAATTAATATGCAATGTTTTTAACTTTTAAGTGATGATTTCAACTTCATCAAGAACTAGGCCGCACGTATATTTATTAATGTATTTCGAATGGTGTTTTTTGTTTTCGTTTGAAAAAATGTTCTGACGTGACATGAAAGTGAAAACTGTATGTATTTATATTTTGGGTTCGTTAAACCATCAATTGTCCTAAAAGCTTAAGCCGATAGGAAACACAAGTTTTAACAAATGTAGCCCCTTCAAGACGCACACAAATTGCATATATGATATATATAATATACTCGCACATTGGTAGTAGTTGATGTATTGTATTTGTATTGCAGGTAAGAGGGGTAGATCGTAGAGATAGGAGTAACCCAAAAGGACTGTAGTTGGTGCAACTACATATGTGGGTACAGGTTGATATATACTCGGTTAAGTAAATTTGTTTGGCCATGAAGTAAAATCCTTCACAAGCCCGTTTTGATTAAAAAAAGGAAATATTGCTGCGCGCCCCCTGTTGATTCAACTTCATCATCAAGCTAGCCTCAGCGATTAGTTTGGTTCTTTTTGTTAAGAAATTAACGACAACCTAAACTCCCATCATTGTTGCTTTCTCTTGCTTAAGAGAAAGTCGATCGGGTCAAATGTCCTTCTCTTTCAAACAATTTCCTAAATTTAAGCCACTGTTCCTATAGGAGCTAGCAGCCATGGTCACCAACCGGCAACCAGGCATACCCCAATTAAGTCTTTCATGAAAATGAGATAAATAACACAGGCCTTGAAATCACTTTAAAAAAAAAAAAAATGGGGCCATGGGGGTGACTTGGGAAGATGGTAATCCTTTGATTAATTCGTACTTGGTCACCAATCTAACCGTTGGGGTTTTGGATGGGCTCTTTCCCTTTCAGAATAGAAATGTGTTGAGGAAGTACATAGAGACAAAGATATCATGGACTAATACTTTGAAAATGGCTAGTATTGATTAAGTCCCTCTATCTGTTTTTTTCCTTCACTAATTAACTGATTATACTCCATGAATAAATATTTTGGCAAATTGTTTTCTAGAGTTTTTCTTTTCCTTTTTCTTTTTCTTCATTCCAATCCCAAAAGCTCATGATATCAATTAATTTAACTACAAAGGCTAGCATTTTAGAGTTCTCTTTGTCGATCTTCTAGATATTCTCTTTTCCTTTTCCTTTTTCCTTTTTCTTTAAGAAATTAATAAACTATGAATATTTTCCAAAGAAATGCTAATAATCAAACCGTTAGCACCTAGTGCATTAATGTCCTAGCCATGCGGTAATTATCTAGGGGGGTAAAAATGATTAAAAAGAAAAAAGGAAAAAAAAAATTAACTTTAATGACACTCCAGGTGAGGATCCACAGTGAAGATGGGGCCAACAACAGTTGGTACAATTCTCTTATTTTTCAAAAACTTAAAATTTCGATTACCTAATCAACCAAACACGTAACGACTGTAATATATCGAACTTAAGATATCATTCATCATCTATATAAAGCAGCCTTCACATGCTTTCATGAATCACACTGCGGATCGATCAGCTCATCCTTTCTCTTATTGTTTTTCCACGGAGTATAGAATTGAAGCATTTGAAACTCAAAAATGGGTGCTTCTCTTCCTTCATCACCGGCAGTTGTTGTGGCTTTTCTCTTTGCCATTGGCTTTCTCTGCGTCTTTCCTGACGTTGCTGCTGCTAAAGCAAAGCATGCAGGCGTTACAAGGCACTACAAGTTTGATGTACTTACCACATCTCTCAGCTTTTTTGTTTTTTGTTTTTTGTTTTGTTTAGATGGTGGCTCATAAATTCGAAAAACAAAAGAGAGGCCAGATGTTTATATAAAACTTGATTTTATTAAGTATTGATTACTTTGTTTGTGGTTTTTTACAGATAAGGTTGCAAAATGTCACCCGATTGTGCCACACAAAGAGCCTGGTGACAGTCAATGGGAAGTTCCCTGGCCCTCGAATTATTGCTAGAGAGGGAGACAGACTGGTCGTTAAGGTGGTCAATCATGTTCCAAACAACATTTCCATCCACTGGTACGATACCACACAGCTTTCTAAGTAGTCGAAAATTAAAAAAAAAAAAAAAATTGTCATTTATAAACAGACGGGAGAATCCATAATTAGCGAAATAATTTATTATTTGAAATCAATTTTTTTTTAATTATTTCATTAATTATGGACCGTCCTATCAGTTTATAAATAACTTTGTTGTAAAAGTTGCAGCACCCACTTGATACTTAATGTGTTGAAATAATTTCACAAACTGCTAATACTTTTGTTGAATGGTGGTTATATGACAAAAATATAGGCATGGAATCAGACAGCTACAGAGCGGATGGTTTGATGGGCCATCATATATAACCCAATGCCCTATTCAAACTGGGCAGAGTTTTGTGTACAACTTCACCATTGTTGGCCAAAGAGGAACTCTTTTCTGGCATGCCCACATCTCATGGCTAAGAGCTACTGTCTACGGACCCCTCATCATCCTCCCTAAGCATAATGCATCCTACCCATTTGTCAAACCCTACAAGGAAGTCCCCATCATATTTGGTAACTACAAAAAAAAAAAAAAAAAACAATTTTTTAGACGTAGAATTTATTTCTATGATGCAAATTGAACATGATCAAACTATATATATATATATACTAACTGGTGTTATATATATAAATGACTGGCTATAATTATAGGAGAGTGGTGGAATGTCGATCCAGAGGCAGTAATTAAGCAGGCTCTTCAGACCGGAGCCGGTCCAAATGTCTCCGATGCCTACACAATCAATGGACTTCCCGGACCATTGTACAATTGTTCTAAAAAAGGTATATATTTCACGATTAAGATACGACTTTCATACAATTGAGATAACGTAACACTGAAAATTAACTGTCGATTTTATACTTTGCAGATACGTTTAGGCTGAAGGTGAAGCCGGGGAAGACGTATCTCCTCCGTTTGATCAATGCTGCACTCAATGACGAGCTCTTTTTCAGCATAGCAAACCACAGCCTAACCGTTGTTGAAGCAGATGCACTTTACGTGAAGCCTTTCACGACCAATGTATTGGTCATCACACCAGGACAGACCACCAACGTTCTTCTGAAGACAAAACCCCACGACCCCAATGCAGCATTCTTCATGTTAGCTCGACCATATTTCACCGGCTTAGGAACCTTTGACAATTCCACGGTTGCCGGCATTCTTGAGTACGACAATTCCACGTCCGCTTTGAACAAGCGTCCACATTTCAAACCAGTTCTCCCTGCCCTCAATGCCACTTCCTTCGTCATGAATTTTACAAGAAAATTTAAAAGTTTGGCCACCGCTAAATTCCCTGCCAACGTGCCCCAAACGGTCCAAAAGCGGTTTTTTTTCACTGTAGGCCTAGGTAGCAACCCGTGCCCCAAAAACCAAACCTGCCAAGGGCCTAACAATAGCTCAAAATTTTCAGCTTCAATCAACAATATCTCCTTCATTCTCCCCACAACAGCACTCCTCCAAGCACATTTCTTCGGGAAATCTAATGGGATTTACACCACTGATTTTCCAAGCGTTCCTCTGCGACCATTCAACTACACCGGCACTCCACCCAACAATACAGTTGTGACCAATGGAACCAAAGCAATTGTGCTACCATTTAATACTAGCGTGGAAGTAGTGTTGCAGGGCACAAGCATTTTGGGTGCTGAGAGCCATCCGCTCCATCTTCATGGCTTCAACTTTTATGTTGTCGGCCAAGGTTTCGGAAACTTTAATCCCAACAAGGATCCTGCCAACTTTAACGTAGTTGACCCTGCTGAAAGGAATACTATTGGTGTGCCTTCCGGCGGTTGGGTTGCCATTAGGTTCCTTGCAGACAACCCAGGTGAGTTTATTAATGTCTCTTCATTATAATTACACTGATCGAGTTTCCGTAAGTTTTACCTAATGCACTAACCAACCATTTGGTAAGGATATATACAAAAGGTAATAATTATATATAGACATGCATGCATTGTGCCTGATTTAGAAGGTGGTTGATGAAATTGTTATGATGATGATTGAGCAGGGGTTTGGTTCATGCATTGCCACTTCGATGTCCACCTGAGCTGGGGTTTAAAAATGGTCTGGATTGTGCAAGATGGGAAGCTCCCCAATCAGAAGCTGCTTCCCCCGCCGGCAGATCTTCCGAAGTGTTGATCTTTGACTGAATGCAACTATGCAACATAAATTCTTCTAATTTATTTTGGTCATGTTTTGCAATATTGTACCTCTCAAAGAGTAGCCAAAGCCCACATTGGAACTGAGCCAAATGTGTGTTCGGTTTGCCTCTCTTGAGATTTTTCTAGAGTCCTCCACTGAAAAATAACAACAACAAATTAAAAAGGGTGGGGGATGAGGTTTTGAACTATCCAGGATTTCAATGCTTATGTTGGTGCCCAACTAAATAATAGTAATATTCAATATTCATGAACCCTCTCTCTCTCTCTCTCTCTCTCTAACCAAGCTGATTAAATGTCTTTATTTTATCAATTTAAGCTAAGCTTGATGTAATTGATCAACTGCACGGAACCCACCAAATGATATATTTTAATTCACATCAAACTTTGCCACATTGGATTTCAAATACCCCATTAAAAATTAAACTATAGGTCTAATTTCAACAAAAAGCTTTTAATTAGTTCACCTCCAAATCATCCTTTTGTCACATAATTCAAAAACATCCCACGGCTCCCCTGCTCCTGGATTGATAAATCAAGATTCAAGCCAAACAAACGTGCAGAGAGGAAGGATGTTTCTGGATATTTCTTCTCATTCTGTCACGCAAGAATGAGAAGAAAAATGACAAAAAAAAAAAAAAAAAAAACCCAAATGGTCTAATTTGGATGACACGAGGGGAACCATGCTTCCTCTGTTTTATGGTCTCATCCCTGACACAAGTCCATCCAGGGATGTTGATGGATCATCCTTTTCGTGGTCCCCCTTTCCCATTCCATGGAAAATATCAAATTGGGATAGAAACATTATGAACATTAATCTTGTGTTGCGTTCTTGTCAGATTCAAGAGTCGTGTAAAAAATTATCGACATTTAATATTGTGTATCGCACGGGTTTGAAAAAATTATGTCGAGATGTAGGCATAACAATATAATATTATATAAGTCAACCATAATACGACTCATTTAATTAAAGGTCATACTCCTCAACCCTAATACAATAATTTTATGTTGAATTTGCAGATCGTATCAAAAACTGTCAATCCTAAGTAGATCAACTTTAATAAAAACTATTTAATTAAATGAATCAAACTTCTCAATTTTAAGGGAAAACTACATTTTGCCCCCATGAACTACAACGTGTTACCACTTTCCTCCCATGAACTGTCAACTGTGCTACTATGCTCCCATGAACTACCATTTTATGTCCAAAAATCCCTTCCGATAGTCAAAGCCGTTAACTCAAACGGTCAACCTGTCACTTTGTATCACTTTGCACCTATGAATTACAACGCATTGTCACTTTGCCCCCATGAACTATAACGCATTGTCACTTTGCCCCCATAAACTATAATGCATTGTCACTTTGATCGTTTGAGTTAACGGCTTTGACTGACAGAATGGGCTTTTGAGCACAAAATAGTAGTTCATGGGAGCAAAGTAGCACATTTGACAGTTGATGGGAAAGTGCCAACGCGTTGTAGTTCATAGGGGCAAAAGGTAGTTTTCCTCAATTTTGATACAATTATGTCATGTTGAATTAGCTGAATGTGTCAAAAATTAAGGACCTGGATCCCCTCCAATTGGGGAGAAATTGAAGATTCTCCAATTATTAATCGTGGCCGTTCATTTTAAATTCAATGGTCTATAAAATCATTTAAACCTCAGTAAAACAAAAGCCAGCATTTAATGTCTCGATTACACAAAAGCAGTTGACATTTTATAGACAATTAAATTTAAAATAAAGGGTCGCAATTAACAATTAGAGAATCTTTAATTTCCCCTTAATTGGAAGGAATCTCAATTCGAAATATTATGGGATGACAAGACATGTTGTGGATGGACGAGCACGAGTAGAGATTGATGTCGGGTTTTTATCTTCATGGTGCATTGAATGCACGTCGTTTGAGACAAGTTATGTGGCCACCAGTAGGTTGTGGGATAGTCTTTTCATTATGTGAAACCCAAGCATTATATATGGACCCATGGTGAGCCTAGCTGTCGTGATTCATTTTCCACTTCTCTGGAATATTAAGAGCGTGCATTTTTTAAATTGTGTCTAAAAAATAGAGTTTTTAAGTAAAAACAAAAAAAAAGTTTGGGCAAAAGTTTTATTATTTTTTTTTTTTTTAAGTGCGTTTTGGCCATTTTTTTACCCTTAAAAGTGCTTTCAAATTTTTTTACCAAATAGATACTTGTTTCTTCAAATAAATTTTTTGAGTATTAAACATACTTTTGGGCTTTTTAAACGCACACCCAAACAAGCCATAACACTAAGTACAAAACTCTTCAGAGAATGACTTTTTTTTTTCCTATTCAAAAAAGGGTAGGCCGGAGAAATTAATTATGACTATTTTATCTAGACGTGACCATAGTAGCACATACTCAATGGAAGCCGTACAGGAGGGGCTTAGACGGTAGAAACCGCGGGCTCTCTCAAGTTCGATTAAGCCATAGTCTGATCTAGCCCCATCAAAGCATTAATGAGAACTAAGGTGGCTAATACTAATCAGACATATGTAGAGACTCTCAATTGCGGAGATTCGAACCCACTACTTAGTACATGCCTAACCATTTTGAAGATTTTCTTAAGCCATTGAACCACCACCCTTGTCTTAATTTGGTTAAGTGTCACTTTTAAGAGAACCCACACACCACTTCCTTTTTTTCAAAGGGAAAAAGGTGGCTTGCATTTCCAATGCAGATCCAAATACTAACAATGTCTTATTATATTGGCAGTTTCAACAGCCCAAGCGAATCCCTCATCAAAACAAAAAGAAGAAAAAAAAAAAGGAACAAAATGATGAAAGAGGCCATGAATTAAATTTAGTACCTAACNGATAGTCAAAGCCGTTAACTCAAACGGTCAACCTATCACTTTGTATCACTTTGCACCTATGAATTACAACGCATTGTCACTTTGCCCCCATGAACTATAACGCATTGTCACTTTGCCCCCATAAACTACAATGCATTGTCACTTTGATCGTTTGAGTTAACGGCTTTGACTAACAGAATGAGTTTTTGAGCACAAAATAGTAGTTCATGGGGGCAAAGTAGCACATTTGACAGTTGATGGGAAAGTGCCAACGCGTTGTAGTTCATAGGGGCAAAAGGTAGTTTTCCTCAATTTTAATACAATTATGTCATGTTGAATTAGCTGAATGTGTCAAAAATTAAGGACCTGGATCCCCTCCAATTAGGGAGAAATTAGAGATTCTCCAATTATTAATCGTGGCCGTTCATTTTAAATTCAATGGTCTATAAAATCATTTAAATCTCAGTAAAACAAAAACCAGCATTTAATGCCTCGATTATACAAAAACAGTTGACATTTTATAGATAATTAAATTTAAAATGAAGGGTCACAATTAACAATTAGAAAATCTTTAATTTCTCTTTAATTGGAAGGAATCTCAAATCGAAATATTATGGGATGACAAGACATGTTGTGGATGGACGAGCACGAGTAGAGATTGATGTCGGGTTTTTATCTTCATGGTGCATTGAATGCACGTCGTTTGAGACAAGTTATGTGGCCACCAGTAGGTTGTGGGATAGTCTTTTCATTATGTGAAACCCAAGCATTATATATGGACCCATGGTGAGCCTAGCTGTCGTGATTCATTTTCCACTTCTCTGGAATATTAAGAGCGTGCATTTTTTAAATTGTGTCTAAAAAATAGAGTTTTTAAGTAAAAACAAAAAAAAAAGTTTTGGCAAAAGCTTTATTTTTTTTTTTTTTTTTAAGTGCGTTTTGGCCATTTTTTTTACCCTTAAAAGTGCTTTCAAATTTTTTTACCAAATAGATACTTTTTTCTTCAAATAAATTTTTTGAGTATTAAACATACTTTTGGGCTTTTTAAACGCACACCCAAATAAGTCATAACACTAAGTACAAAACTCTTCAGAGAATGACTTTTTTTTTTCCTATTCAAAAAAGGGTAGGCCGGAGAAATTAATTGTGACTATTTTATCTGGACGTGACCATAGTAGCACATACTCAATGGAAGCCGCACAAGAGGGGCTTAGACGGTAGGAACCGTGGGCGCTCTCTTAAGTTCGATTAAGCCATAGTCTGACCTAGCCCCATCAAAGCATTAATGAGAACTAAGGTGGCTAATACTAATCAGACATATGTAGAGATTCTCTATTGCGGAGATTCGAATCCACTACTTAGTACATGCCTAACCATTTTGAAGATTTTCTTAAGCCATTGAACCACCACCCTTATCTTAATTTGGTTAAGTGTCACTTTTAAGAGAACCCACACACCACTTCCTTTTTTTCAAAGGGAAAAAGGTGGCTTGCATTTCCAATGCAGATCCAAATACTAACAATTTCTTATTATATTGGCAGTTTCAACATCCCAAGCGAATCCCTCATCAAAACAAAAAGAAGAAAAAAAAAAAGGAACAAAATGATGAAAGAGGCCATGAATTAAATTTAGTACCTCACACCACTCCAAGTGGGGAAATTAAATAAATTTATAGTGTTGAGATTTGATTTAAAATACCAAAAAATAAACACATCAGAGGAATTGTAAGTGAAAATCTGTTTGATATGTTCTCTCTCTCTCTTCTTTCAATGTGTAAAACTTTGTAGCTCATCAACTCAATTGTAATTACAAAGGGATTGAATCTAAAATAAATGAAAAACATGACACCAATCTCTTCTTGATCGGATGGCAAGAAAATTTATATGAGTTTTGGAGCAAAACCCAATGACCCATCTCGCACAAAGAAGGGAAAACAAGTATCAAGAATCGCCATGCTTGTGCCAACAGACGAGCATGGCGACGCAGCGCCTCATGATGTAAAACCTGGCCTTCTGCTCCTTTGCCAGGCTACTACACTTTCTGCTGATGGAAGAAGAGCTCTTCTGAAGAGAGCACTTTGGAGAGGATCCTTTCTGGGAAAAACTCCTCAGGAGAGGCGACTTTGAAGAAGAGCTCCTCGTTGAACAACTCCTGGAGAAAGCAGATTTAGAAGAAGAGCTTTTTATTGAAGAACTCCTTGCAAATAGAGACTTGGAAGAAGATGTTGAATCTTCCTTCTTTGGTAGCTTCCATATCTCATCCATCTAATCCCTGATCTCAATACCTGTGGCTAGCTGGTGAACGGTGATGATCTTTTCAGTTTTCTCTCCTCAAATCTCTTCTGTGGTACTTATAGCAGTTCCCATGTGGTCGTCTGAGGTTGCAGTTGTCAGACTTTTTTGCCATCGTGGCACCATCCCATTGGCTGCTTCTGTGAGCTCTCAATTTCTGCTCCTCACAACATAATTTCCTCGTGGAATTTCCTCGTTGGGGAGATCCATGGCTCTTGTACGGTGCTCCATTATAAACTTTTAAGATCACACATATTTCGAAGGGTGTGGTGGTGGGGGGGCAGTCATCACTGGACAGTGGCTAGCTGGTTCTCATGTGCCCAATATTGTTCTGCAAAAATACACACACCATTATTTTGAATTATTTAAACGTACGTTATAAGGTGGCACTTAATTTTTCAGCTGATGCGATATTTTCACGCGAAAATTGTAATAAAAAAAAAAAAACGCATAAACGTAATATTTAAAGGGTACATTTTTCCCATAATTCACATGGTATGAACAACATAAATATGAAATAAATAAATAAATTATTCCATGAAAGATACCCTGGTCAAGAAGAAGACCGTCTACCGTCCAAACCATCTTATTCTATTTCATATTAAATCATCTAATGTGCAAGTAGGTGATGAGATCAATCTTTTATTTTGGAAAATAATATTTCTCCATTAAATTTTCTTATTTCCCTACTACCTTCTCTTAATGGGTCAGCCTTATGAGTTTTGACTCATGAGAAAAGGACAAGGGTGGTCTTCATTTCAAGTGAAATAGAAAAGAACTACTTTATGGTTGAAAATTTTATTTTATTATAACTATTAAAATTTATAAATGACATATATAATAATATATTCACCATTAAATAAGTGAAATCTAATCTTGACCCCGAAAAGAGTCAACATTGTTTTCCTGTTAGTTTAATTCAATGAAGGTAATCATCTGTGGCATGGTGCAATATTATGACCCATTAAAAGAACTTTAATTCTATCCATTATTCAGTAACACCTTTTTCTTATACCCTTCAACCTAAATCCTCCAAGATAAAACTGTCAATATATATATATATATCATCCGTGAAAGAAAAAAATTCTCCTGGATAAATGATTGTAGATTTTTTTTTCTCTCCATGTTTCATATACTACCATACCCAAATATACCTCCAAGGGCCTGCATGCATGGTTTCGAAAACAATCAAATTGGTAAGTATTAAGTTGGAGGTACTATATATAGATACAAATCCACATGCAACTAACTATTCGGATCAGCAGTCAGAAACTTTGATTCAATTAATTTGATGTATCACTTAGATTCAAAATATTCAATGGAGAAAGTTTTCATTCAAGTACTCTAACTCAGTTTAAAATGCATGTGATGTGCTCTAAAGACATATGCCAATTTAATAGACTGAATTAAATGAATTTTCTTCATTTCAGCCATTCTGAAGAAAAACTGTCTATATTAAATTAATTAAGGAGCTTGTTGAACCCATCATGTGGCCGCAGAAACTAGACTAGAGTATTGATTTTGGCTTAAATATTGTTGATGGGGGACACTTCAATTAACGAGTTTTTATCATAAAGATTGCAGAGGGTATCCTTTCGACATAGTTCTAGATCATTTATAGTGTTGGTCAAATGTATTCTTCTAGATAACTTATGTATATATGTTCCTCTGCATCTTATAAGTTATAAATTCTTAACTATAGCTAGGAGTATCTGATTTCAAATTAGCTTCTTCTTTGTTTGCTTGTCATGAAAACAAAAGAGGGGGGAAAATATGAGGGAGAGAATCTTACAACCCGAAAGAATTGAAAAAGAAAAGGAAAAAATTGCTTTTTATATGATTTTTACTAGTCAAAATAAGCCGTAATACAAGAATATGCACATGTAGAAACCACCCCTCTTCAAGAAGTACATGCGTACATATATACAAGCAACTAAGTCATTGTTTGTGAAATGTGAACATTAACAATAAATTAAGGAAATCACCATCTCCATGTGACCTTTATAGAATATATATTTGAATCATTGTTAAAAGAATATTTGACCCCAATAGAGTATTTGAATCAATAAATTAAGATTAGCGGCGGTACGGTTTAATCATGTCAACAATTAAATTTTTTTAAAAGAACAGATAAATAAAGAAGTTCACAGGTAAAACAGACCATGAATGATATCCCAAAAATTCAATCACATGCATTATTTTTTTCCGAGTCCATAAAATCAAGGAACCTATTATTAAGTCACATAACTTGGAACCTACAATATTTTTTAAGCACCCATAAATGCACCGTCTAACATTAGCTACCATTAATCTAACTTCTCCATTTCAAGTGAAACGGAAAACATCTATTTTACGGTTAAGATTTTGTTTTGTTATATTTTAGTAGTGTATACAATGTTGTATTGTTTAAAATTTTTAAATAATGTGACAATATATATACCATGTGGCAACATATATATAATTAGATTTGTGTAATTTAATCTGGATCATAAAATGGATTCTCTTCATTTCACTTTAAATGAAGAAGATCGAATCTAAGTATCTAAAGATATAAGTTGTGGATACAATGACCACACGCCAAACATCAAAAGAAGGCTGAAAAGTAGATAGAAGGTTATAGAGGTCCATCACAGATCCTGCAAAACCACCTCCAATGCTTAAGTTACTAAGGGTACAAGGGAAAACAAATTGACAAAGTTTAATTAAGGTTATACGAATGCATATATACCCAGTGGAAGGTCCTCCCTTCCTTATATAGGCTCGTCGGTTGACTCGTTCCCACCTCTCTTTGGTAGGGCTTTGGGGACTTTGGCTAAAATGCTATTGAAGGCATGATGGTCGAGAGGTAAGGTACACCAGTAGCCCTCAATTCTCTAGGTTGATATATATGGGTTGATTCATGAGAGTCCAATTAGTAGGCTGTGAGTTCGTGGTCTTTAAAGGGCCTAAGGGGGATCACTAAGTACACTATAAGTGATAGAGAATCACTTTTATAAGGACTTGCATGGTATAAACTAAGTTTTTTATGCCCTCCATTAAGAGGATAACACATCAGCATGGAACAACAAAAGTCGGTATTGTGAAAACACTAAATCTTCTTTATTTCATAGTTTTTTTTTTTTAATGATTTCTTATTTATTTATTTTTAAAAAAATTTAATTTTTATTTTATTTATTTTATTTTTTGTGGATAAGGGATAGAATGGTATTTCAACAACACTCACTTTTGTTGTTCCATACTAATGTGCCAAAGAACTTAATTTGTGCCAAATTCCTATAAAAGTTATTCTCGTGATACTGAATAACTTATTCTCTAAGTAATATAACCATTCATGAAGAGCCACACATATTTTAAACTTCAAATTTCAACCCTAAGCGAAAATGATTTTGTTAGTTATTTTATTCAAAATAGGTATTTGGCTAATTTCGATGATCAAAACTTTGTAATCACATTTATTTAGTTTCTTGCATCTCTCGGAGAATGTTGCAACAACTTCATGGAAGCCCAATTCGCATGGGACAAGGATTGTCCGGACGGACTCATGGACCGTCCGGACGTGATGCAAGTTAAGAACTCCAATACTAAAACCTGAGAGCTCCGTTCGTTGACCATTCGCAGGCTGTCCGGACGCTATAAACTCCGAGAGCCTCGTCTGCAAGCCCGTCCGAACGCGCCGCGCCAAAAGAACGGAGAAAGAGTTTTTGCCCTAGCATCGTCCGGACGGCCACTCTTCCATCCGGACGGCAGTTTACAATAAGTTAATCTCCTGTGTTTTTGTATAGACCGTCCGAACGAGCCTATTTACCGGCTGACGGCCCGTAGTTTCTAGGTCTAAATTACATTGTAATTGAGTTCTAACCAAACTAGGAGTTTTTAGGTGTTATATATAGATCTCTACAGATCTGAATTAGTACGAATTCTGCATCTAGAATTTGTCGTCATGTGCTAAGAGAGTATATGATATAGAGCTTTTGTTCTCTCTCTTAGAGTAAGTGTTTGTCGTTATTTGTTAATTGTTAAAGTGAAGTCAACCGGAGTTTCGGTGAAGGAAAATCACGTAGAAGAATTGTACCAGCTGTCTCTGGAAAAGGCTATTGCGGTAGAAGGCAAGTGGGTCGCTTGTCTTATACAAGAGTGTGTCATAGCAAATGTTTTGTAATTATGAACATCTTGTAATCCTTTAATATTTTACTGAGTTAGTTGATTTCCTAGATTTGGCTGCCCCGGAGAGGTTTTACTTTTAGAGTGTTATCTAATTGGTTTCCTCTTCGTAACCAAAATATCTAATTGGTTTATATAATATGTCATTATTGATGCAATGATTCTTTTTTTCAAGGAAAACTGCATTTATCTCCCTCAATTTATCATTAAATTTGCAATGTTTTTCCAATCTTTTAATTTGGTTACTATACCTTACCAAGTTACCATTGAAATTGCAATGTCCAATTCATCCCTAAAATGAACAAAAGTCTCTACATAATTTTTTTTTTATAAAAAAAAAAAACAGAATAGACCAAAGTGATGCCTTTTTTGTTTTTTTTTATGAATGTTGTTTTTTTGCTTTTTTTGGAATTTTTTATTTTATGCACAGTAGTTTTGTTACTTTGGATCATACATAGAAGGGGGATACTGCAACTCTAGTAGTAGATCAATAGGGTATATTAATCAAATTAAAATATTTAAAAAACATTACAACAAGGGTGATCAATTGATTTGAGGGGGTAAATATAGTTTTCCTTTAAAAAAAAAATGAGACTTCGAGAAATTTGATTCAAGGAATCCACAATAAATTAATCATACAAAATAACTCTTGAGATCTATTTGATTGGTCAAAAAAATGGGGGAAATGGGTCAAAATACTGTGATCACATGGAGTGTTCTCATTGGGATATAGAGCATCTTAATTAATTTAACTTTTCACATTAACTCTTTTCTTTTCTTTTTCTTTTTGTGTGGGGTTTGGGGTGTGGTTTAACACACTTTGGTCCTGTGGGCTTGGGAATACATTTCCCACATGCAAACATGTGAGCTGCACAAGGGCTGTCAGGTGGAGGGGTGGAAGATGCACCTCATTAACGTGGACCCTTGTACTACCTCAACCACAACGGTCAAATTCTGCTCCATGCTTCTCTAATTTTGTGTCGTCTATATATATATATATGCTCCCAATATCTCATTCATTTGCTTCAAAATTCTCTTAAGATAATTAAATATTCAGAGAGATAGAGAGAGAGAGTCTTCACAGAATTCACATTATCGGAGGAGCTAGCTACAGGACTCAAGTCCACATGCCAAAGCTTTGAAAAAAAAAAAAGGTCCACATGCCAAAATATTGTTTTTAAGAGAACACTGTCAGAATGACGTACGTCTGAATTTGACCTCTACATAAGTGTAATATTCCTTCATGTGATATAAGTTTTTAGAGTATTCTTACGTGTATTAAAGAATTAAATATGCTTTTAAGTGTTAAAGAATAATAATTTAATGATTAAATTAACAATTTCACATTTAACATAAGCTTTTAAAATAAGCGGTGGTCTAATATGGTATCAAAGCAAAGTTCATGAATTTAAACATTGTCTCTGTCATTCTTCTCTCATTTTAATTGAATATTTTACATATTAAGTCTTATTAATTATTAAGGAGTTTGAGCCCATAGTAAAGGGGAGTATTAATTAGAATGTTAATTAAATAATTAAATCAATAACTTTTTATTAGCTTTTTAGCACTAGGCAAACACATGAACAACATTTGCATATTTAAAAACTTTTAATTACCTCATTCTCTTCTTCCAAATTTGGAATCAAAGCTTGATGGTTTTTCCACTTACGAAGGATGGAAGCTTGGGAACTGTTCAGCCAAAACCTGAAAGCCTGCAAGAAAGAGAAATAAAAAAAAATAAAAAAAAAATCGTGTTGATAGTTCGACATCTATTTGCCAATTAAAAACAAGTTGCATTTTCCATTAATATTGCAGTAATTAAGTTCATTCATTAGAAAAGGAAGAATAAAAAATAAAAAACCAGGAGGTAGTGAAGGCTCAAGTTCATTCATTTGCTTAATTACCAAAACATGTACAATATGCCCTGCTTTAGTGAAGGTTCAAGAGGTTTCTTATAATAGCAAGAAACTATATCCTCCTGAAGATGAAAAAACAAAAATATTTTCTTGAATTATGAATTTGCTTGAGTGAATATATAGGAAACATTAGAATCGACAACCATGTTGCAGTGACATCACAAATTAAGGTAGTTATGTTGCATGCAGTGCTATCAAAAAGCCATTCGTGCATTAATTAAGTGGTAGTGAAACAAAGCTAGATAATTCAGCTTCATTAATTATCCAAAAAAAAAATTAAGCTTCATTACATCAAACTTTAACCGGATATATAGTGTATAAATTTGTGAGGAAATATATATAAAATATGGGAATTATAGCGGAGGAAAGAGAGGAAAAATGGCACAATGAATTTATCACTCTAAATAGCCCCCCCTAGGGTTGCATTGTACTTTTATTAACTTAATATGTTTACAATACAAATGCCCCCAGAGTACATGAGTGCATACAAGAATATTACAGTCAACTTTGATTAAAAAAAAAAAAAAAAAATTTTAAATAAAGAATATTTCAATATTATCAATATATGGAATACATTATACTTTCTATGGTGAGAACCAACATGGTAACCATTTCATATCTTAGTCACCATGCATCCAGAGGTAGAACCACGTTGGGCCTTTGGGGGACCCTGGACCCTCCAAGGCCCTCGGTGGTCGTCCAAAAAAAAATTATAAAATTCTTATAAAATTTAATTTTTGACCCTCCCAAATATTTTTTTTAGAATCCCCCCAAACACAAATCTCTAGTTCCACTCCTAATGCATCATTTTTCTTTAGGAAGTGGCCAAAGAGAAGAACGTCTGCAATTATAGTGTCAAATTTCATCAACACTCTGAGTGATATGCAATATTACAATCACATAAAGTTGAGGTGAATCTCATACAGGATGTAGTTCTATCAACAGAGAAGATAATGGCATAAGTTCATATAAGTTTTGGAACAACTTTTTCCGGAGAATCATGTTGTCTCTGCTTTTCCAAATAACACTGGAACAATATTTCATTTTGTAAGAGGGTTTCAGGCATGCATGTACACTAAGTGTTTGATATAAATACAATGAGAAGACAGCCCCACCCCAATTAAATTAAATAAAAAAAGAAGATTGGAGAACGGGGCAATGCCCATGAAGCTCCAGCAGAAAAGGAAGGCATGCCAAGCTGTATGCTGTACATTCTAGTTGGGATAAGAAAGGAAAGTCAAATTGATGTTGTGGTGGTGTTGCCTTGCTGAAAAGCACGATCGATGGAAGTTGTGTTGGTGTTGACCATTGAAGATGTGCCATGAATGTTGGATGTAGTAAAGATTAAGCTAACATGCTTCCTCAAGCTCAGTGGAAAGGAACACACGTTGGAACTATTGGCACAAAGCATAGCGAACTTAGAGGTGAATAGAGGCTTGATCATCATGTTGGTCTTTGTCGGAGATGAAGCGACCAATGAGTAGACAGTGAGCCACGTGTTCGCAGACAAAATATAAGTCAGTGTGATCAATGTGTTTTTTTCGGGCATGAAAAGTAAGATTCACATTGAAGTAAGTAGCACCAATATTGTCACACCAAAGAGTCAGAGTGTGGTGAAGAAAGACTCTCAATTCCTGAAGAAGACTCTACAACCAAATGAGCTTAATTAGCGGTTAGCTAACACACAGTACTTGCATCTGTGCTCGAATAGGCCACCATGTGTTGTTTGCAAGAGTGGTAGGTGAAGACTAATGACGAAGATCTTTCATACGTACTAGTTAATTAGGTGAGATGTGAGGTGTGTTTCTTGCTGACTATCATGTCGCGTTCGAACAAGATTGCTTTACTTATCAACATGAATTCAAAGTTTTGATATGTGAAAAAGCAAAATATGAGTTTGTTTCTCATCCTTCATCCAAAAATACAAAGAGAGCGCAAAGGAGAGACCGGTTAGAAGAGATATTAATTAGGGTTTTGAGTCATTAGGGTTTCAATGGTAGTTTGGTCTTTATGTCATTAAGGTTTAGCCTATATATTTGGTTGTTTGTATTAGGTCAAATAAACTTGAATAATATAAAGAGACAGTAGCATCCATCTCTTTTCCCCTCTTGTTTCGATTATTGGGTAATTTAGTAATTTAGTTTTCTTGTTGGTTGCAGCACTGCCTGTGTGGGTTATCCCACACGAGCAGTACCTTTGTAGATCTCTATAACAGTTTCTTTGTTCTTGTTTTATGGAGACCGGAAGGTAGACCGGAACACCATCCGGTGAAGGGGAAAAAAAAAACAGTGTTGTCATTGCTGCTGGGTCAGAGTTCTTCCTCGAAAACAAAAATATTTTTCTGTCAAGGTGTATTTATGTCGTTGTCGTTGTTGTCTGTGGTGGCCGCCGGAGTGCAACGGCCATCGGAAGAAAAAAGAAAAAAAAAAGATGCCAGCGTGATTTTGGGTTGTTGAAAAGTTACTCTGTGGCCTTCTATTACTTCTGTTGTTGCTGTTTCTGTATTGGCCAGAGGTTTCTGTCTTCTCCAGCAAGTTTCGACTGTCTCCACGCGATACTCCAATGACTGCTCAATTCGACATTTCTACAGTTTTTCGACTTGCTTTTTGTGTATTCGGGCATGTTCTACTTGTCTCCAATTTGTTCTATTTATCTCCGGCGAGTTTCTACATTTTCCAACAAGTCTCCGGCGAAGTTTTTTTTTTTCCTGTAGCTATTTTCCGGCGAAACTTGTTGATTAATCATGTGTTTGTTGTTTGTTGTTGGTGATTGATGTATCCGACTGGCCTCAGATTTTTCGGCGAGAACCGATCAAATAATCTTTGCATCCGACCGGCCTTGGTGTTTTTCGGCGAGAACCGATCAAATGGTTGCTCAAGTTTTCAACGAGTTTTCAACTAGCGTTGAAGTTTTATTTAATTATCTTGTTATTTGTATTGTGTGCTCTAAGCTATTCCAGCTTGAGGGGGAGTATTAGAGTATGTTTTTCATAGTTGTTTTTTGTTTGCTTGTATGTTGGGAGTGTTATAAGAGATATTAGGGTTTTGAGTCATTAGGGGTTCAAGGGTAGTTTGGTCTTTATGTCATTAAGGTTTAGCCTATATATTTGGTTGTTTGTATTAGGTCAAATAAGCTTGAATAATATAAAGAGGCAACAACCTCCATATCTTTTCCCCTCCTACAAATCTTAACAAGACCAAGTGAGAGTTTAAGAGAACTTTGGAGAGAGAGAAAGAAAGTTAAGAGAAAGAGAGGAGAAGCTTGGAGAAAAGCATAAAGGAGCTCGAAGAGGTAAAAGCTCTAATCAGTTTTTCCTCCATTTGATTTTGAAATTTTGAATATTATTTTTTAGATATTGGCAAAATGATGTTGTTGGTAAGGTTTTATGCAATTGTTAGTGTTGTTTTGAGGTATTAGTAAGAAGATTTAAGTGAGGGCTTCGTTTATTTTTGGTTGTTAAATGTTTAGGGTTTGTTTTGTGTAAATGTTTGTGATTTTAAAGTTGATTATGGTAAGTTTGGGATTGGGTTTATGTCATTGAATGTTGATACTGCAATCATTGTTGTTGTGTTGTAGTTTTAAGGAAAATGAGAGAGAATCCTGAACATTGGGGGTTTGTGGGAAAAGATTGGGTTTTGATGGTGTAGTGGATCTTTCGATGGTGTGTGTTGGTTGTTTTTATATCATGTTAAGTGAAAGAGGATATTGTATAGTTGAAAATCAAATTTGAAAGTTTTACGTAGAAGATGTAGTTTTAGTGGGTTTTCATTCAAACGAGTCACCCTTTGAACGCCTCAATTGCGGCTATGATCGAAGCCCGTTCGAATGCATCAAGCACTTATTGATCCCAAATGCCTTGATCACTTGTTGTTTGAATGCAATAACCACCGAGTGTCTCGTCCAAACCCGTGTTCCACTAGATTTGAACGAGACTACCTAGAGTTGGAAAATATGGTTCTTCTCGAGGAGATAGAAATTTTAGGGTTTTAAGTGAAGGTATATGGTTTTCATAAGTGTAAACCCTAGCTCATAGTGCAGCAAATAATTAAGTAAATGGTGTGTATTGGAAAGGATTAAACTTAAGGTAGGACTTAGGGTTTTATTGTTAACCTAGCCTAGTTGTAAGGTAAGTGAGAAATTCTACATGGGAGCTAGGGAATGGTCAACTATGAAATACGGTTTAGGGTTTAGAAGTTAAACAACGGTTAACGATACGAATACAATTTGCTAGCTAGATGACAATGAAACATCATGGAGGCCCCATAATGTAGGATTTGAGCTAGACAAGTAAGTAAACCCCCTTCAAATAATAATAAATGTACGGGGAAACTTTATTCAGCCCTCCTGAACTGTCTCTGATTTTACAATTACCCCTAAACTAAAAAACTATCAATTTAGTATATCCCTCTTTCGAGTTTTTTTCAATTTCACCCCCCTCCTCTATTAGGATTTTTCATTAAATTTTGTCAAAAATCCCAAAATACCCATTTTTAAAAAATATATATTTTCAATTTCACCCCTCAATTAGGATTTAACTAAAAATCTCAACTGATGGACGAAATTGAAAGATTGATACACTAAATTAAGAGTTTTTAAGTTTAAGGAAATAATTGCAAATGTGATGAAAGTTAAGGAGGGTTTAAGTAAAGTTTTCCCTAAAAGTATTTTTCATGAAATGTGTTTTGATAAGTAAGCATGTGCAGTTCTTCTCAAATGATTTCATGACTAGTAGAAAAGAAATTAAAAAAATAATAATAAATAAAAGAAAAGAAAAGAAAAGAAAAGAAAAAAATATCAGCTTTAAGAAGGATTTTAGTTACATATGGAGAAACCTAAGTTAAAAGTAAGAAATAGTATTCGAATGACAATTTTAAGAGAATTTTGAGATATAAATTTTAAGCGGGTTCACGGTAAAAAAATTCGAAGGAAATAAAGAAATAAGAAAAAGAAAGGAGAACACAAGTTAAATTTAGTAAGTTTAAATGCCAAGGGTGATCAAGGGGTGAGTACCTTTGACAAACACCGAGGGTTGTGAGGGTGAGTCCTCTCGACAGCCTAAACAAGGATTTATGTTTTAATTAGCTCAATGTTTTTAATATGAATATGCATGCAAGTTTAATGAAGATAGTTTTACATGAAATGTTAATTCCAGAATTAATAGATAGTAGAGATTTAAATGTTACGTAGTATATATATATATATATAAGCACAAAATTCTTTCTTAACTATTTTCAAGAAAAGCAGTTTTTTAAACGATTTCAACTTAATGAGCTTTTAAACAAAGTTTTATGCTTCAACGGTTTTGAACTAGCAAAAAAGAGATAAGTTAAACCCCAAGGGGTTGGCTCAGTTGGTGAAGAGCTTTGGGATTTTGAGGTGTGCTCCTTCATGATCTCAAGTTCGAATCATGCTGGGTGTTACCTACCTTTTGGGGCCAGCCACCCAAGTCGAAGGCCAGCGATTCAACGTTCAATGCTCTAAGTGGTGTGAAGTATTGGGCCGAGGATTAGTTTGGATCCTGGTCGGGCTTCTATGCTAATATATCGCACACTAGGTGTGCTCCTTCATGATCTCAAGTTCGAATCATGCTGGGTGTTACCTACCTTTTGGGGCCAGCCACCCAAGTCGAAGGCCAGCAATTCAACGTTTAATGCTCTAAGTGGTGTGAAGTATTGGGCCGAGGATTAGTTTGGATCCTGGTCGGGCTTCTATGCTAATATATCGCACACTAGGTACTGCATAGCCTATAAGTGAAACTAGGTACTGCATAGCCTATAAGTGAAACTGGGATACCCTGATGATAATAATAATAATAATAATAAGAGAGAGAGAAGTTTTAGCAAAAAACAAAGTTGGCTTACAATGGTTGGTTCTGAACCATGTATGCATGTATGTATAACTTTTCTCATGATATGGATGATTTGATCCGTACCATTTATAATAAATCTATTAAATTTGGTTAAACTTAATTAACTTCTGAGCCATCATTTTCTATTAAATTTTTTGTACTTTTCATCTATCAAATGGATTTTTTTTTTAAAATAATATTAAATGTACTTATTGACGTACGAGAATCATCTATATATGTATATATATAGGAACTCTTCGATCTCTTTATCATTCACTAGCTTTTCTTGGCCATATATACCAGAATTAGCTAAATTAAACACTTTTATAGTCTGCTTTGAACTAAATTGATCCACAACTATATATGGTTATCTATTGGTCGAATCTATATATAAATACATTAATTACTTTGTGACACTTACACACATGCAAAGATAATAAAGAAATTAAAATCTAATATGCTTTTATTGAAATAAAGCAAAACATATTAATTAATATTAGGAACTAGGAACCACATGTAAAACAAAACATGATTTTAATTAAAAAATACTAAAAAACAGGAAATGATTCATAAGACGGACTGACCATTTAATGAAAAAATACTAAAAAAAAAAAATTAAATCTTCACTGTTTCTCTTCTCCCTGAAGGGAAAAGCTGCTAACTGGTTAATTATTAGGGAAGACCGATTGATAGATTGCATGCTGACTCGACCAAAACGGTGATCAAAATCTAATAAAACGCTCTCTCCTGCAAATTAATTTATCTCTCTTGAAGAATGATAGAAAATATATATCCATCAGGTTTTCTGACTCAGTGGCCTAAGAAAACGATCAATATATATTGATTAACAGACAAAGAACCTAATATATATATATATATGCACCATCATATATATATATGCATCAGCGGTTTCTGCTTCAAAGTTCATCACAGTAAATTGGTAAAAGAGTAGACAGTTATTCAACATGAAAAAGAGAAGAAAAAGAGAATCACTCATGAAAAAATTTCACAAACCCTAATCATGATTACAGCTGTTTTAGCTTGTATTTGTGAAAACGGATCGAGAAGCGGCACCAGCTTATTGAAATTTCCTCATCCTCGCACACAAGATCAGTTGGAACATAGATAGATAGATAGATAGGGTTCATGTGAGAATAATTTCAGAACTAAAAAAAAAAAAAAAAAGAGTTACTGTTACCTTCTTGAGATCATATACACACTAATCCCAAGTTTCAGAAACTGGCCGGAAATCTGTGTAATTGAAATTGAAAAGTGGAGAAAAGCCACCTATTTGCTGATGCAGCATCATCAAGATTCCCATATGAAAGAAACTCTTCGAGCAAGGAGAAACACTTGTACGAGAGAGCACTCAAGGAGACCCTTAAAGTTTGTGAATCTTGATGATGCTGCGCCCGCTAATACTGACTGGTGTAGTACTACTACTGCTCATCATCGACCCATGCAACTGAAAAGTAAGAACCTTAACTCTTAAAAGAAACCACCCATGAGGTTAAAAGTAAAGAAAGGAGGAAAAAAGAGGTAGAAAAAGCAAACACTCCCACCCAAACTAATCATTAAAGAAAATACATAAATAAATAAATAAAAACCCCACAACCACAAGGGTATCTATATATCCTTTCATATGCATAAATAATATATTGTTATGAGGAATTGATGGAAGAAAGAGGGAATATATATATAAAGTTCAGGTTAAAGGAGATGTGATGAGAGTGGAGAGCTAGATTTCTAAATTTGGTAGCTAGCTAACCACAAATTCTGAGCAAAGAACAAAAATCCTGGAGAATTATCAAGAGCTATAGTATCCCACTGACAGATACTGATTGCACAAACAAGAAACTATATCATGAACATATATCTACCAAAAGATATAGAGGACAAATAGTACGGTATGGGTGATTCTCAGGCCCCGGGGCCTGAACAAAGCACTACATGTGGAAGCAATTGATAGGGATATTAATCGAGCAAAAAAAAAAAAAGAATTGACAGGGGCTGACCAGATTCCAAAAGCATGAAAATAACACAGACGAGACGTCTTGAATTGAGGTGGACCTAATACTTTTTTTTAAGGTACATATGCATGGACCCAAAAACAGTGGTATATAAATTAATCAAACTATATATATATATACACACACCTTGCATAAATCATCATCATCAAATGGCTTTTTCTTTTAATGAAAAAAACCCAAAGAGTACAAGGCGTGCAGGAGTGATTAGGGGCATCAAATGACTGATATCAAAGCAAACTTAGGCAGTTTTGTAGCTTCTAATTTTGGGAGATCGAAGTAATACTGTACCAATATTTTGTAACCAAGTCCAAAAAATATTGTTGCCCTACGAATGGGATGGCCGGTCAAACCACCCTTATAAATGTTAGGGTGGCGACATTTGCCAACCTCTTTTTTTTTGCCCTTTTTTTAAAAAAAATTAATTAAGGATAAATCTGTAATTTCACACTAATGACCGTGCCAGAAAATAGCCTGAATTTATACAAAGAGACTTATTTGTTAATTGAGCATACCCCCAAGAAATTATTTGTTACAAGGAAAATGTAGGAGTTAATTTTTCCAAAATTCTATATATGCTGCTTATATTATATAGATCACAAGATCAAGGGCATCGATTTAGCTTCAACAAAAAGGAAAGCCGCTTTAATTATTTTCACATGGATGGGATTAAGATAAGCTCAATTACATGCTAACTATATGCTAATCATGATTAAAAGTTGTGACTAATTGGCAGCACAACGTGTGACCAACGTGTAAAGGCACATTGGAAAGTGACCATTTTTTTGCCAACTAGTGATTTAGTACAGGAATCAGCTTCACTGGGCTAATGTAAGGGAATCAAATGGGATGATTATGTGTGATATTTAATTATGTTTTTCAAGTCCAAGTGACATAACTGCAGGAATTAGGATGTACTTAAAGTTGAAATATACTAGTAAACAATTGGTGATGCACTTGGCTTTATCGACGATTATAATTAAAGGAAGATTAATAATTAACTACATACCTGTGCTGCTTAGGATAATTACAAGCAGTTTAATTAAGGATAACTATTATCGCACCGATCGATCGAGCTTAATTAATTCTAAGCCTTTGCTTCTTTTTATAATCTATAAATTAATTCATTTTTCAATCAATTGAATTACAATGGTCATCGATCTTTGTTAGAAATTCTGATGTAGTTAGAGAGCTTTTGGTGAATTCTTTCTTTAATGTCTGAGCAAAACAGGATTTTAAGTGTTTAAATCCTAAAGTTGCCAAACAAAGAACATATAAATCTTCAAACTTCAAAGTTTTCAAAGTGTTTGACAAACATCATAGGCAAGTGAGATTTGGGGGGATGTATTTAAACTTGTCAAATAAAAAGGCTATGTAAGGGGGGGGAGCCGCCCCCCCCCCCAAATTTCTTGAGGGAAAAAAAAAATGTTAGGGTCAAATTTTAAGTATTTGGCCCTTACCCAAGCAACAAGAAAAAAAAAAAAAAAACTTGCCCCCTACCCACAATTGTTTTGGTCCTACATTTAAATATTTTTTGCCTTACCCAATAAAACTTTTGGCTCCGCCATCGACTAAATTTGTTGGCCCTACTATTCCTACCCAAAAATTCTTTTGAGTCATACCCATTAAAAACTAAAAGTTGGTCATCCTCAAATCTTTTGGTTCTTACCGATTAAAAATTGTAGTAACATTATTTTTCACCCTAACTCATTAAGCTGGTTACCCATTTGAGATTTTCGGTCTTACCCACTAAATTTTATATTTCTTCAGCATTTTGTTGTATATCTCGTTACCATTCTAACTCTAAACAAGCACAAGTCCACAATCAAGAACCTTAAAATTTGAAATTTATAGTTTACTTTCCTATAATTATTTAATTTTTCAAATGAAAAATAAATAAATAAACGCAATTTGCAACACAGAATTAGTGTAAAGTAATTTGGTTTTTTTTATCTTAAACGTAGCTTAAACTCACTATATCTATTCTTATCTCACAGTTGTTGCTTCTTCTTCATGTGATTTTCAATATGAGATTTTTATTTTTTTTCTTCTGGTTACCCTAGTTTGTACTTAATCACTCTAGGGATTTCCTTAGCCAAGGAAATAAAAAATTAAACCACCACTTTGGAGGATAAAATAAATTATTTAATTAATGCTCGACCTTTTCTTTTTTTTTTTTTCTTAAACTTATGCCTTGGCCCCCTCATAATATTTTATGGCTCCGTAATGTACCTTCAATGTTTAATTTTTAAATTGCTTAAAATTATCCCACATGTGAAATGTCTCTTCAAAGTTCAAACTTCAAAGTTTCAAAGTACTTAAAAAACTCACACAAAGAGCCAGATGTTTTGCAATGGAAGTCATAAAATAAAATAAAAAACAAAAAGCTAGTGCTCGTGGCCCCGTTTGGCAACTCCTCTTTTCTCTTCAACACTGTTTATGCACAATTTATCCAAAAAAAAATCAACACAAAAACATTATTACATCACTACAAAACAAAATTTTTTTACTTTTCAATACAAAAAATTCAAGACTTTATACACATCAATCATTTTCATCTACAATAACAAAAACAAAAATACTTTGCAAAAATGAAGTGAAAAGCCTTTAAATATATTACGATATGTGATTTTATTGTCCTTAATTGTAATTAAATGAAATTTGATTTGATTACAATTAAATCTGATTTGATTTGATTTGATATTTATATCATTTTGTATTCTCTCCAACTCCCTATATCATATATATTGTAAATTAATTATTTCATTGAATAAGAGTATATTAATTTAGCCTTATGACTTTATTATATGGATGTACATTATAGATTGAACCACCTAAAATTTCTTATCTCTATTTTATTAATTTCGCTTTTATCTTATTTCCTATTTAATTATGAATTTTCAACCCTCCACCAACCAATTAAGCAGCCCACGTGTATAGTATTTTTGCTTTCAATTTTGCATTATTGTACGATCTCCAAGTGCCACTTTAATCTTAATTTACTGCATATAACTTCTCCTTTCTAAAAATTTTCAAGTGTTATGTTATTTAAAAGGAAAATGCTAAGTACTCTTCTAGTGTTTTCTTAGTGTCCTCCCAACTGTGATGTGCTTTTAAAATCATCAATAGATTAAGAGTTAGTAATGATAATCTCAAATTTAACGACGATTTTTAAAGTCATATTATGGTTGGGAGGACACTAAAAAAACATTAGAAGAACACCTAACATTGCCCTATTCAAAATATTACAACTAGCAAAGACAAACAAATGAATTAATTCGCTCATAGTCTTGCTAAGATAGCTCTTTCTCTTGAGGCTGAACACATTTGGTATGATAATTTTCCTATGATAGTGCAGGAAATTGTAAGTGCTGAACAAGTCCATTTATAATTTAATGAAGTTATGTTTCAGAAAAAAATTAATTAATTAATTAATTCTAGATGTGAAAAATAAATCACAATTTATATTTATATATTTTAAATGATAATTATTTTTTTAATTGGTTATTTATTTTGTTAATTATATTATTATTTTTAATCATTAATTTTATTTAGGGAAAATTATAGTTTACCCCCTCAAAGTTGACAGTTTTTCAATTCAAACACCAAAGTTTCAATTTTTGCAATCTCCCCCCCCCCCCCCAAAGTTCCAATTTTTTTTCAATTTGACCAATTGTATCCAAAACTTTCCATATTGCCCCTAATTTTTAATTTTTTTTTTTTATAAAAAATAAAAATAAAAAATCAGGGTGGCTCCTTTGGCCATCTGGCCATTTTTGCACCCCCAAATTTATTTATTTTTATTTATAAAAAATAAAGAATATGGGTAATATGAGAATTTTGAGATAATATTGGTTGAATTAAAAAAGATGAAACTTTGTGGGGGTAGATTGCAAAAATTGAATATTGGTGTTCGAATTGAAAATGCTGTCAACTTTGGGAGGGGTAAACTATAATTTTCCCTTTTTTTTATTTAACTCTAACTTTTGATCTTATTCCATCTAAACCAGAATTTTAACTCTGCCATCGGCCATTGGAATGATCATTGAACTTGACAAAAGTTTAGATGTGTAGTTTTAAGTAGGGCTAGCAATTCAGGTTGGCGTGTCGGGTTCGGGTCCAACCCGATTATGACTCAACACGATTAAGCTTGACACAACATGACATAATTAATTAAACGTGTCAAACCCCTTGACCTGAACACGACACGGTCCATAAACGAGTAATACGACACGAACCCGTTTATATAAACGGGTCGTGCCACGACCCGACACGACCCATTTAGGAGCTAACATGTTCCAACACGACCCGATTACGACCTGACACGACCCGTTTAGGAGTTAATATGTTCCAACGCGACCCGATTACGACCTGACATGACTCGTTTAGGAGCTAATATGTTCCAACGCAACCCGATTACGACCTGAATGTAATTTTTTTTAAAAAGCTAACCATGTCAACCCGCGACCCGGCGGGNAAGAACTTACTATTGTTCTTTGTTTGTAAAAAATTAAAAATTTAAAAATTTAAAAAAAAAAAAAAAACAAAACAAAATACAGGACCCTTTTTAAACAGGTCACATAAACTATTTTCTATCTAATCTCATAGAAATTACTTTAGGTCACAATGTAGCGATTCATCAATTTTTTTTTTCTTTTTAAAATTTAATAATAATTTTAAAAATCACATCAACTTTAAGAAAAATAAAAATATAATCCTTAGCATATTACGGACGAATCTTCTATATGCAGAGATTAACGTCTCAACAATTTCTTAAATCTTTATTTAATTTGTAATGTGGGATCATCAAAATTAAGCTTTATGTCGCATTTTTCTGGGGTTGAAGGGAGATTGGGCACGAATTGAAAGTCGTTTGCAAAAGCTAACTTGATTATAGGGAACAGCTGGTTAAACATAACAATTCAAAGCATGTTTTTTGACAAACATACATATTTTGCCTATGATTGAATTCTTGTCTGTCTTGTTTAACTTTTTCCTCAAATTTCTTGAACGTGACAAGCAATTAGCAACACTAACTTTTTGTCTCTATAGAGAAATTAATGTGAGATGCCACAAAGTCGGTCTTTAATTATCTCAAAGTAGAACAAAAGATTTTTTTTTTTTTTTTTTTTTTTTTTTTTTTTAAAGTTTTGATTAAAATCCGCAAGAAACATCGACCGGGTCTCTTTAGTTATTATCTATTCTCATTTCTTCTTTTCACTTTTCTCTAAAAAAAACAATAAGAATAAAATTTATTTCTATTTTATATCACATCAATTTATTTTTTAAAAAACTTTACTAAACGCCCTTAATTGTCGTCACTTTTGCAATATTCCCTGAAATTAAAGTTCAATTTCTGTCAATTTAGTGTATCAAACTTTGAATTTTTTTTAATGTCCCCAATCAGTTAGAATTTTTTGCTAAATCCCAACAAAATTTTTGAAACACCCCATTTTGTTTTAGGAAAAAAAAAATACAAATATTAAGGTATTGGTCTGTATTTAACGGTATTTGTAAAATTATCTAGGAAGCTGCTGCCGGCGCATGATTGAAACGCGCATAGACCACAATTGGAGGCGCGTGAGGGTGCGTGAGCAGGAGCCCAACAGTATGGCCATATATGTAAGCCGAAACCACCCTAAAGGCCTTGGGGGTTCCTCCAGCCCAACCAAGTATGAGCACGAGCCCAACACTATGGCCATATATGTAAGCCGAGCTGGGTAGAGCATGATACTGCTCAGTTAATCTATGAGCTTGTTGGAGAACAGTTAACACGCGCGTGGACCTAGATACTGCCAATTGATTACAGTTTGTTGTTTAACTGTGTCTCTTTTACGTTACTTCAAAAAGCACTCCAAAGTTTGCTCAATAAGACTTAAAAGAGACTTCAATAGAGCAAGATTTGCGGCCGCTATTTTTTCAAAAAAAAAAAAAGATAGAATTGAAGAGGAAAGAGGTTAAAGGGAGAAAACACCTGTCAAATTTAAAATTGAGAATTACTGATCAGAAATTGATCAAATTATATATTAAATTCATTGGCTTCCATGAATCACTGATCAAATATTAGTATCAGTAAAAGTATATAAAATCGAAATAGCGTTTTGAGGCATTAGCACTAAATTTAGGATAACCGAATTCCTTTAAGGTGATATCATTTCTAAAGGGTTAACAATTCAAAAATGGTTTTGGAACATTAGAATCCAAATATTAACTTATGAAAATTTAGCTAATATCACTCAAATATCTCAAAATACAACCCAAAAAACTTGTTTTTTCTCATGGAAATTTCATCAAATATATAAAATGCAAAAACATAAACATAAACATCAATGACAAAAAACAAAAAAAACAAAAATCTTTCTTCTCATATAAACATTAATTACAATAAATAAATAAATAAATAAAAGAAGAGTGGCAGACGAGATAGCAAGACTCGACTTCAATATATTGAAGCTAAGTTAAAAGACTGAAACAAATGTAACAACTAGAGTATTGCCAAGTGAAATAGGAGAGCCACGAGAACTCAAAAACTTTTTCTTGATAAGTAATTGAAATTGCATTAAAAGCGTAAGGTGCTCTAAGTACACAAGAAGACAAGAACTCAAATCTAGCAAGAGAAGAATTAAGAACTATAGCTACTTGCATTCTGCACTCCTGCAGTGATGTAAGATACACCAACAAATCAGGGTGAAATAAAAACTCACAAACCAGCCTGACATTCAACCTCCCTTCCCCCACCCAACCTAGTGTATTGCAAGGAACAAAAGACTAATGCAACATGTCAAACTGAAGTAGTACTTGGCAATGACAGAACAACCAAGCTAAAACAAATAACATCAACAATAACAACAACCAACAAAATTTGCATCTGCCATATATAATCTAACATTTTCCTTTCTCATTTCAAAGCTCAAGTACTTGAATCCTATGTCTCAATCAGACAAGGCACAATTAACCACAGCATACCTGTAGACAAGCTAATAAACAAAAGGAATGAACTTGCATCTAAAGAAATTGCAGCCAAAATTGAAGCACTGTAATAACATATACAACTGATCTCTTTACTCTTTCAAACAAAAAACGAAAGAGAAAACTGTTAGAGCAAATTTCTGCCTAACTGTTTTCGGTATGGCGTGAGTTGCACAATTGTTGAGGTGTGCGCGCTCGAGATTTGGAATACACTTGTGATGCTCCCTGATGGCTGCAAAAGAGTAAAAGCGTTAAAGGATCCACCGGCGTTTATGCCAATAAAGCTCTAATGTCTAAATCAGTTCCTTAGAGAAGGACAATTTGATGAACAAAGCTTAATATAATTCAACCTAATTGAATAGATGAGAGAGATCTCGAATTATGAGAGAGCCTATCGCTTATGAGATAGCATATTTCTGTAAAAGAGAAAAATGATCAACAATGGAGCATGTTGAAAGATTCCGACGACAGATAACTTTGATGTTTAAGTTAGTAAAGTATTTAGAGAATGAAAGTGAAAAAATGCCTGGAGACTGAGCTTTGAGCAGGGCAAAAACACATAATTTCTTAAGAAGACAATGTCTCTTCTATGAACAAAAATAAGTAATTTGTCATTATTAAACTTTTCTATAGCATCTCATAGAAATTACTTTAGGTTACAATGTAGTGATTCATCAATTTTTTTTGTTCCCTTTTTAAAAATTTAATAATAATTTTAAAAGTCACATCAACTTTAAGAAAATAAAAAGATAATTCTTAACATTACATACCAATCTTCTTCTTCTATATGTAGAAATTAACGTCTCAACAGTTTCTTAAATCTTTATTTAATTTGTAATGCATGGGGACTGGGACCGGATCATCAAAATTAAGCTTTATGTTGAATTTTTCTTGAAGGGTTGAAGGGAGATGTATAGCTAGGGCACCAAAGTCGTTTGCAAAAGCTAACTTGATTATAGGGGCAGGGGACAGCTGGTTAAACATAACAATTCAAAGCATGTTTTTTGACAAACATATATATTTTGCCTATGATTGATGCATGCATGGTCAAATTCTTTGTCTGTCTTGTTTTACCTTTTCCTCAAATTTCTTGAACGTGTCAAGCAATTAATTAGCAATACTAACTTTTTGTCTCTATAGAGAAATAAATGTGAGATGCCACAAAGTCGGACTTTATCTCAGAGTAAAACAAAAGATTTAAAAATTAAAAAAAAAAAATGTTTTGATTAAAATCCGCAAGAAACATCGACCGGGTCTATTTGGTAATTATCCATTCTCATTTCTTATTCACTTTTCTGTAAAAAAAAATTAAAATTTATTTCTATTTTATATTACATCAATTAATTTTTTTGAAAGAATTAGCACATAATTCTATTAGAATGGGAGATTGAAAAAAAAAATTTAAAAGTTCGATACATTAAATTAATAAGTTTTAAACTGAAAAAAAATGACAAAATGAGTGACAATTTAAAAAAGTAAGTGAATTTTCTCATTATTTTTTCTTTCTTTCTCTAGTCAAAACTCTTTGTTAACCACATCGCGCCTAGGCAAAGTCAAAGATGACAATTTTAAACAAAAGTCAAAGATCACAAATCTATATCCCATACGTTTCTTCATGAAATATAATTAATTTCCTAAAATATCTATGATTTTTTTTTTTTTTTTTGTTGCCAGCAAAAATATCTAATAGTTTAATACAAATAAATTAAAAATGAACAAAACCTTCTTCCCATTAATGTTTACTCATTCCCCCAACTCAATTATTGCCTAAAATATAATAAGATATGTTTTCCCACCCATTCCCCCGAATCGACAAGTGGCATTCAGAACCTTGAAGGAACATCTTTGCTTTAAAGGGAAAACTATCTACCGTCGTAAACATCTGTTTGGGACCAATTATTTCTGACCCAAATTTAACGCACACTTTAATTTTTATATATTCTACATTTATGATCTGGTGCGGCACGTCATGATTAAATATTATATGTGACGTTCAATTTGCTCGATGATGATCACAAAGATATCATCTCCATGTGGTCCGGGTAGATGATGCCGTGGGACCCTTATACAATGCCCGAGTCACTGTCGCGGTCAGTAGGCTGCCACGTATTGACTGACAACTAGGGTGCAATCAAATGCAATCTTTTACTTAAGGAGCTGCTGCCCAACTAAGTTCTCACACGTAGACCACCAACAAAGATCAATCAAAAGCATCGCCGATCTTAAGGGGGGGGACTTTCTACGTGGGTGGATCAGAACCGTCCCCGTGTCAAGGCTCCGTTTGGAAAGTCCAAGTCGGAGTCATAGCGTGTTGGGATTTTCTTGCGGCCGCCCCTATTAAATTCCTGCCCATTCCCAAAGTCTTTCCTCTGGAAGCAGTGGCCAACACGTGCGCACGTGTGGTTTACAAGTGTGTGGCCAGCTGTGCAGAGGTTGACACGTGCATTTGGCACGGAAATTAAGGTCCGTGACCAACGTGAGCTCCTCAAGGAGAGTAGGCCGTCGTTTGCAACTCAATTCCATCAAAAAAAAATAATTGGGAATATTGGCTCTGTTTCAAATCCAAAAATAATTTATACATACACATCAATTGAATCTACTAAAGTTTTAAGTTAGCTTTCGTTTTTTATGTCCATTGACAAACATAGTCCTAAAGAACAACAAATATTTTACGGTCACGTCAAGAACTTTTTCTTTTGTGATGATGATTATATTTGGCACCCAAAGTGGAAATTGCAGCACAAGTTTGACACATAATAGAAAAAATGGGAAGGGAGTGACGTGGTAGCTAGAAGGAGCATCTTGGCGAAGAAATCATTGGCAATCATGAAAATGCATGGGCATGTGTAAGAAAATCTGCGCATAAGCTGGGTGCAGGGGTGAGCGTGGAAAGGAAACAAAAAGTGGGCAATGAAGTGAGTGCACGCGGGGGGCAACGCCTACAGGGTAACACCAGCTAAAAGCTTAGAGTGGTTTGTGTGCCTGATTCCTGAATAAAAAAGCACAAGAAGACGCAGGAAAACAAGGCTCTACAACAACAACATGGCTGATGGCTGCAGAGAATATGAGAAAAGACGTTGGTCATCGGGGGTGGGGGGGCCAGGCGCAGTGGTAACGTATACGCCCTATAATTCTTACACGTAAGTGCATATTTTTATGAGGTGCCGGTGTGATTCCCCCTCACAGAAAGAGATAAAGATTGGTGGCTTTCCTTGGGCTGTTTCCTCTGGCGGCTTTGGCGGGCTGGGCCGAATGCGCGCCGGTTACGTAGTACGGTAGCCGCGCCAAAAACCCTGCGACGTCGATGATGCGGTGCCGAAATTCTCTTTGCTATATAATATCAGCAATTTTTGAAAGCTTGCTCGCCTATTTAGTTGGCAACTTTGACTCGAGGCAAAGAAAAAGAATGTTAGCCTTTTGGGTTCCGTCAGGCTAAAGGCCCGACATTATTTAAAATTGCGTTGAAAAATAGAATTTTTATTTATTAATAAAAAAAATTAATTAATTTTTGTTTTTTAACCAAATAAAAGCATATAATTGGTTTGGAAAGTGGTTATTACTTCAAATAAATATTGAAAAAACAGAATAAATAAATAAAATTGGTGGAGAAAGTCTGGATGTTTATGAAGAGAACTAAAAATATTAATAATCTTGCAATCTAAAGCAATGTGTTCCCTTGGTGACGTCTGTCACTAGCCGCCACCTATACCGCTCCGAGTCTATAAAATCCCCACGGGGAAGCCATCCATCCTTCACTCACCACTTCTCTCGCCCAAGTTCGTCTCTGCCACCTCTCCAGATTCTCCTTACACCATGCAGCTTTTCTCATTAATATCGCCTTTTTTCGCAACCTTTCATTCTCAGTTTGTTATTCCCTTACCAATACTACTCTTCTGCTCTTTCTTCCTTGTCCTACTGCTCCTCCAATGGCACCACCCACGACACAAGCGCCTCCCCCCCGGCTCAATGGGTTGGCCATACATAGGAGAGACCCTCAAGCTCTACACTGAAAACCCAAATTCCTTCTTCGCTAACAGGGAGAAACGGTACGTACACTAATTAAGAAAAAAATCAACTCATGAATATATAGTTATAGAGTTGGTTTTACGAGGGAGTTTGTGAATGTTTTTGATTTGTTGTTTGTGTAGGTATGGGGATATATTCAAGACCCACATATTAGGATGCCCTTGTGTGATGATTTCAAGCCCGGAAGCGGCGAGGATTGTTCTTGTGAGCCGAGCTCATCTTTTCAAGCCAACTTATCCGCCAAGCAAAGAGAAAATGATAGGCCCGGAGGCTATATTCTTTCATCAGGGGGCCTACCATTCAAGGCTGAAGAAGTTGATTCAGGCTTCCTTTCTGCCCTCTGCAATAAGAGGGTCGGTGTCGGAGGTTGAGCATATTGTTCTCAGACTTCTTCCCACATGGAAGAACTGCACCATCAACACCTTGCAATCGATGAAGAAAGTATGTCGGTTTGCTTAATTATCTGCGCATCAGGAATTAATCTGTAAAGGTCTAATAATTATTATTAATTTACTTCCTATTTTGGTCTCTCTCTTAGTATGCTTTTGATGTGGCAATGATGTCTGCCTTCGGGAACAAACAAGACTTGGAAATATTGGAAGGAATAAAAAGTTTGTATCAATGCCTTGAGAAAGGCTACAATTCCATGCCTCTGGATCTGCCTGGAACTCCTTTCCGCAAAGCAATGAAGGTAATAGCTATTTCCTTTTGGCTCTTATTGTCCCACATTGCCTAGAGAACAACAAAACTCCTGTACTATGTTATTTATATTTATTTATATATTCAATTGCTGAGGTGGGTTTTTTTTTTTTTTCAATTTATCAAGGCCAGGAAGCTTCTGAATGAGACTTTGAGAAGGTTAATAGAAAAGAGAAGGGAAAGTGGGAGACATGGCGGAGGGTTGTTAGGAGTATTATTGGGAGCCAAAGAGCAGAAGCTGAATGATATTCAGCTCACCGACTCTCAAATTGCTGACAATCTAATCGGAGTAATCTTTGCTGCTCATGATACAACGGCAAGCGTCCTAACATGGGTTCTAAAGTATCTGCACGATAATGGCAATCTCCTAGAAGCCGTGACTGTACGTAAATAGTTTAATTTCCCTCACCTGATTTTCAATTTCTTGAATATATATAATTTTAAAAGAAGTGGAATAATATTGGAAATGAAATATTTTCAGAGGGAACAAGAGGGAATTCAACGCAAGTTAGTAGAAGAAAACCGTAGGCTTACGTGGGAGGATACTCGGCGCATGCCGTTGACTGGCCGGGTATGCCTTCACTCATACATTTAACGTACACAGAATGTGTGTATATATATATATACATACACTTTTGAAATTAATTACAGCTTTTCTAAAATTTTCAGGTGATTCAAGAAACGCTGAGAAGTGCAAGCATATTGTCATTCACATTCAGAGAAGCAGTGGAAGATGTGGAGTTAGAGGGCTACTTGATTCCGAAAGGTTGGAAGGTTCTGCCGCTGTTCAGAACGATTCACCACAGTGCTGAGTTCTTCCCCCGACCCGAAAAGTTTGACCCATCAAGATTCGAGGTACCAACAAAAAACATACAAGGCTAGGCTTTTCCTGATCCATCTGTGTCCCCCTCTTTGAACCAAGATTCAGGAAGTGGGTCAGCCACTGCTATATTCTATCTTGTTTTGGCAGAAACATAAGGTTATCAATTGTTAGAATATCTCCATGAAGTGTCCTTTTCATTTTTTATGTGAATCTTCCTCTATTTAGAAGATCTGTGCTCAAATCTTTCAACGTACTCTCAGGATCACGTGACCTCCTTTTGTACCCTAGTAAAATTTTTCTTCTTGCATATATAAATTTGCTTCATTATATATTTATATATATATATATATAATCCTCTGCAGTTGAAAGAAATATATATATTTTACTTGGTGCATGATAGAGATCGAAGACTTTATTTGGGTTCTGTTTGTGTGATTCTGCAGGTGCCACCACGACCAAACACGTACATGCCGTTTGGGAATGGAGTGCATGCTTGTCCAGGTAGTGAGCTGGCCAAGCTTGAGATGCTAATCCTTCTCCACCACCTCACCACCTCTTACAGGTCCTCTTCCTCTCTTTCCCACACCCACATACACTTCTTTATATACCCTTGGTAATTATAATTAATAGACTGTTATACGATTGTCATATAATTAGAATAACGTGAAGTGAAAATTAGTTATTTTATTTTTATAAAAGCTGATCCAATAATTAGTTTTTATTATCACATAATCAAGTTATATAGCAATTATACATCAATCTACTAAATAACAATTTTAGTATCTAGGTTTTCACACTTTTACTTTTTTTTGAATCATAGATGGTACTTGACTTGTGAGTAAATGTCAGTTTAGTACCTCTATTATTGTTCCGCCCACCAAACTCGTCAAAATTACTTTCATGACACTCAGTTAGTTTGGTTGACAAAATGGTAACGGATATACTAAATNGAAAGTTGTTTTGTTTTGTATACTCTTTGGTTGACTAGCTAAATAGGGGATTTTTTTTAGTTATTATTTGGGATTAATCAAAATAGTAAAAGAAGAATAAAATTAGAAGAAGAGGGAGTGGAAGCCAACAAATTGAGTGAGTGGATATATAGGGGATTGATTGGTGGTCCTGTTGGGCGTTCCCAAGGCCGTGGAAGTGGTCCTCAGACTCGTTAAAGGCGAGTGGGGCATGCCTTTTATTTTTATTTTTGGTAAGTTAGTGTTTACCAATCTGGCAAACAAAAATAGAACCCTCCACCTACATGTTTCTGTACACGTGGCACACATGCATCATACTGTAGTCAAACGTACTTCTGTGGCCTCTGCATGACATACAAATCCTCTGCCTACATGTCATCTCACTCATCATCATCTCCTCTTCCCTTCATCGCTTTTATCTGAAAAATCTACAACCTTTTTTTTTTTTTTCATTTTTGCATCTTTTTTGAGATTTAAAAAGATGTGTTGAAGAGCCAGAGTTGGAGTACAGTTATAGTATGGATCCTGAGGATCTGGGTAGATCTTCTTCGATTCCATATACAGCCGTACAGGCTCATATCTCATGAACTGATTCATATAACTCTCTAGCCGTTGGCTATCTTCAACGGGAGCTGTGAATCACAGCATAGTAGGCGACATAATTTGCCAGCTGTACTCCAGTCTTGATCCAATGGCTATGAGGGCGTCTGGAATATTGTCAGCTGTAAATAAATAAATAAAACAAGACAAATTTGTATTCTGTATCGACATATATATATATATAATAGCTAAATAACCAGGTTTCGTTTGCACCACAGCTTCATTTCTTCATTTGTCCACATCGGACATATTCACATTTTCCTATGTTTATGTTCTTCTCTTTTGACGCTGTGAAATAAAAATAAAAATAAAAACAAAAACAAAATCATGCATAGTAATTAACTTTGTTCTCCTTCACATTGTCTCTGTGTCGTCTCTTAAATTGTTTTAATGTTGGGTTTAGGTGGCAAGCCGTGGGAGGCGAAGAAGGGATACAATACGGCCCTTTCCCTGTACCCAAACAGGGTTTACCTCTAAAAGTAACCCTAAGGAAGAACACGGAGCCGTGAGCATGAGTTTTTGGGTTCTTGACGACGACCGATCGAAATGTTGCCCAGTGCATGGGGACAAAAGCAACATATCCCCGGCCATTGAGTTTTACTTTTTCATTAAATTTCCGTTTTTTTTTTTTTTTTTTTAATTTGTCGTTGGGAATCCTTCTTCGTATTTGCAAGCTGTCTTGGGTTCATATTGTCTGGTGTACTTTAACGTAGGACGATAGCTAGTCAGTGTCGTCGCATTGTTAACGTGTGTAACGTAACGAATATATATATATATATATAAATATGTTTCTGTGTAGAAACAATAATGATCTCTTTTCAATTTGGAACATGTTTTTTGAGGATCAAATGTGTGTGGTCTTGTGTGGTCTTGAATATGGATCGAGTTCCTTTCATGTCCTAAGATTTTTTTCCCCTTCTCTTCTACCACAAACACCATGGAATAGGTTCATATATACAGGGCATTGTAAAGATCCACGTAGCACAGTCTCTCAACACATCATTGTGACCGACGTGAATAAATAACAATGTCCAACAAGAAAACTTCATCAAATAAATAGTGATTTTTGTAAGGCTGGCGTGAGTAAACAGTACTCACGTCAACCTTATTTTAATAATAAAATATTATTTTTCCCCTTCCCTTCTACCACAAACGTCATTGAATAGGTTCATATATATAGGGCATTGTAAAGATCCACGTAACACAGTCTCTCAGCACGTCATTGTGACCGACGTGGATAAATAACAATGTCCAACAAGAAAACTTCATCAATGAGTAGTGATTTTTGTAAGGCTGACGTGAGTGAAAAGTAATCACGCCAGCCTTATTTTTTTTACGCCAGCCTTATTTTAATAATAAAATATTATTTAATATTTTATTATTAAAATAAGACTGGCATGAGTACTTTTCACTCACGCCCAGCCTTACAAGAATTACTACTCTCATCAAATAGGTTAAAACCAAGAAGGTAAAGTGATGAAGACAGCGTAAGATTTCAAAGACATCATTAGACCTGTTGACCCAATCTTGCTTACGTGAAGCCTTATGATTGGGCAGGGAAAGGGACCACGACTATACAAACTCTACATAATTTTCTTGGATTATGCATTTTGTACAATTCCATTTCCACATACAACCACCATTCCTTCAAAATCCTTTGTCACATCGAAAAGAATCCAATGAGCATTTAATTAGTTCCACATAATGGAAAATGGGTGCACCTTTTTTTATGTGACTTACAATGATACAGCAAATCACTATGCAATATTGCCAAAGTACTACTCTATAGCTTAAATCGCCATTTCAATCAATGGTTATTGCTTTGATTACTTCCATAAATGTCATTTCCACACCTAATCAAGAAACTTTGCTTTGATTAGTTCCCTAAAGTGTCATTTCTACACTTATTTTTGTGGTTTTCGCATTTCAACAACAATGATTGACATAACTTACAAATTTAGTAAGAAAATTAGAAAATTTAGGTTTAGTGTGATAAGGTCCACGTCAAAACGGATTAACCTATTAAGACATGATTAATAAATGAGTTAAATTCATGTCAATCCGCTTAACTTGCATAGCCGCCTAAGCATATAGCCACATTTTCTAAAACCCTCTAATTGATTTTGTTATGAATCTAATTGTGAATGCGTATAATTGGATATAATTTATGATTATAATTAGATCATATCAAATACTATTTGTGTTAAATCAAGCAAACAGGTTGAAACGGGTTGAAATTAGTCGCATTCACGTTAACCCAACACGATATGTTATTAAACATGTTATGCAAGTCATGTCATGTCACCTGTTTAGTTAAACAGGTCGTGTCAGGATTAAAGGGTTTGACATGATTAATTAAATGTGTCGTATTCACATCAACTTATAAAATCGTATATCCACGCCTTGACTCAACACAATTAGATTCTAAGCAATGAATCCAAATTTCCACCAATAAGGGTACGAGAATAGGAGCTCTCACACTTTTCCTTTTTTTTCCTAGACACAAATATTTTACAGTTTTAGTGAATTCTGATATAAAGAATCTTCTTGATAAAGAATTGGAAAAATACCAAGTTATTACCCTAAGCTTTAAGTCAGTATCATATATATCACTCTATGGGATTTTTATTTTTCCAATCAATTCCATGTTTTTTGTTCATTTTCAAATAGATTTTTGAAAAATATATATTTTTAATTTTTTTTTTTAAAAAAAAACTAATTAAGAATGTCTACTTTTAATTGGCCACTGATGACAAAATGACCAATTTGGTCCTTTATTAAAACTACAAGGACCTTTTGTGATCAAAATCAAACTATAGGGAGAACAAAATAAAGTTATGAAACTCTAGGGGATATTAGATATTTAACCAAAAAAAAAAAAAAAAAGCAAAGAAAAAACTACAAAAATAAATAAAATAAAACCTTTGGCATACAGTAGGGGTGGAGGCTGCCCCTACTAGAATGGGGTAGTCGCTGTAGCACCCCACACACCTGCTATCAGCACTCTCTCTCTCTCCCTCCCTCTCTTGTTGCATTTTTCTCTTCTCTTTTTTTTTTTTTGTTGTTGTTTTCTTGGAAAGCTTTTTTTCTTATGGATATATTTTATATTTTTCACATGGACTCTATTAAAAAAAAATGAAAAATAGACGTAAATATCTATTTGAAAAATAGATAAATTGCTAATTACTAAAATTGGAATTCTGAGGTGTTTTAACCTAAAATTCAAGTGATAACTTGATATTTCTCTTTAAGAATTTGGAACAAATTGACAACCACAAATCATAATATCTTAACAACATGAAAGAGACTCCAGAAAGAACTAAGGATAAGGCCTTTAGCCATAATATAATACTCATGCAAGATTTCCCCCAAAGCGATAAAAGTTAATAAATTTTCTTTTTATGAAGAGAAATCCTTAAAAGCAGGGCTACTTCGTGTACTTGCCCTTAAAAGAATAAATTATGAACCGACATAATACACTCTACTACACAGATCAGTTAAATCTGACTTTTGTCAAAGGTGTAGCCTCAAGAAGTTATTTGCACCCAAGAAAACTTGAACCTTAAACTTTATAATGTATGCCACCAAGGTCCAAGGCCTTCTTGAGCCAATCCCTTGGAGTTAGAACCTCATAGATGTAGTCATAAAGACAAGCTTTTTCTGTTTAAATAGTGTTGTAACCGAAGACCAAAAACCACTTTTAAAAGAAAAAGTAATGTTATATACTACATTTTTATCTCACAACTACTCCACAATACAAATGTGACGTTAAATCATTGCATCAAATTCTCAGTTACCACAAATTCAGCCTTCCAACAGAACAAGCATGTCCATGATATATCACGTTTTTTTTCTTCTTTTTTTTAAATTTGAACAAAATGTTGAATAGATCTACAAATGACACGAGGACCCCTGTTTCTGTTTTTTTCATGACTGATGGCAACGGCACCTTTCAAGTAATACATCAAAGCTGAGAAAAATCATTCCATATCCTAAACATGAAAACACACACAATGAAACCGATGACTAAGGCTTGTTTATCACATTTGAAAAAGACACCATCAAATTCATCCAAAAATAAAAGGGAACAAGTCAAAGTATTAAGTCACTTTTAAAGAACTTGTCTATCATGCATGGGGAGAAGCACATCAAAGGAACACCAAATCCAATTTCAACACCTGGGAAACGTATGGGAACAATTATTTTTTCTAAAAGGATTACGAAATGGCACAACAATCAAGTAACATGAGCAAAACAGAAGAATAGACAGGATATAAAAGAAAACAGAGAGCCTGGACATCTCAACAAGGAAACTTAATAAGGGGCCGAAAAAAGGACCAGTAATCATTGTCTTTAAGTGCATGAAATCGGAAACACAGAGAAAGTACATCAAAGAAAGTGATTTTTGCTATAAGAAGAAAGAGCCCCTGCATAATTAGAATGTGTTCGTTATGAGGCTTTTTTTGCAATTTCACTGTGCATCTATCTCTGCAATGTGTGGTGCAAAACAAGGATAAGCTGAAATATTTCACATGGATGAGTTGGCTTACTTGTCCGTATGAGGTGGCTTCCACAATCTCTAGATATTCTCTTTCTGGATGTTGAGTCTTACTGTGCTAGTCAGCAGCCATTGTCAAATCTTGGAATGTTGGGTTGCAATTCCCTGATAAAAGAGGGTGACAATGCGAACTGGTTAGGTTAGAAAAGGATAACACTTCTAGAATACTGTGGAATTTTTTCTGAACTGATGAGATAAGACAAAATGTTTTAACCCCATGATTGCCTTTATAATCTACTAACTCTATGAGAGTCATTCATTTTTCCAGTGTAAGGATTAAAGTCTCCCTTAAATCTATGACGTCATGTAGTGTTCCAATACCACATGACATTACTAGGTTATTCTGATACCATTTGTAACGACCTAAGGAAAGTGCTAGTCACATTTGCGCTATCACTCTAAAATGACTAATCAATTTGGAGCTCTTTAAAATCATTTATAAAGTCTAGTTTCACTTAGTAATGAACAAATGTATGATGTTTTTATAATCTCCCCACATTATGTGGATTATTCCTCTTCTCAAGGTAAGACTGGGGTATTACAAAGTATCCCTACAGCTTAATGCATTAGTTTCATTGAACAAAAATTCAAAATGTAACTCAATTTCTAATGTAGGGAGACATTAAACTGTATTGAGCATAAGATCCACAAACATTGATGCAATCCATCGTGAGTGGAGACTATATTTCATGCTTATCTGATCGGTAGCAATCATGAGTCAGCATATAAAAGGACAATCAAGGGAAGGTCCACAACACTTATCAATTAAAAAGCAATCAGATGAGGATGGATCAAGCTCAGATGGTGACTTGAACCTAGTCTAATAGCAAAACAGCCACCTGATTATATGACCTGTTCAAGATAATATCCTGAACAACTTATCTCCTGTTTTTGATATATAAGCAACGAACCACACAAGTCATTTCAGTCAATAACATGAGGAGATCATGAAAATGCTTATCTGATCTATAGAAATCACGAGACAGCAAATAGAAAGAAAACCAAGGAAGGATCAAAACATATCAATTTGAAAAAGCAAGCAAATGAACTGAGCTCAGATGGAGAGTTGGACCCAGTTCAATGGCCCAATAATCAACAGACTATAAACCTGACCTAGCTGGCCCAATAATCTCAGATGTAGCTCAAGTGATACCAACTCCCCTTGTAAGAATGGGGTAGAGGGTATGGTCAAGGGTTCAAAATGCATCGTTTGCTTGACTAACTTACCAATTATAAACAAAAAACTAAAAAAGAGTAAGATAGTCAAGAAACTACGTGCAATTTAACATTACAATACCTTTAGACTTCAAGTGAAAATAAGTTTGTAACAAATACCAACATTGCAATTGGTAGCAATTTAGCATCAGGATCCTTGAAGTACTTGGAAAGAAAACAGGTTCATGATATGCTACTTAGATCAGATTCCGGAAGGATGCTTATAAGCCTATAAAGAACTTATATAGATAGTTTCATTATAAGTTAAAAGGTGATAAGGTAGTCTTGTGTAGTAATTCTTAACATTGTAGCTTGGTTCGCAGAAAAAGTTTATCATCTATATAAGATTCTAATATTGGTTTATAAGTTTCCTGTATTTTTTATGGTTAAAATCAGCATTTTTGAACGAAAATGTTCCAAGTTTTGGATCGAGTGATCCCAATTGCAATTTTTTGGGTTAGAAGTGAACTATGAAAATATTGTAACAATCACACAAATGCTGCCATCAGTTCTCCACTTCATTAACTTTGATTCTATAGGTAATCTTTTCTTTGACGTCCCCTTACGAATAATCAACCAAACGCGAGAAAAGAAATGGTCAGTTTATGTGTTTTCCAGTCATTGATGTTCACTCTTCCATCAATTCAACTAATATTACATAAATAAATTTCCTCCAGCCCAGCAAAGTATGAGCACGAGCCCAACACTATGGCCATATATGTACCCATATGCTTGTTGGAGAACAGTTAACACGTGGACCTAGATATTGCCAATTGATTACAGCTTGTTGTTTAAGTGTGTCTCTTTTACATTACTTCAAAAAGCACTCCAAAGTTTGCTCAATAAGACTTATAGAGACTTCAATATATTGAAGCTTAGTTAAAAGACTGAAACAAATGTAACAACTAGAGTATTGCCAAGTGAAACAGGAGAGCCACGAGAACTCAAAAACTTTTTTTTGATAAGTAATTGAAATTGCATTAAAAGCGTAAGGCACTCCAAGTACACAGGAAGACAAGAACTCAAATCTAGCAAGAGAAGAATTAAGAACTATAGCTACTTGCATTCTGCACTCCTGCAGTGATGTAAGATACACCAACAAATCAGGGTGAAATAAAAACTCACAAACCAGCCTGACATTCAACCTCCCTTCCCAGTGTATTGCAACGAACAAAAGACTAATGCAACACGTGAAACTGAAGTACTTGGCAGTGACAGAACAACCAAGCTAAAACAAATAACATCAACAATAACAACAACCAACAAAATTTGCATCTGCCATATATAATCTAACATTTTCCTTTCTCATTTCAAAGCTCTAGTACTTGAATCCTATGTCTCAATCAGACAAGGCACAATTAACCACAGCATACCTGTAGACAAGCTAATAAACAAAAGGAATGAACTTGCATCTAACTTTAGCCGCATACTCCTTATACCCATCCCCAAAAGTCTCAACCATCAAAGCCTCCTCCAGTTTTGCCTTCTGCTCATAGTACAACAAACAAACTGCTACAACAAAGAGCGAGCTCAAAGGTGCTCGAAGTGCAACACAGTAAGTTACAAACAGCAGCATCGTAGACGAGTATATCGGATGACGGACCCAGCGATACGGGCCAAACTGTACCACAGCCGTAGGCACGACCACCTTTTCCGAATACTTTGCAAGATACAACGTCGAGTTGTACTGCATCAACAGTGTCACCATTATCAAAATCCAAACCCCCACATTGGTCCACCCGCCCGGAATGCGGTGCAGCTCAGGCCCTTCAAATGCGGCCAACCAGTGCCCAGCCATGACTCCCACACAGAACAAAAGGCGACGCCACCTGGGCAGGTTCACTTCCCACTTGGGGTCATGCGGGCGAGCATAGTAATCCCCATATAACCGTTTCCTTACAGTAACATTGAAGAAAAAGAAATAATGGTACACGAAGAAGAACACGAAAGGCCAACCTTCAAGATAGCCATTGAAATGGGCGGGCGGCACAAGAGTGAGCCAAGTGAATACTGAAGTAACAACGGCAAGTTGCTCAAAGATGTTAGCTTCACCAAATATATTCTTGCGAAGGCAATATAAGCCGTAAATTGCAAATGATATAGCCACGAGCCACGGCCAGAACAACCAAGTCCAGCTGAAGTACATCCAAAAGAAAGGGTTGAAGAGCAAATTCACTGTCCATTTTGTTGCCGCAATAGCGATGGATAAGACCCCAGACCACTTGACAATATCAATAGGAGTTAACTGAGAAAGGCTTTTCTTCAACGAATCAAGTGAGAGGTTTTTGAGGGATTTTAGCAATGGGTTGACCGAATCCGAGCTGGTGGTGCTGGAATACGAACATTTGAGAGGAGGTAACAAGTGGGTTCTTGTTCTTGTTAAAGCTAGTGACAACGGGCTTGCTTTAAAAGAGCAATGCAACGGGGATTTGAAGGGTTTAAGGCTTTGGTGCCGCTGAGAACTGCTGATTGACAAGTGTTTGTCCAAATGTCTGAGAGAGACTTTGTTGTTTGCGAAGGTGAAACCGAAGGGGAGAGTCCTAGAGTGGAGGAGAACTGAACTAGTTTCCATGGTTGTCTGAAGCAAAACAGCAATGGATTTCTACAAAAAATTAGCTAAGTTGAGCATTGCTTCTGCGAATTCAATGAAGCAAATGGAATTGGGGAGGAAAGACTCGTGTCGTTCGACAGTAATAGTATGAGTAAGATGGGAGTTCGGATTTCGGTCAAATGTGGGGAAATTGGGCCCAGCCCATCCTTACTGATGGCCCAAAGTCGATAAGAGTTTTAAGTAGTTCATTCATTCATATAAAAACAGAGTAAAACAAATACCAACAATAACAACAAAAAAGAGCAAAGAAAATAAGAAATGGAGGGCAATGACAAAATGTGAATCAGGGAGGATGACTCTTCTGGGCAGAAGGCTAGAAGCTGGACAAGTTTAAAATTTTAATGCTTCTTCTTGTATATTTTTGAAGAAATGATGGATTGACATAAATGTGCTAACAACAATAACACACAGAGATCTCAGGAGTATATATTGTAAAACAGAGCTCACTACTCTTCTAAGATTATCCGTGGAATATATTTAATCTACTAAAATTTCTCCTAAACCTTGGCCACATCATCTAAACCAAAATCAAGCTTGGGTTTGAAGAAGAAAGACAAATCCGGTTAGATGTTATGGCCAATTACAAGTGTCAACGTGGAATCAAAAATAGATGTCGGCCTTATAACTCATTTAGGTGGCGATGACGTGAAATTCTGTTAATTGGGACTGATGGAAATTAACGAGGTATTGATTTTGTATTTTTTTATCGGTGAGGTATCAGATTTGACTGTTCTGAAAATATAGGAAAAAAAAATTAAAAAGTCTAAAATAGAACTTAACCCTCTAAAATATAATATTCACCTCAAATAAAAAATAATAATTATAAAAAAAATAAAAAACCTAACATTTTTTTAAAAAAGATTTTTTTGACCTTTTTAGAAAACACCACCTAAGACCAAAAGAAGACTTAAAAACACCAAAAAGTTTGGTTGAGAGCCTTTATATTGTTGTTCTCTCTCTCTCCCTCCCAGAAGCGTGAATCGCCGTGGGCGAGCCTCCTATGTCTTGTTTGCCAAGTAATCAATCCACGAAACAAAACCAAACCCAACGTCCCTGCTGACCTCACCAACCAGGCCCCAGAATCACAAAACGCGACCCACAAAATATCTCTCGCGCCCAAACAGCCCCTTACATATGTATCAGCCTTCCTATCCAACGCCAACGCTTCCAAGAACTCATTCTCCTTTTCATTTTGCTCCAGAATTAACGTCCAGTTAAACCCTTGTACTGAAATTGTTTTTGGTAACGTTATTTTCAAGATTCTCACCGTAGATCTGTTGCTGTGTTTTTGAGAATCAGAACCATATTAATATTATAGTACTGCTCATTTTCTATCTGAGACATCATAATAATGATCTTTTCGAAGCTTGGCCGTGCCTTGTCACGGTCTTCTGGCTCAAAGGTAAGTTTTTTCACGTTTTTTTTTTTTCTGTTGAAGTTTTCAATTTTTGGGGTTCTTTGTTGTTTATTTAATTTTTGGTGGGCTAGAATTTGTCGTATGGTGGTGGTGTTGGGAGATCGGTGATTGGCAACGAAGGGCTTTTGGGGGTGCCAGGTGTGAATGCGTATCTGGGTCGTGTAAATGGGGGATTAGGGATTTTGAGGAGGTATTTAGCGACAGTTGGAGCTCACAAGGCCTTCGTTTCGAAGGCGTATTTGTCCGATTTGAACCATGTTCTTGCTAACCCTAGACTACGTCGGCTTTTCTCGAGTGAAGGCCCTAAGAAAAAGAGTAAGTGATTGAAATGTGATTTTTGTGTTCTTCTGAGTATTGACTTTGTTTGGGTACTACTTGGCCAATGCTCTGGAACTACTTTTATTGTTGAAGTACTAGGTAAAATCAATGCGCAGTAGTTATTTCTAAGAGTAAGAAAAGTACTTTTGTAAATGCTAATGGTGTACTCGGATTGTGGTATGGACAAGGTTGAGTGTGTATTGCCCTTCATTTGCAGATTATGAGAACTTTTATCCGAAGGAAAAGAAGGAGATTCCAAAGGGAAAGGACCAAAAATCGGAGTCAAAAGGTGAATTTTTTTTTTTTACTTTTACGCTGTTATAATCTTTATTTTTTATGCATTTCCCCCTGATTGCAATGAAAAATTCCCAATTTGGAAATAGCTGTTGCTGATTGTTCAGAAATGGGAAGCAAAGTAGGGTATCATTCTTAACTGTTAAGATGTTTTCTTTTTGTGTTTTGACGTGTTTCAGGACACTAACACTTAAGAGCTTTTCTAAGTTCGTAGTTGTTCTTGTATATATTTTTTTCAGATGATAATATAATTTACATTATGCTGCTAAAATGGAGGATGTCTGTTTGAGCTGAAAGTAAATTGGCGATTGCAGTTTGTAGCAGTTTTAGATATGTCATTGATGGCTTTTGCTTGCTTTTTAGGGAGCTTGTGTATTGCATGATGGATGCTGCACTTATCCAAAAAATTGCATGATGGATGCTGCAAATCAATGTGTCAGTTTTGGTTTGCAGCAATATGTTGGAGTTTTAGATGTGTCATCGTTGGGTTTTCATTTGTTTGCCTCTAGGGAGCTTGTACATTGGATGGTGGATACTGCAAATTCTCTGGGTAGCTTTAATATTCTGGTTTGCTTTCGGCTTTCCTTTGAGAAATGGCTCTAGTTCATATGGGAGGTAATACCAATTTTATTGTAGCTAATGCCATTGCAGATGCTAATCGTAGGGCAGGCTCATTTTTTGAATCTGGTAAAAGGCTAGCTTGCTCTGTACTCTAGCTGTATTGAGAATGGGGGTTGGCTGGTGTGGTGTGGTAAGGTTGGCCTAGCCTTTTTTTTTTTGGATTAAAAAAACTATGTTAAGGTTGCCCAATCCCTGTGGGCTATACTATGTTAAGGGCTTATTGTGATTGTATTTTGGGGTTCTTATACAGAAAAAGAAAAAAAGCTTTACTTTGCAAGTTTTTGTGTCTTGTGCACGTCGAACCCTTGAAGTCGAGGAACAAAGCTATCTTTCTGCATTGAAGATGTAAGAGATTGGGGAAGAGTTTGCTAAGTTACACACGTTTTTTATTCCCAAATATTTGCTCCCTTTCTCTTCCTCAAATTCATAAACTACTTCATTGCAAAACAACTGTGATATCTCTAGTGTGAACGTACGGACCCTTCTTGAACATAAACTTTATGTTTCTCTATGTTTGCATTGTTCATGCACCTGCTTTTTATTTATTTCCATGCTGGGTACAAGATATACATTAATCAATTGAAGTAACCAATTATTCTTCTAATTTCAGATGAGTCAAAAACAGATGATCAATGGAGTTTTCAAGATATTTTCACAAAATTTCAGAATTCATTGACCCCTTTTATTATAATTGGGCTGGTTCTTTCTTCCATGTCATTTGGGTCTCGTGAAGAGCAACAGGTAAGCATATCCTTATGTAATTCTAGTGCCATTCTACAAGCTTCTTGGTTTTATTCAGGTCAATTTGCAAAATTCAACAACTAACATACTTTTAAATTACATTTTTAATCATCATTAACAAGGCAAAAGCCAACTGTGATATGTATATTTTTCTCATAAAACTTGTTTATTAAGCTTTTCCTTTTCAAATAGCATGGTGTAAAAATATTTTCATTGGTATCCCATTCTGGAAAAATGATAGAAAAGATCAATTTTCTATTAGGTAAACAGTATCATTTAATGTTGTTTATGCCATGTTACATGCCAAGAATAATAGTAATAAAGGGATTTTCATACATCTTAATTGTGGTCAATATGGGTAAATTGAACTTATAAAGAGGGAAAAAAAAGACTGCTTAGAAGTGGATTTTGAAAGGCCTTGGTCACTTTCCAATTTGGTAATCTGAAGATACAAAACCAAAATGATTCCTTCCCATACTATTAATAAAATGACCAGACTTAACTGGTTGCCCGAATGCAGTCTAGACAGCAGGCCCTCCCCTTTCTGACTGGGTTCAGTTAGGGAAGGGTCAATCTCCTCTATCATCCTTGTTACCCTTTGCCCGCTTCGAAGTGGATTCTAAAAGGCCTTGGTGACCCTCCAATTTGGCAATCTGAAGATAAAAAACCAAAATGATTCCACCCCTTACCATTAATAAAATGACCATACGTACATGGTTGACTGAAATGCAGTCTAGACAGCGGGCTCCCTCCCCTTCCTGACTGGACTGACTCGGGGAAGGGTCAATCTCCTCTATTACCCTTATTAGATAACAAATTTTGCATCATGACCTCTCCCTGATTTGGTTCATTTTCTTTCTATATTGTGTTTTGTTTTACTTTTCTTCTTTCTTTCTTTTTTTTTTTTAAAAAAAATTATGTCACCACTCTCTTGTGCTTTTGCATTTTTTGACATTGAGAACCCAGTTTTCAAATTAATAACATTAAGATCTGAGTTTAGAGTCACATCCAAGACCTCCGCCCACATTTTTGTCAAATAAATAACGGAAAGCACACGGAAATAGAATTATGCCCCTCATATCGTTTTTTTTTTTTTTAAAAAAAAAAGACCTCCATAGCCAGTCAACCTGCACAGCATGGATGAAATTTTCAGATTGCATTGTCATAATGGACGAAGGTTTCAGATTGTGTTTTTTATACGTGGTGCATAATTGTATTTTCATGTTATTTCTGTTATTTATATGACAGAAAATGCCTGAAGGTTTCAGATTCAAAGTGATCTGAAACTTTATTTTTAATATCATCAAATTGGGAATTAGAGTCTCAATGTCAAAACGTACGAAATTACAAGGGTATGGTGACACAATTTTTCTTTTCTTTTTGGCCTTGGCTTTAGGCAGAAAATTGGTCATTTATATTGTTTATGAGAATAAGGATCCATCCGCCACCTGGGGTTCTTGAGGCATAGTTCTCAAAAGACCTTAGTTTGTCATAACGCTTGGAGGAAAAATAATGGTGATTTTCAGTCAGATTGGATTACTCAACTATCCTTTAGATTTGAAATGTATTCCTTTCCTATATTCCTGCAAAATTGATACAAGTTGAGCCTTGGATTAACTCATTTGACCTGTATGTATCTGAAATTAAGATAATATCATTATAATCCGTTTATTTTAGTTTTTTTGTATATTAACAAAAATAAAAATTGTTCATTAAACTAGTTTCTATATATCCAATTGACTGCCTGACCAGAACTTTTTTACTCTTAAGAACCTGGCCTTATTACCTGCATGAGTTATCATTGGCTGAAGCTCCATTAGACAAAGTGGTTTCTTGCATTGACAGGGAGACTTCCATTGATGCTGGTTAAATTGCTCTAATCCCATTTTCTGTTCAGTTTTAACATCGTTTTGTGGACATTTCTTGATGTGAATTAATTACAATCTTTACCTTGGTGGAAATTTCTTTGGGTGATTGCTTATTTCAGGCACTAGAACTTGTACTTGGGTCTGCATGGTGACGCAATGCTTACGATTAATGATCTATTTAACTTTTAAATTGCTGCATTTTTTCCCTAGTCATTTATTTCCAATTAGAAAATGGTTTTTCCTTTTCTTTTTGATGTTAAATTTACTTCTGGTCATTCTGAAATTTCATATTTTTTGCAGATTAGTTTTCAAGAGTTCAAAAACAAGCTTCTGGAGGCAGGTAAAGTGGACCACATAGTTGTTACGAATAAGTCAGTTGCCAAAGTTTTTGTAAGGAGCTCACCACGCAATCAGACAAATGATGATGTTGTGCAGGGACCTGTTAGTGGTACCCCTACAAAAGGGAATGGGGGCCAGTATAAATACTATTTCAACATTGGTAGTGTTGAGTCTTTTGAAGAGAAGTTGGAGGAAGCCCAGGAAGCATTAGGGATAGATTCCCATGATTATGTTCCTGTAACATATGTCTCTGAAATGGTTTGGTACAATGAATTGATGAGATTTGCACCAACACTCTTGCTTTTGGGATCCCTTTTGTTTATGGGGCGGAGAATGCAAGGTGGGCTAGGTGTTGGTGGCAGTGGTGGAAAGGGTGCCCGTGGGATATTCAACATAGGAAAGGCACATGTTACCAAAGTAGATAAGAATGCCAAGAATAAGGTTAGCTTTCTGTTTCTCTGATATTTTTTGTTGTTGGTTTTTTTTTTTTTTTTTGGCTTCATCCAATTTTTACAGTAATTTATCTTTCCTCACCTAGCAATAATTAAAAAACTACCATGTTTCTAGAAAGTGACTCAAGAGACTTTTTCTTTTCTGGTGGGTTTGTCCAGATCTTTTTCAAAGATGTTGCTGGTTGTGATGAGGCAAAGCAAGAAATTATGGAATTTGTGCACTTCCTAAAGAACCCTAAGAAATATGAGGATTTGGGAGCAAAAATTCCAAAAGGTGCTCTTTTGGTAGGCCCTCCAGGCACGGGAAAGACCCTTCTAGCGAAAGCAACTGCAGGGGAGTCAGGTGTCCCTTTTCTTTCCATATCTGGTTCAGACTTCATGGAGATGTTTGTTGGTGTTGGACCATCCAGGGTCAGAAACTTGTTTCAAGAAGCAAGGCAGTGCGCTCCCAGTATAGTTTTTATTGATGAGATTGATGCAATTGGTCGAGCAAGAGGGCGTGGGGCCTTTTCAGGTGCCAATGATGAGCGTGAAAGTACGCTAAATCAGTTGCTGGTAGAAATGGATGGCTTTGGAACCACTGCTGGAGTTGTTGTGATTGCTGGCACTAATAGACCTGATATTTTAGACAAAGCTCTATTGAGACCTGGCCGATTTGATCGCCAAATTACCATTGATAAACCTGATATTAAAGGTCGTGACCAGATATTTCAGATCTACTTGAAAAGAATTAAACTTGATCATGAGCCATCATATTTCTCTCAGAGGCTTGCAGCCCTCACTCCTGGATTTGCTGGAGCAGACATTGCAAATGTCTGCAACGAAGCTGCTCTAATTGCTGCTAGGAATGAAGGATTAAAGGTCACAATGGAACATTTTGAGGCAGCTATAGATAGGATCATTGGTGGTTTGGAGAAGAAGAACAAGGTACGTCATTTCTAGCCACTTGTGTTACATGATATGATCACATTTTTGAATTTTAACTCTATGACCATGTTGTTGTTGGGGGAAGCTTTTTTTCTTCTTTGGGAGTTCAATGAAAGACCATTGCAATTCATCTGGAGCTGCTTTTCATGACACTGCTCATGGAAAGTTGCTGGGGAAACTACACTTGGTCATTTATGATTTGAGTCAAGTTCGAGTTGCCAACCTATGGTTTTAAAATGTTGCCTTTTACCCATTTGAAGTCTCGTTTTTTCTTCATGTGGTTAATGAGATTAATATATTTATACTATAATGCGATTGTTGTATTTTCTGGGACTTTTTTTTGAGAAATGTGATTTATACGTCTGTATGTTAACGATTTAGTTCTGAAAAATAATAAAGAATGTGGCCTTGTGTGGGATAAGCGTAATGTTTTAAACCACAGGCTGACAATTTGAATTCCACCCAAATCTTATGTAGGTAAAGTGTAATTAGCTCTAGTTTGCTTTTTCTAAAGGTTATGGGAATCCCAAATGCTTTCATTCTACTGCGCTTCTGGACCTGCCATTTGGTTGTTCCTTGTTTGTTTTGAAATTTCCAATGCTCTAGAAAGGATTCTTGATCTACAGGGAAACCTGAAAATTTTTCAAGTTTCAATCTGATCCTTCTTTCCCCCTTGATCAGCATGAGAATTTCTGACATCTATATCTGTCAAGCAGGTGATAAGCAAGCTGGAACGCCGTACTGTTGCCTACCATGAATCAGGTCATGCTGTTGCTGGTTGGTTCTTAGAGCATGCAGAACCCTTGTTGAAAGTGACAATTGTGCCTCGTGGTACAGCAGCACTTGGATTTGCCCAATACGTTCCTAATGAAAACCTTCTCATGACTAAGGAGCAGCTTTTTGACATGACCTGCATGACACTCGGTGGTCGGGCTGCTGAACAGGTTAGCCATAAAGTTTTGCCACTCTTATCCCATGTTGCAAAACAACCAAATTCCCAACTGATATATTTTGGGAATGGAAAGATTAAAAAGTAATCCAAATGTATTGCAATAGTCTATTCAACTATGATGGTGGTGATATGGATATTTTTCTTTTGGATGCAGGTGTTGTTGGGGAAAATATCAACAGGTGCCCAAAATGACTTGGAGAAGGTGACAAAGATAACCTATGCCCAAGTAGCAGTCTATGGTTTCAGCGACAAGGTTGGTCTCCTCTCTTTTCCTCAAAGGGAAGACTCATTTGAGATGAGCAAGCCATACAGCAACAAGACTGCAGCAATTATTGACGGTGAGGTGCGAGAATGGGTGGGCAAGGCATATGTACACACAGTCCAACTAATAGAGGAACACAAAGAACAGGTGGCTCAAATTGCCGAGCTGTTGCTTGAAAAGGAAGTTCTTCACCAAGAAGACCTGCTTCGAGTTTTGGGTGAACGACCATTCAAATCAAGCGAGGTGACAAATTATGATAGATTTAAGAAAGGTTTTGAAGAGGAAGATCAGAAGACTCTGGAGATACCTGTTACTGAGGAGGAGGAGGATGGATCTTCACCCCTAGAGCCTCAAGTAGTCCCGACGTGATTACTAAGGAGGTTGGCTGTAATTGTACATGGAATGAATTATGATTTGTTTTCAATTTCCCTTAACGTGAACAAAATTTGTACAATCGGTATTGATGATTACAGCGCCATCTTTGCTTTGGAAAATATATTTTATGTTCAGTGTAATTTCTGAGCTGTTCAAACTATACCTACCCATAGCAGCACCCAACAATAACTTAAACAATCGACAGTATTGCACAAACCATAATCGTTCATAGCTTTGCTAATGGTGTTCTTCATGTTTGCGTGCTGAGTTTGGATAGGTAGATATCTGGCTCAATTTGATATGGGTTAACCTAAATTTATTGACTTTGGCACACTTTATTTAAATAAGTGGGTGGCCTGGCTTAATCCATGTAACTCATTAATAAACAAGTTGTATCAACTTATTTGATAATCAGGTTATGTTAGGTTAACCTAAACACAACTCATTTAATGGATTTAGACCAATTAAAAATGAAATCTAATTTAATTTATGTTAGTTATGTGAGTTACTCATAAGTTAAGTGAATTTGGTTGATTCCAAATTAACCCGCTTGGCTGCTTATACATGATTAGACGTTGTGAAAACAAGTTTTTAGTCAGAACGGGATTTACGCGGCTTTTGATAGTTGGTCCGATAAATTTTAGCCACAAATTCAAAAGCAAAGGGAGAAAGATTGGGTACAAGGTCTCCATCAAACAAGATATGTAATTATTTGCGAAATATCAAGACTTTGAAATATCTGCTTTTGTTTGGTTTGTGTACTGTACGCATAGGAGGAGACAACCTGAAAGTGCTGTGTATCCTCAATTATTAATGTGACACGTGCATCCTGTTTACACATAATAAATAATGCAAATATCTATTTTTATTATATATATTAGCACCAAAAAAGATACTGGTAATGCGCCTTCACATTGCTTTAGCTTTATGCTACGCGTTTAAGAATATATAAGATTTCAGGATTAAATCAAGTGAGAAGGAATTTTACTTTTGGTTGCCATAGTCCATTGATATGTGGTGGGATGCATTCTTATCTCATAAAGTATGAGATTGATATTCGACTCTTATCTATGGCATTTAGATTCTTAAAAAAATATATAATTTGAATCTTTTCATGAAGATTAATTCTGTCATGTCATTTAAAATTTGGAAAAAAAACAAAAAACAAAATCATGTTTAGTCTTTAGATTTTTATCTGATTTGGATTTAGTTTTTGAATTTTCAATTTTACGAGTTAGGTTCTTAAGTTTTGTTCGAGTTTAAAATAAGATTCCTCTATCACTTTACCATCAAAGCTAATAGTTCGTCATATGTTACATGTATTTCATTTAACATGTTAAACGTCTATCTCAACACCTCAATGCAATGCAACGTCAACGGAACCAATTTATTTATTTTTATTGTGGATTTGCTCTTTAGGTTTTTAGGTTGTGTTTCTTTAAGTTTAATGTGCTAGATCGATTGCTTTTTTATGTCTTTTTTTTTTCTTCTTATAAATGACTTGGCATTTGTTGACTTGACATTACATTTAGGTGTTCATGACATGTCAAATGAGACACATGTGGCAGCCGATGAACCGTTATCTTAAACAATAATGTGGCAGGCGATGAATCTATTTTAAACTTTGACAAAACTTAAAAGATGCTGAAACAAAATAACTAGCGAGAATGAGTCAAACAAATGACCCGTCGCATTAAGATAACCAATGCAATCACAAAGGGCTATAAGCAAAGACAAAGCAAAGGGCCCTGCAAGCGATTTTGGAGTCTTTTCAAGTAAACACAACAACAAAACCGATACCGAAAATGGCTGAATCGGGGGCATTGACAAGCAGCCACACCGCAGCAAACAAAATCAACAAACAAGAATCGAAGGGAAAAGTCTCCATTCAAGAAATAAACAACAACGGAGCATGGAGACAAAATCACACAAAAGCAAACAAAATAAAAATTGCAAAAAACACGACAACAGATGAAAGTGATGACAACAAGACTCATAGAGGAATGGCTACCAGAAGGCGTGTAGAAACGCTTCGCCGGAGAGTGAAGCCTACGTTATGGCGCTTGAGGGCCACACTTCAACGCGTGGTAGTTTGAATGAGGCGCGGAGGAAGCCTACAAAAAAAAACAACGTTGAGGCGTGTAAAATAAAATAAAACAAAATCTCCACTAAAATGGATTCTCTCCATTTTACTAGTCGTTGGAGGGAATTCAAATTGACTCGTCGATACCCAATTGAATTGTTAAATGGGCTTAATAGAGCTTTGAATTTCTAGAACTCGAATTTACCCAACCTGAAAATTGTCAAAACTATAATAATATTAGAGCATTCGGAGCAGTCTCACCAAATTTTACTTATCAAAATAATCAAAAATATACTTTTGATTATTTTAACAACTCATATTTTTAGAGTACCTATTTTAGCCTCACTACTTCAACAATTTACTTTTACTATTTCATTGAAATATTATTTTTCAAATATTTGATTATTATTTCTCTAACTTTTATATTTTTGAATGTTTATATTTTCTTAATGGTCTATTTTAAGAATATTTGTCTTATTCTAACGATAATATTTTTAAAAATTTGTAATTTTTCTAACGGTCATATTTTTTAATTTTGTCTTATTAGCGCTCGGAGAGAAAATTTGTGATTTCTATCTTTTCTTTCTTTGTAATTTCTCTCATATTTTTTATTTTTAAATTTGTGTCTTATTTTTTTAACTGTCTATTTGTATTTTAAGAAAAAGAAAAAGAAAAAAAAAAGTGAGTGAAATAAAAAGTTGCGAACAACTGTAAAAAGAAAAAGCCATTTCATTTAAATTATTTCATCAAAATAACCAAAATATTAATTTAACGAGGCTTGCTCTTACAAATAAGACCCACCAATTCTTTTGAACTTGATTAAAAAAAGAATTATAGGTAGAGTTCTCTTTTAATCTTTTTTTTTTTTTGTTTCTTTGGATTAAAAAAAATACCAGCAGCTCTGATTTTTACAGAAAAAGTCAAAAAAGTTACTTTTATCATTTCCAAAATAAAGTTAAAAAAAATAAAGGTGTCAGAAAAGGACTATAGTCTATGGTGGTGCATTATTCATACTTGTGCTTCTTCAGAGTTCTTCTAGAGATTAAAGTTTAGACCAATGAGGATGACTTTCTGTGGCTTTCCTGTTGGTTGCCTTTTCCACCACCCGATTTAAACCCAAAATCTCCACCTTCTTCTTTCCCACATCTCCTTTTTCATTCAAGATTTGCAGCTCTCTCTTTCTCTCATTTTCTCATTCTCTGGTATTGTTCATGTATTCTCACCCTCTTGTTTTAATTTATTTGTGTTGATTTCCTTACAATATTCACTAACACTATAATATTGTTTTTTTTTAAGGTTAACATGGAATACAAGGAGCAGTACCAGCAGGCTCTAGTGCCCCAGTACGAGTGTCTTCTCTTTGGTAAGCTTTCTTGCTCGGATCATTTCAAAATCCTCATGTTTTACTGCTTTTTCAGTGATTTTCTGTACGAGTGAATCTGAGTAGGTAGCTTGACAAACACAACAGTGATGGTGATCGATGAAGCAAATAGAATAATTATAACATGCACATAATATTTTGCTTTACAGATGTTGATGACACCCTTTATCCCCTGAGTTCTGGTCTGTCCAAAGCATGCAAAAAGAATATTGAAGGTACTGCATTGATCATGATTCTCTAATTCCTGATGTGTTTACAAATTATGTTTCTGTTTAATTACTAATATTACCCCTCCACAGATTATATGGTTCAAAAGCTTGGCATAGAAGAAGAGAAAGTCCCTGAGATGAATCGTGTGTTATACAAGAATTATGGAACAACAATGGCGGGTCTTAAGGTATACTATTATTGTCCTCCTGCTAAAATGAAGACATCTTTTGAACATGTCATAGAGTTGAATAATGATTATATATTTTCCCCTGTCCAGGCAATTGGGTACGACTTTGACAATGATGACTATCATAGGTATACCAGTTTGCCCCGCTTCTTTGTTGTCAATTTCCACCCTTTCTACTTTCAGAAATTTCACCAACCCAATTTAAATGAAATTTATGTCGTTTACTTTGTGGGCATCCTCTGTTGAAAAGTATTTGGTCTCACACTTTCCTATTTTACAGATTTGTTCATGGGAGATTACCCTATGATGCGCTAAAACCTGACCATGTTCTGAGGAGTCTGTTGCTTAGCATGCCTGTTAGGAAAGTTGTAAGTTGATTTCTCTAAAGAAAAATTCAGATAGATTAGCATGCATGAAGCGCTAGCTTTCCTTAATTTGACAATGTTTTTTGGTCGTTGCAAAATAGATTTTCTCAAATGCGGATAAGGGGCATGTTGCCAAAGCTCTTAGCAGGCTTGGACTGGAAGACTGCTTCGATCTGGTTATAAGCTTTGAGACTCTGAATCCGACCACCAACGACAATAATAATGCCTATGAAAACGTTGTTCACCTTCCTTGTCAACCCAATGCTAGCTCGGAGCTTCCCATGACTCCAATCATTTGCAAACCATTTGAAAATGCATTTGAACAAGCATTCAAGGAAGGCAGCATCAATCCTGAAAGAACAGTAAGATAACCAACTCTCTATTTATTACTTATCCAAAAAAAAAAAAAAACCAACTCTCTATTTATATGCTAGCTAGCTTGGGTGATTAGAAGCAAAATTTCCTTGATTTTTATTTATAAGTTTATCTTCTAAGAAAGGATATATGCATGCCTTGTGTTGAATTATTGGTATAAAACTATATAGGTCAATCATAATCCCTTGATTTGAAGAATAAAATCTTTGCTTATCTCTCTCTATGTTCTATTTTATTTAGATTAGTCTTTATTTCTATATAAGAGTCTTGATAACTCAGCCCTAGTTTATATTCCAATAAGAACTGCTGACTTAGCCTAAGCTCTCTTATGTAATATGTAATGAATCCTCTATTAAAATGGGGTTATGCTATGAATAAAGGATGAAATTAAAGAATTAATCATAAACATTGTGTTTGAAAGGTCTAGGTTCCCTTATAACTTAATTTATCCCATTGCGAACTTAGATTTGCAATATATTCGAACTCATTTAATTAAATAGGTCAGACCCTTTAAGTCCTAATTCATTAATTTCATATTGGTTTGTGTCAAAAATTGTCAGATCTAATTATAACGATTTTTTTTCTTGGTTTTTATCAGCTTTTCTTCGATGATAGCATCCGAAATATACAAAGTGGGAAGCGTATGGGGCTTCACACAGTGCATGTAAGTCAGTATATGTATATATATACTTGAATTAACAGTAAAAATATTTAAGAAAAAAGATTAATCCAATTTCAATTCTGGTGGATATATAGGTGGGCACATCTCATCGTGTAAATGGTGTAGATTATGCTTTAGAGAGCATCCACAATATTAGAGAAGCATTGCCGGTGCTATGGGAAGCCATTAATGAAGAGCCAGGAAGCATACAGTATGCAAGGAAGATGGCAATTGAAACTTCAGTGAAAGCCTAGCATATATATCAGGCATTTCAGTAATAATGCCAGATTTGTATTACTTTTTGGTACTGGACATGATCTCTATATCTAATCATGATCTATGCATGAATTCTCTTTCTTTATTTGATTTTTGGTGAACTTTTCCTAATTCAATTTGTTCAATTCAGAATTTGTTGGTGCAAGTATTCTAAATTTGGAAAATAATGGTAAAATGCTCTAGGGTCGGGTCGCTTTCTTTAAGACAATATTTGCCCCTACTAATTTTGATTAATTGAAGGGCACCGGGTTATAGTAAATTCGTTTCCAAGATACAATGAAGTTCAGATTCTATATGATATTTGTCTGCATTATGCACAAACGAAACAAATCTAGAACACCAAACATGTCATATGTTTTTGCAAAACAACAAAATTTAGCAATCACAAAATTTTATGTAAGAACAAAATCTTTTAAATTTTATGTAATTTAGAAGCTTTTAAGTTTTTGAAAGAGATAGATTAGCATAATGTCATGGATGCCTTTCCATTAACTGAAATGGGTTATTTATAGATTTTTTTTTACAACCAAGTGACTATTCTTAAGTGATGTCTTTTTGTGAAGAGATTGAATAACTTGAATATATATAGGGAGAGAGAGTGAGTTGTCTTTTTAAATATGTAGTTTCAAAATTAACATTCATTTAATTCTATCCATTCGATTGCAATAATCACTTAATTTAGATAATTGAGTTTTAAAGATCACATATTTTCACAAAAGTTCGCAACCTTTATTAACGTCTAACGATATTATAAATCCAACTTCTAAATCATACTTACAAGCATCTTACAATCTAGATTGAACTATTAGATCATATAATCACAATCGTCTAAAACTAAACAATCATGATTTGATTGCTATGATGTTTCGTGTTAAGTGCACCATCAAGATGTAACAAAAACGTCTAAAACTACACACATGCATGAATATACATATGCATAATAATGTATAAATCACAATCGTCTAAAATTAAATAATCATGATTTGATTGCTATATATATGATGTTTCATGTTCGGTGCGCCGTTAAGAGACAACAAAAACATCTAAAACTACACTTGTATACATATATGCATTTGCATATTATTGTATACACTCAAACATTGTGTAATAGTTTGAAGTGTGTTCGATGTTAATAAATATCATCAAGGCTTATTAACTCTTTTCACAAAATTAGAATAATTAAAAATTTGATATCCTTAATTGAGAGTTTTTTAACTTCGAGCGATTACTTTCAAAACACGTGATTCAAGAAATTTTGTGAAGTTTCTCATACTTTTTATATATTTTAAATATATATCAATTTAATAAGTCGAACTAAAAAAAAAATCCCTAAAGAAATGCTTTATCCTACCCTACATAAATAAAAAATGGATGAGAGACATCTATTGTTTTATTTAAGATAAATTGCTATTACATCGGCTATTAAATTAATTAGATCCAAGTGAACTTCATTATTAATTAGAAAATTGAAAGACATAAATTAAGTAGATGAACACATGTTATAATTGTAACAATCTTAAGTCATCATTGCTTATTCATGCAACAATAAAAAAAAATGTTATTGAGGAGTATCTCAATCGGCCGGAGACCACATTTTATGAAGTGGAGGACATTAGTTCGATTTTTTCTCCCCTTCTTATGTGGACATGTCAAAAAAAATAATAAAAATAAAAAAGTCGACATTGCTTAAATAACGTTGAGAAATGCTAGTTATTCTTTTAATGTTCTCATAGTATTCTCTCAACTGTGATGTGACTTTAAAATCATTAATAGATTAACAATTAATAATGATACTTTTAAATTCAACAATAATTTTAAAAATTATATTATAATTAAAAATAAAAAAATAAAACACTAAAAGAATACGTATCGTTAATAAAAGATATTCCTTGACCTCTCCTTTTCTCACCTTATTAGACGTGGCTAACCGCGTACGTACGGTGATTGCTCTATGTGTCCCACACTGTATCCAATATCCCAGCAATAATAGACGGACACTTGTCAACCACTCGCATTATTCGTGGACTGTCTCAAGACACGACAGAAGAAACTCACTTGAGCAGGGAACGTGTCAAAATAGCATACGACCACGTAGTACAAAGCCTGAAAAGTTATGGCTCCGTACTTTTCAGTTTCTTTCCAATCAGAGGAAAATCGTCTCCCCCTGTATTTACCTCTTTCCGTTTCAGTCGCTTTCACTCAACGCTTCGACGGCTTCGTATTTAACACAATCCTCTGCCCCCAGCCCTCTTTCTCTCTTCTCTCTCTTTTGCCATTGCTCAAGTGTCGGCCAACTTTGGATCTGGTAAGTTCTTGTCTCATCGTCCAATGTACGATTTTGTTTCTTGAAAAGAATGTGTTTGTTGCTTATTTTCGTCGAGTGTAACGTTTTGAACCAGTTCCTGTAATGTGGGAACAAATGCCGAGTTGTTTGGGGACTTGGGTGTGTGCCATCTGGTACATCTGTTTGTGTTTGATGTATTAAACAGAGTAGTCATTTTCTGGGCCTTTTTTTGTTTGTTCTTACGTGTGATGCACTCTGTTGAAATATATGCAAAATGCTTAACTTTTTGATGTTCGAACTTTCAATGCTTTCTCTTGTTTCAGTTTTTGGGGTATTGATGATTGGAGTTTTGAGTATTTTAGATGTTGATTTGGAAGCAAGTGTTTCGTTTTCTGGATTTTGAATGTCATATGTTCTTTCCCTTTTGAAGTTTGAACAAATACTCATTTTACTGAGGATCTGATTTGCTTCAGTCAATTTTTAAATCTATGAGTTTTTCTTTTATGAAACGAAAAAACCCATTTGCTTTCTAAGTTGTGGAAATTCAAAGCCAAGGCTTTGACCTTAATTGCAAGGTTTCTTCTCTAGATTAGAAGTCCCGTGCCTTTTTTCTGCTTTGATTCTTTTTGAAGCAATGCCTCTTTCACTGTAACTTTTTTCTGTCTATCTCTGACCATTAGAATCATTTAGTTTGAAAATGTAAAAAATTTGCTGATATAATGTTCATGCTTCAGTTGTATTTGTGAGACATTATCTGGTGTTTGTTTCTGTATTTATGCTGATCCTATTGTTCTAATTTGAAGCCTCCTAGATCAAAATGGAAAACGAGGATCAGTACCAACAAGCTCTAAAGCCGAAGTATGAGTGTCTTCTATTTGGTAAGCCTCTTCCTATGCACAAATTCCTATTAATTGTGAATTTGACCTAAGTGGTGGATCATGACAACTAGATGTATCTAATTTTCAGATCTGGATGACACTCTTTATCCTTTTAGTTCTGGTTTGTCGGTAGAAGTCACCAAGAATATTCGAGGTAATAATGCATGCATCACATTTTAGGCAGGGATTCAGAAATTAAAGGGGAAAAAAATCCTGTCTTTTATCTTCTTATATGTATCCACAGTATTAATTTGGAAGAACAGTAGACAAATATAGATTTTTCAAAAAATAAATGACAATCATAAGTTTGAAATCTCTCTCTGAATGCCGTACTGTAGAATATATGCTTCAAAAACTTGGCATAGAGGAGAAGAAGGTCCCTGAGTTATGTTTTGCCTTGTACAAGGATTATGGGACGACGATGGCTGGTCTCAAGGTATGATCCTAGTATTCTTTTTCAAAAATTGTTTCTGAGAACGAATATCAAATACAAGAGATTGACAATAAATGTGTTGTTGTGGTTTTTTTTAGGCTATTGGCTATAACCTTGAATATGATGACTTCCATAGGTATCAATTCCTCATTTTCATCAGCTGTCTTTTTCTTTTCATTTCTTTTCTTTTCTTTTAGTTGTCGTTCAAAATATAAAAACGTTTTATCTAGGCATCTCATACTTTCCTTTTTCACAGTTATGTTCATGGGAGATTGCCCTACAGTATGCTAAAACCTGACCCTGTGCTGAGGAGTCTTTTGCTTAGCCTGCCTATTCAGAAAGTTGTAAGTTTCTCCCACCCATTATATACATACAAATTGCTCTTCTAAAATAGGTTTGCTGGGAGAGTGGCTAAACACGTTTTTCTTCTTCTCATGATGATGTATGGTCTTTCTGTATAGATTTTTACGAATGCAGACAAGGCACACGCTGCTAGAGTGCTTAGCAAGCTTGGATTGGAGGACTGCTTTGAGGGGATTATATGCTTTGAAACTCTAAATTCTAACAACAAAGAAGGGAAAATCGTTCCTACAGAAGAGGATGACACAGAATTGGGAGACACAAGACCAAGTACCATTTCCAGCACTGAAGCTTTTGACATTAACGAGTATATGAGTCAACCTAAAGCTAGTTTGGTACTTCCAAAGACCCCAGTTGTCTGCAAACCATTTGAGGATGCATATGAAGAAGTTTTCAAGATAGCCAACATCAATCCTCGAAGAACAGTAAGAATATAAGTCCATTTTCTAAGAATAGTGTTAAATCACGGCTTATCCCGATAGGAAATGTAAACTTGGTCATTTAAAATTGTACTTTAACAAATAGGTGGTGTGTTAACAGGTTGAATCCATCGTTGGACTTGCTTTGCTTTTTTACACTGATAATTAGCACCATTTATTTTCTCGCCATGTTCTAATAACTCTTTTGCATAATTAGTATATCTTTGCTTCTTTTGCCAGTCCCCCACAATCTTTTATTGACTTTGTAATTTCTTCCTTTTGCAGTTGTTCTTTGATGATAGCATCCGTAATTTACAGACTGGGAAACGCGTGGGTCTTCACACTGTGTTGGTAAGCTAATTGAACATTGAACAACTAACCAAATCCCAAAATACCATTAAAAAAATTCCCCAAGAATTGACAAGCCATCACTAGAACAACAAATGAATCTTGCATTAAGATTATTTCCAATCTGCTTGTTGAAAGGCATGTAGAATGTTATATGCTACACCCTTTTTTCATTCTCGTCTCACATGCTGACGTGACAATACCCATCAATATTTATTTATTTATTTTATAATTATAATTAATTTGATATACATGGCTGTAGGTGGGAACTTCTCACCGAATTCAAGGTGCGGATTACGCACTGGAGAGCATACATAATATCAGGGAAGCGTTGCCGGAGCTCTGGGAAGGTGAAGAGAAGTCTGAGAACATTAGGTATGAAGGGAAGGTTGCAATTGAGACATATGTGGAGGCTTAACTTTGTATCATATGTTCGTAGTGTGAACAAAAAGGATATGGGGATAGGCCTTTCAACACCCCTGCCTGTATGATTAGTTTTATTAGCCTACATCTCCTTTATAGTAAGCCCGAGAAATGGATGTGGGAAAGTGGAAACCTCCCATGTATTAATCCTGACCATCCATATTCAATAAGATGAGATGTTATGTTATTGAATAATAATAGTATGTTTATTATTAATAATAATAATAATAATATGTTTGTTAGTGCTTGGATCATACAAACTTAATCTGTCTTTTAAGCCAAAATTAATCATTGTTGATTTGCTAGTGGATTCAAATTAACAAACCTGTTTCATCATGAGCTTCTTCTGGTTACTGTAATGCTTCTCCCTCCTTTGTTTGGTTGTGGACTCCCATTATAATGCTTTATGAAGAATCAGTTAATCATACGCTAAATTCTAAACTGAGAGCGTATGTAAGAGATGAGGAAGTAAGCTCATAGTGTCCCGCTGGTATCCAGTGAGGGCCACTATGATGTGAGTAATGTTACAAATCTTTCTTGTGTCACTTCAAAAATAATGTGACTCTTAAAATTACTAGCTTGTGATTGATTATTATTGGATTTTAATCAAATTGTAATTTTAAGAGCCACCTTATTTTTTAAGTTACGTAAGGCAGTCAGAATTACCCGTATGATGTACCTTTAAATGACTCAACTTTTTTAAAAGGGTGTTTGTTCTCACGTGTAATTAGATAAGGGAGACTCAAGGGCTAACAAAATTTGATTCTATGACTCACTTTTCTGGACACACTTTTTAATCATAAATAGTGCACTCATTTCTTAGAATTGAATTGGGTCCGGCCTACCTAACTGAACTTAGTTAGGTCACATTTGGAATGGATAAAGTTTGGTGAACTTATTGATTTATTGTCATTGTAAAAGAAAATACAATTTTCTAACGGTTCACCTTAGTATAGATGATAAAATTTTCCTCCTTAAAGGAGTTCAAATCACGTACATATATAATTAATCAGAAAATAATATCTTTATAAGCAATTTATCATTACAAAATCTTGAAAAGTTACATAAAAGAAAAGAAAAAAATTTGTCTCAAATAGATTTGTGAAGTTGCTAAATGTTAATACTATATGGGAAATTGTTCTCGAGCATATTCAAGAGGGTTTGTACATTGCATGGCTGGTTTTTTTTTTTATTATTATTATATTTTTTATTTATTTTTAAATGTTAGAAAACCTCTCCAAGGCAAGGCCTTTCGAACCCACCCCTGCCAAGTAAACTCTAATCCCGTGTACCTCACTCTCAGAAATTTCTCTACACTGCTGGTTTTTATTTTAAAGAAAATAAGAAATCCCCACCATTTTAAAGAACTATAATTTTTCAACTTTAATATAAAATTATATTTATATACTAAAATGAGTCAGGACATACACCGTTTGAATTGTCAGGATTTCATACCAATTCTAGATCATTAATTTTGGGTTCATAAAAAACCTAATGCAGACCAACTGCAGGGTTAGGAATTTAGGATCTTCCATTACCAAAATGACTTGATTCTATCTCCTATCAATTAAAGGGTCGGGTGGAGAAAAGCTTAACTATGATTAGCCTTTCAGTGAATACTTTTTCCCCGTGAATGCTTGAAACTTTGGCTCTTCCATCTTCTTCTGCGGCGGCTCTTGATTACTGTTCTTTGGGGCAACCTAACATTACAAAAGCCAATGAATTTTTGCACCAGTAATGCAATAAATAAATAAATGAGGCAGCTTTATTACAAGACAGAAAGACATACTTTTGGTGCTTCCTTTTCAGGTTTGTTTACATTTGAACCAAACACAAGCCTTCCAGAGGGTTGATGTGAGGTGGGATTTGATGACTTAGAATACTTGGTTCCATTTTGACCCTCTGGTTGGTGCTGCTTAAGCATAGGAGAAGAAGCTGGTGTAGCCGATTGTGTCAAGGGTTTTCCATCCAAACGTCTCGCAGAACCAGTGAATGGGCTGGTCTTGGCCATCTTTTTGGCTGGCTCGTCTTCAACTGAAATACCAAAAAGAATTTAAGGCAAGAGGTTAACAAACAAGTGTTGAAAAGAAAGGTTAAAAAAAAAGGAGGCAAAGAACCTTCTGGTTCTCTCTTGTTCAACAAAGCTGACGGTGCCGGTTTTTCAGGTTCTTTGTAATCAAGAGGAGGGGCAAAATCAACCTCGCAGTCGGTTTCAATGATACTGACTGCAGACGAGGGTTTTGTTTCAATTATATCAATGTAATACTTCTTATTGTTATAAGCAACCACGATGGTATCACCAGTGGTTAAACAAGAGTAGCCCCTTAATGATCTTTCCAACCTGCAAATGAACATTGAGGTAAGATCTACGAATGAAGATGAACACACGCACGAGAGCGCGCACACAGAGAACAAGGCTGTTGCTAAGGCATAAATGAAAATGGCAAATTGACTAACATGGCTTTGGGGTTGGAGATATCTAAGAAGTCCTTGGTGTGGGGCTGCAGCTTCATATATGTTCCCTTTGCTAGGCTGGCATTCTTCACTTGCACTACGTCTCCCTCTTGTAGGAGCATGTTTTCCATCATCTAGCAGTGAAAAACAAAAGGCAGCACTAAATAAGAGGCAAAACATCAGGAGAACCACAGCAATTTTAGAAGATCAAAGAGAAAAGGCATACCCAGCATGGTAAATATATCAGTCCCTCATCAGCAACAAATTCTAGGACTCCACAATGACTAACTCGTCCAGCAGAAGTATTTCTAAGTTCAAATAACATAGGGTACTCTATGTCTAAAGATGCTGGACCATAAAAAATACAAATGTGTTAGTTGATGTTTACAGGGATAAAAACTGACATCGGTAAAAGCAAACCTGATATGCATCAGCATTAGGAAACAGAAAGAAAGATAGGTTAAAAATAGATAAATTACTGACTTACCAAGGTGATCAAGAGCTGAGGGAGGCATAATAACTGGAAGCAAAAAGAAACCTCATAAGTAATACTTCAGCTTTAAGAACTATCAAGAATCAAGAGAAAATAGACATATAATAAACAGAGGATATTATCACACAATTGGCCAAGCAGTAAACGTACTTTTATCACCCTTTTCCAAATGTTCCTGCAAAGATTCAGAGAAATAACCAAAATGGAATCAGAAATCAAGAAAAAAATCAAGAGACTAACTAAAGAGTAAATACTAGACCAACTCATGTATACAAGGTGAAAACTAATTATGGGTATAAATCAGTATTTTTTCTCTTTGTCATGAGTTATTATAAATTTCAATTTAGTCAATAATGCAAATTAGTAAGCGTACGAATCAAACAACCAATTTCAAGAGATTCTTATAATCAGAGTGTTGGGATAATTAGTTAGAGTCCAACAGAGGTGATTCTAACATTTCCAATTTAACCAATAGAATTGCTCATAGTAAAGTAAATGAAATTCAGCAATGGTAACTCTCAAACCTTCTCAATGAAAGAGACAGGGTAACATCGATAAATCCGTTCAAATATTGAATTATCGTGATCTTCATAAGCCTATAACCATCAAAACAAACAGTCAGATGAGTGATCAAAAGCTGAGCCAGAAGCAACATATAAAATTGAAAAGTTTGATATATAGAACATATAGGCTCATTAATAGCAACTCACCAACTGATGCTATCACAGAAATAAACCATCCCTGAAATCTTACTTATTCCACAAGACATGCAAGGAGCCACTATTTTGTATTCCATACATTCATGCTAATCGATTGAATTGACCAAGGTTACAACCAATACAAAGAAATAAAAATCTCCATAGAATTGGGTTCCCACAATTTTTAAGACTTTATTGTTTTTAAAGATAACAAAATCAGGAAATACAAACAACAAAGAATACAACCACGGGTTATTAACATACCATGATTAATGCGGTTGAGGAGTTTCCAATCCACTAAAGATTACCTATAGCCTGCAAAATCCAAACATACAATGATACAAATAAGCAAACAATTGGCAAACACAAAACCCAATTCACACCAGATCCCATCAATCATATAGCATTGATTGGTACACCAAAAACCACTGAAAACAAAGGTAAAAGAGAAAACCCGAAAAAGAAATCGATACAGTGCAGTATATAGAATGGAAAACTGACTATACCCGATTGTTTCGATGTCAAAAAAGAACAACAGCTTTAGATCAGAGAAAAAAAAAAAGCTTGGAACCCTTGGGGATTGTGATGGATGATCAAGGTATTGGAAGAATAGAAGGTTGCCAAATTCTAAGCGGTGAAGGGAGTCTCATAGTTGAGTGAAACTCGTCGAGGGATTTGAAAAGGTGGCTTGGGCTTTTTCTAGCTTATTTTGGCCTCATCCAAAAGCCCGGAGAATTCCTGGCCTGGTTGGGAATGTTTTTGAAAATACTTTTTTATTTTTAAAATTTTAAAATAAAAAGTACATTTTTCTAAAAAAAAAAACTATTCATAAATAATTCAAAACACAGTTTAAAACCATTTTTAAAATACAAAACACTTTTTAAAAAGCTTTTCACTTGAGAAAATAATTACTTAATTATTTTATTTTATTTTTTAAAACCATAATTGATCAAAGGGTTAGTTAATAGTGCTACAATAATAAAGTGAGATAAAAAGAAACAAAAGTGTGCAGCATTTTCTTTTTCAAAATATGCCTATTTAGTATAATTAATGTTATAAACTATATTTTTATCCCACAATTATCTCGTAATTTTGATGTGGCAATTTCAACCAACTTTTATATTAGTTCTTGTTTAAAAAAAAAAAAAAATCAAAAGTTAGTTTGGATTGTCACGTTAACATTATGATATAGTCGTGAGATAAAAATGTGGGTTTTAGTATTTTTTTTGTTTAATTTTTTTTTTTTAAAAAAAATATGAACCCCGTCAAAAAAGCTTCTCACTCACCAAGAAACGTTTCTCACCTTCATATTAGATCAAAATATTTTTCCAAACCATTATCAAACATATCAAGATCTATTGTTTCAGTAGATAACATAGTAGCATTTTCTAGATTTCGTAAAATAATTTTATTTAGGTATATACCACATAATTAAAAGGGAAATTTGTGGTTTTTATTATTTGAATGAATAAATGGTGCAATTACCATCCATACATGGTTGCGCTAGTCACTTTCTGCCATTAAATCTAAGGCAATTGACATTGAATTTGGACCATAGTAAATCCCATACATTAATATGCACACGCTCTATATTATTTACTCATATTTTCTGTGGTACCCATGTCATACGATAATATTAATTATTTCTTATTATTGCATGGATTTACAAATCATACAACCATCGTTTCATTTTTTCAAATATTTTCATTTGCAAAAAAGTAGGGTCCACAACATTTATACAAAAGCACTTCATGTAAATTTGACAATAATAATAATAATAATAAAGTAAACAAGCAAAAGTTGGTAAATAGTTTCTATGTGAGTTTCACACTTTCACCCACATTAGTTGTAAAGGGTCTTTTGCACATTAATTTAGGGGTGGTTATCAGTCTAAACGGCTTGGTTTCGGCTAAAATTGGTTACCTAACCGAAATTATCGATTAATCGGTTTTTTAACGGGTTACCGATCGATAAGCTTTTATTTTGAAATTATCGGTTAAATCGATAATCGGTTAAAAATGTTTGGTTAAATCAATTCCTAATCATAAACTTAGGGTTAGGGTTACAAAACTTAAACCATTCAAGCCTCCGACATTTTGGAAAAACTTATTTTTAGTTTTGTTGAGCCCTTAAGACTCAAAAATGTCACCCCTTAAACTCATTTAAGAATGTTTAAAGCGAAAACCTTCATATATTAAAACTACAAAGTTAACAATTTTATAAAACTTTCCTTTCAGAATCCTTCAAAAGCTCTGGTGAATAGTTCATATCCACATTTTACAAAGCCTGAAGCTTGGATTAAAACATACTAATTAAGTATGTTTAGAACAACAAACAACATAAGGCTAGTGTTTTTATTTTTACAAGCTTAAACCTTTCTCTTAGATCATGCTTAAAACCCTTGAAACGAGCTTAACACTAACACACAAAACCAACTACAGGAAAGACAGTCGAAACCACGAGATTATAAAACTAGAACAAGGGTTTTCATCTGATGTGGCTTTAATCACCCAAAATCCACCTCAAAGCTTCCTCTTTCTCTTTCTCTTGCTTGGACAAGTGGGTTCTATAGTCATTTTCTCATATTTACTGTTTAAATTATTAACAATTTGAGTTTAAAATTGATAAAAAAGAAAAAACTCTATCCAGCCTAAATGCAACTTAGCTTCGGAGTCCAATGCCAAAGCAGTTTAAATTCAGTGTGGGCCAATAAGCGGCGGGTTAATTTAAGGTCTATATGGGAGTGCATTTTTTTAAAAATAATTTGCAATTTGCGTTTTTAAACCAAATTGTAATTTTTGAGTATTTGGGATTGCGATTTTAAAAACGCAAATTTTAAAATTGTGAAAAAAAAATCAGCGATTTCAATAAGCTAAAAAAGTGCAAATTTAAACTAAAATCACGATTTTGCTTAAAAAAAATTTGGGCAATATTTACCTATTTGGCTTGAAATCGCAATTACATGCTAATTTTACCCAAACACTCAATTGATAAAAAAAATATTTTTTAACTTGTTTTACCAAACTCTTGTGCGATTTTAAAAAGTAGCGTGTTCAAAAAACAANTGCACTTTTTTTTTTTTTTTTTTGTTATGAATGAGTAACTTTCATAGACCAACAACTAAAACATTTTACAAAGAAAAGCTAAAACACTTAGATAAAGCTGAAAACACCTATATAAGCAAAAACTCCACCATATTAAACCAATATTCCATCTATACCCCAAGCATTACAAAGAATACCATTTCCTCTAGTCTTTTTAAATCTACCTTTCATAGTAAACCGGGTCCTCACCTCCCATCTAATGCGTTGAATAAGTTTCTCTTCAGTGCATGGATTATTATTGTCTCAAAACATTACGATTTCTCCAAATATTATATATTGTAGAAGTAAAAACTAGCCAACACAAAATTGGACTTATTGAAATCTCACTCCCAAACGGACTCTTACTATTGGCTCATTGTTGTATGAATTCATGAATCTATTTCCCCATTAAGCTTGGGTTTGAAGTAGGGGCAGGCAAATACCGGCAAAACATGTGATACTCACCCCCACACCGCCCATTTTCCCTAATAAAAACGCAGATTCGGATTAGTTTTTTTTTGCGGGTTATTATTATTATTTTTAAATAAGGTACCCGACCCGACCTGCACCGATCCAACTCGCATATTTACCCTAAACCTAAAAACCTAGTACTCATCCATATGCCTCTTCACGCCGCTTCTTCTTTCTTCTTCTTCCCTCTTCACGCCCCTGCAAACCCAAAAAAAAAAAGAGAAGCCCTAAAAGAGGAAGAAGAGAAGAAAAGAAGAGAAGAGAGAGAGACGCAGGAGAAAGAAAAGGCAAGAAGAGGAAGAAGAAGAAGAATATCCGACCCGCCCAAAACCGAATTACCAGCCCCGCTCCGCAATTCCTGAGACCCGGCGGGTACAGTCCATCACTCCATTAAAGCCGTGTCTCGGATACCAATTTTAATACCTGAGGTGTGCGGGTCGGATAAAAATGTCCAAAAACCGATAAGACCCGACCCGTGCCCACTCCTAGTCGGCCTAGCCCAATATTATTTCCTACTCCTACTCTATCAGGGACAAATCGGGCATTTTAAAATCCCTTCGGCTCCTCTTCGTTTTTCCTCGCGCAGAACACGGAAAGCATCTTTCTTGCACTGAGGAGCGAGAGAGAGAGAGAGAGGTGTGCTAAAGTTGTTGTTTTGAGCTTTTCTGGTGAAAACCCAGAGGCTGAAATGGCCAAGCGCGAGCTTTCTAGCACTCTGAAGAACTTGAAGGTAAAGCAAAAAAATACAACCTTGCTCCTATCTCCTTTATAAATAGTCTGTACTAGCTTCTATATGCAAAATTTAGATAAATCCTCTTGATTCTTTAACTGGATTTTGCTTAAATTCCACTGGGAATTCTTTAATTTTCGATATTTGCTATAAACTCCTAGTCTGTAAGTTCTTTTCTTTATTTTATTAGTTCATGCAAAGAGCAGCTGCGAGAGAGGAAAATACCAAGAAAGAGGAAGAGGTCAAGCCTGATGTGACTTCCCCTATCACAGTTAATAGAAAGTGGTAATTTTCTTTCTTTTATTTTATTTTATTTTAATTACGATATGATTTTGCTAAGGGCGCAGTGCTATTTTGCTTTTTGAATTTATTTCATGCGCAATTTTGAGTTTTTTTTTTTTTTGGTTCATATGTGACTGATATTTTGCATACCTTAGCATGAGTATATACGTTGGATTTTGGAGTGTATTGCTTTCTTGCGTTGTCCTTATAAAGTGGTCCTGATTCATCATTTTATTTGTTGGTTGTGTAACATTGGGTGGTTCTGCTGACAATTGCCATTGAGCAGCTTTTGGTTATACTAAATCACTAATTATCTCAAAAGCTTTACCGGATTGGAATGGGTAAATTTAATTAACACTTAACACTCTCCTTCATATATGGGCTCAAACTTCCATTTAGTAGGTGCTGCTCAACACCTGAAATATTTAATTTAAATAGGGAGTGAATTCTCCCATTTGGTGATTAGTTATCATGATTTTCTTGTTTTTTTTGCTCCTTCTAGTTAGCTGGTTTCTATTGTGTACTTCTTGTGTATGTGGAGGCGCCTTACGCTTTTAATGATAAATTGATTACTCATAAAAAATATATACTTGTTTTGTTTTGACTCTAATCTATAGGCTGCAGGTGATATAAGTTTGCTAATAGATGACCCTATCATGCACTACTTTCTCTAAGATTGTGTGAGGCATGGAAATTCAATTGTAGTTAGAAGTCTGGGAGAAAAAGCTGAAGAAGAATGAGAGATAAAATTATAGACTATATTGACTTCTGATAAACTTTTTCATTTGACTTTGAATCATATGGGCAATCTCAATAAGTCTTGCACTTTGCTAGTGTTTTTGTGTGGCTAATTAATGAGGATATGGTTACTTAGATACATACAAATTAAGCTTGGTAGCTGAAAGTTGCTAATAAAAATTCTCAGTGGGTGAGAAAAGTTCATGGGGGTAGTATTTACTATGCAGAGAGATCCATGAACGTATCGATTTTCCATGAAATATTTTTGGCAGTTTTAGCTTATGTAAGGGAAGCAGCACCTGCTTAAACCTTCATTTCTCATCTTTCAATATTGATGTCTTTTTTCTTTCTTTAAAATTATAAGGAGATGTCACTTCATTTCTCATCTGGCAGAGGGATTGGGGAAACTGGAAAAAAAAGATATAGTTGATAGACTAGCTCACCCTTCAGTCAACATGGGAAAATTCATACATGAAAATTCACCCTTCACCTTTTCCATAAAAGGACACTCACTTTGTTTTTGCTAAGAAAATTCTCTTTTAAATATATTTAGACTACAACTGTTGTTTAGGATGCACTTTACTTCACCATTTGGGGTTTTCAACACAAATTTACTTCTCAACATCTGAAACATTTTTAGGCATTTGAAGTGGAGTTTATGCGGACTATATATGTTGGTTGAGCCTTTGTGCATGGTGTAGAATGACCAGAGGAATGTCGTTGCTTGTTGTTGGTATAAGCATCGACCTTGAATTTTTTTTGGATAATATAGATTAAATTCACTTTCATAATGATATTATTGGAATAATTTGGAGATATATTACAGTACTGCAGACTATGTATGGCCGTATGGTATCCAAGTCAGTGTATTATGTTATAGAAAAGTGCATTGGAATACCTAAAAAAATGGTTAAGTACACGTAATCCCCCTCAACTAGCACTTCTTTAGACGCTGCCCTAACAAACTACTACCTGTCACACTCAACCCTCTTCAACTACCAATCATTGGCAAAAAACCCTTTCCATTAACCAAGGTCATTAAATTTGATGGAAAAAGCACACATGACATGCATGTGCTAATTTTTTTTTTGTTATGTAAAATCACGAAAATGCCCGCAAGTAAATTTTTATTTTTTATTTTTTATTTTTTATTTTTTAAATCTTGACACTTACAAAAAGAAAAAGAACACGAGGAGTTGGTCCTCGAACCACCCCCAAATCACCTGGGGTGGTCTGGGCCACCTGCAGGTGTTTTGGGCTGCTTCTTTTCTTTTCTTTCTTTCCTTTTTTTTTTTTTTTTTTTTTTTTTCTTTTTCTGTTGAATTTGTGGGTATATAAGTAAATTTAGTTTATAAACTCAAGGTTTTTTCATCATTTTACTTCTACAAAACGCATGTGTAAGGCATGTGATTGAAAATCCATCCCTCTGAATGATCTGGCGTAAGAAAAGAGCTTTTTTGCCAACTAATGGTAATTTAAGGTGGTTGAGTGTGATAGGTGGTAGTTTGTGGGGGCAATGTGTAAATAAGTGATAGTTTAGTGATTGTGATATGCATGATGTTTTAACTTGTACAGTGGCCATCAGTGGAGTGGGAGCATCTTGTAACCCATGTTTGAACAGCTTCATCTTCTACACGCTTTGTTTTGATGTCCTATAATATTTGACACAAGATTTCATAATTTTATATAAGCAATGGTTGCTGTGGATAATAGAATAGTTATGTCTACTGCTGGAGCTGCTTATTTACTTATATTTTCTGACATGCATTGGTTGGCTGTCTGTATACTTGCAGTGTGGTCGTAGTGGAAGGTGATCCCCATCCTGGAGCAATTAAAGGTCGCATGTCGTTTCAGAGTTTTAATCCTTCTATTGATGTGAGTATAAAGGTCAAGTGATCTGAAAACTTTTACAATGACTTTTCACCTCCCGTACTTCCTGCTCATGCAAAGCCTTTGTCATGATAGAAACTGAGTGAAGCAACAACAAACCCAGAGTCTGCCACTTCTTCTAGCAGTCAAGGTGGAGGAATATCTTTTAGGTGGGTTAACTTTCAAATTATCTTATGTTTTTGTTATGCTAGTTCCTTGCCCACATTTTGTGAAAAAATGTTTCAAACTGCTTTTACACTTGTTTTAGAAATTTCGAGATTATTGTCATGAAAAATGATTTAATCATCTGTGCTATGATGCAATTATGGGGTTGTCTCTTAGCTTCCCAAACTGACACCTCTTCAACAATTTGGTTGCAAGTTACACCCTTTGTTAGCATATGCTATTAAAATGAACGGAAAATACCACATGTGACGCTCATGTGACTTTTTTTTTACTTGAATTACCAAAATTACCCGTTAAAAAAAAAAATAATAAATAAACAATAGAAAAAAAAAAGAGTTAAAATCTCAAGGGGTGAGGGTGGGGGTTCAGCTACCCCTAACCACTTTCGTGGGCGGGCAAAGCACCCCCACTGCATTGTAGGAGTGGTTTGGGGGGTGGCCAAACTGCCCCTGCAGCTTTGTGGGGGTGTTTTAAGTTTGCTTTGGGATTGGGAATTATGGCAATTCACTGTTATGCAGTTTGCTGCATCTTATATGCCTTACTGTTTGTTTATGACAGTTTTCCCGCAGTCTTTCTTTCCCCATCCCCCGGGACTGGCAGGGGAAGGGTCAAATGGTTATCTTTTAGGAATTTAGTGTCTCTACTGGTTTGGTAAAATTGCATATAATATTTCACGCCTATAGATAGCTTTGAAGATACTCACGGATATATGTCTGATATTACCCAATTGATTTGATAAATATGTGAATAAAACATGAAAAATTCAACAGGTGCATGTAGACAAATAGACAATGAGGGATTTGAAGATAAAATTTTATGGCCACGAGGTTAATGAGCTCGATCTGGCACAAATTATACTTCCTCCCCAAATAAAAATGGGTCGGAAAGTGAGGTCAAGGGTTCAGGATCCTCCTGGTGTATGTGTAACTTATCAATAAAAGAAAATCATATTCACAACTATGTGCTTGCAAACTTACTGAGAGAAGAACACATTCATATTCTTATTTCCACCATTGATGACACATCTGATATTTTTCCTTTTATTTGCATTTTACAGAGAAGGTGGATCCCCAATGGATGAAGCAGGGTGCTCAAACATTGATAAATCAAATCGTGAGGCTAATGGAGATCTTAAAAGAAAACAGTCTGAAGTTGTGTCTGAAACACAATACCCAAATAAATCACCAAAAGATGTTCAAAGTAATCAACAATCAGCACCAAATAATAGTAAAGGCTCCTTCAAGAAACCCAAGGGTCAAAAGCTGGAGTGGAGTGTTCTTAGACCGTCAAAGAGTCAACACAAAAGGGCGTGAGCATATGAAATGTTCACATACGCATTTGTGTCCATTTCTTTTTTTATTTGCTTCTGTCCAAAAATTTGAATTTGTAATCTCCTGTCTTATGTTTTTATACTAGTTTTATTAACCAGTCATTAATTTTAGAAGGTTGAATTTAGTTCGTTTGCTTTTTGGAATTTTGGGTGTAATCTTTTTGGAATTATGTAAAACTTCCACCTATGCTACAGTCAAATTCAGATGCATGAATTTTACTAGTTTTTGCTTCGAGTAATGCTATATACCATTACTTTATCCTCCTCCCATCCCTCCAAAGTTTATGTAGTGTGGTTTTTCATAGTATTTGGTGCATGGCTTACAGAATTTGCCATCACATTAAACTGTTTTCATTCATTCTAATGGATACTCTCTGCAGAATGTCTTACCTCTTGCCATGTGCTTGCATTTGAGCAATGACTTGGTACTCCTAAAAGAAAGACCTTTTATGTGCGGTTTTAATACTATGCTGATCTTAAAACCTTGACACTTTTTCGACACCGGGTAATTTGACACTCATATCTTGGTGTTTACACGTGGAATGTGTTTTTGTTTATGAACTATATGAACAGTATTCCGATTAAACCCAAAAGGTAATGCAATAAAATTTCAACTTATGTTGACTAGGTGAGCCATATCAAACATCAGTGCTGCTCAGGGAAAAAGAAAAGAAAAGAAAATCATATATAGATTCAAATCTAATTTGACTATTTAGAACTTGGAAGCAGGCTTCCAAAAAGAAAGACCATAGATAATACGCCCCTTCCATCCCTGCAGCATCCACTGGCCATCCACATCGACCACAAAATCCTTATGATACTCTGACTTCACTGTTTTCTGCACTTGGTGCAAGATATCCTGGTCCAATGGGAGCTGCCGGAATCCCGCCCTCAGATTACGGACCTGCCACTGCTTGTATGTCTCTGGTCTTTCCACCCTTNATCTTTATGGAATTATGTATAACTTCCACCTATGCTACAGTCAAATTCAGATACATGAATTTTACTAGTTTTTACTTCGAGTAATGCTATATACCATTACTTTATTCTCCTCCCATCCCTCCAAAGTTTATGTAGTGTGGTTTTTCTTAGTATTTGGTGCAGGGGGAATAGTTTTTTAGTTAGGGGAACCACGCGAAATAGGCTTTGGGGGGAATAGGAAGGTGATGATATAATTACTCTTTTTACTGCACGGGTTTAAACATCTTCGAAGGTTTATCTACATAGTTTTGTATTATCCTATTTTGTGATTCATAGCTTTAATTTATTTTGGAGTATCTTTGATAGGTTTTCTTACAGAACTTGAGTCAAATCCATCCAACTCTGGTGCATGGCTTTTCAAGATGGTTTGGAGGCAATTTTTCTGTTTTAACTTTCGAAGGAAACCCTGATAGTAAAGTGCATGGCTTACAGAATTTGCCACCACATTAAACTGTTTTCATTCATTCTAATGGATACTCTCTGCAGAATGTCTTACCCCTTGCTATGTGCTTGCATTTGAGCAATGACTTGGTACTCCTAAAAGAAAGACATTTTATGTGCGGTTTTAATACTATGCTGATCTTAAAACCTTGAAACTTTTTCGACACCGGGTAATTTGACACTCATATCTTGGTGTTTACACGTTGAATGTGTTTTTTGTTTATGAACTATATGAACGGTATTCCGATTAAACCCAGAAGTTAATGCAATAAAATTTCAACTTATGTTGACTAGGTGAGCCATATCAAACATCAGTGCTGCTCAGGGAAAAAGAAAAGAAAAGAAAAACATATATAGATTCAAATCTAATTTGACTATTTAGAACTTGGAAGCAGGCTTCCAAAAAGAAAGACCATAGATAATACGCCCCTTCCATCCCTGCAGCATCCACTGGCCATCCACATCGACCACAAAATCCTTATGATACTCTGACTTCACTGTTTTCTGCACTTGGTGCAAGATATCCTGGTCCAATGGGAGCTGCCGGAATCCCGCCCTCAGATTACGGACTTGCCACTGCTTGTATGTCTCTGGTCTTTCCACCCTTTCCAGACCTTCACAGGCTACGACGTTCATCACATCCCTTCCATATAGATCCTTCTCAAAAATCAACCTATGTTGATCGTCGCGAGCCACGGTGGCGTCAAACATATCAAACAACGCAGAGAAGTGGAAGAGCGCCTCCCGGAACCGCGTGACAAAGAAGGGCGCATTGTATGTTCCGTTGACAACACCGTGCACGAATAAATCAGGATTTATTCTCTTGATCAGCTTTAGCACCGTGTCTCTTGGGCTGTTCACGACCATTGTTTCGTCTGGCAGGTGCTTCAAACGGTACAGACAGTTGACAACGGTGAGTTCATCTCTGTCAATCTTGAGATCCTCAAGCTGAATTGTTTCCCATTTTTTTGCTATGACACTGAATTCAAAAGGGACGTTGAATCTCTTGCAATAGTTCTCCAACCGACGCCCTGTCTCTTCAACTCTTTCTGCAGGCCGAAAACCCGGCTGGGGAAGCTCAATCCCCGTCACGCGAAGCTTGGGAGCTCCGCCAGGCCTTTCAGAGAGCCGTTGGATGAGGCAGGGCCATTGGTAACCATAGAGAATCCCAAAATCAATTATATGAATTTTTGATGCTTTCTGGGATAGCGTAAGTTTCCTGATTGTTCGATTAGCAAAGAAATTTGACATTCTCTTGAAAGGGCATGCTTTAACGTATACCTGGTAGGCTTTTAAGATGTCGGCAGCCGATGTTTTATTACTCACATGGGGTGTATAAACGGGCACCCTGGTGCCCGCTAAGCGCGCCTCGAGGGCGTTTGCGACGTAATGAGCTAATCTCTGGTTTCCATCTCCGGAGGAAGATGAGTGCGGCCTGATCTGCTTGATTAGTTCATTTGCAGTTCTTTGATCACCGCTTGCCACGGCTTGTGCACATTGAGTAAGCAGAGTCCATAAATCTACTACTTCCCCCTTGTTGGCCTGTTTCTTCGAACGCGTCATTTTGGCATTAGGCTGCAACTTTCTGCTGCTTGAACCTCCTCCACTTCCTGAAGATTCCTGAGAAACAGGCGAAGCAGAGCTGTCGTCTCCACCAGGACAAATCAACAATACCTTATCAAACACTTCTAGTGGCACGGAGTCTCCTGCATAAACCGCTGAATGCTTGTTGCTCCTTCCTTCTTCTTGATCGTCTCCATCTTGACGCTGATGATTTTTCTTTCCCCTTGATGTATCCGGTGAGGAGTCCCTCCGTTTCTTCTCTGCCACCACATCCCTGGTTTTCTCTGGATCAGGCACTGATGGGACGCTCTCCAAATCAATGATTTCACAATTTCCATTTGGAAGGGACTTGACGGCAGCAGCATAGCTGTTACTGCTCTCAGTACTGCTGCCAGCAGGAGAAATACAATCTGGCCTTTCGAAATTACCAGGATAAAGTTGATTGGATGATGATGGAGGAGATTCCTGAACAAGGGCTTCATAGAATGATTTTTCAGCAGCCTGGAGAGCCAGACAATCCTGCAACATGCAGGGCTTAGTCTCCAGGTCTTCTTTCATAAGCATCTCGTTTATATACTTGAGGAAAACATTGGAGAAGTCCCCACTGTCAGATGGATCACTCGAATCACTAGAATCTCGTGAATTGGTTGGACGGACACTAGGCGGATTGACAAATTCATCACTGACTTGATCAAATCGATTTACAAGATTATGATCATTATTTGAAAACAGTGGAACTGAGCCATGGTGGAATGTGAATTTATTCATGGATCTTGGAAATCTTTCAAGAAGAGTATCCATAAAGACCTAAGTATTTGACTTTCAAGAAACCCAACTCTAATATGAAGTTCTGAGACCTACGACTTAGAAAAAGCTAGAAGCTTGGTGGAAAGAACAGAGCAGTGAAAGCCCTTTGTTTGGCTGCTAAGAAAGAATACCGATCAGGAAAAGAGAATCAAAGAATCTGTTGAAACTAAATCAATGGTAATCAAAGAATTGGAGGAGTAAAGATCAGTATCTGCAGGCTTAAACAAGATAGGGGATCATCGGCTCCTATTAATCGAACCTAAAAGGAACCCGAACCAACCCCCATCTTCACGGTTTTGAACCTTCTGGGAAACACACTAAAAAGAGACAACGACAGCCGCCAGCCTTTTTCATGGGGTGACCGAAATAGTGGCATCTTGAAGCCAAGTGGAACTTATCATTGTCTGTGTTGTCTACGTGGCAGATAACCAGAGTACCTTGATCAACAAGTAAATTGACCACGCCTTTGAAAGTGTGAACACGGCATTATTGTATTGAAGTGACGTACGTGTTGAATCCTGGTCCGCTAATTGATGTGAGAAAAATATTAAAAAAAGGAAGAAGATCCGTAAAGAGATAAGAGTTAACAAAACAAGATTGTTTGGTTGGATGGGTTGAATCATTTCCCACTAATTAAAGTTGGATAGATATATATATATAGAAAGTTAAAAATGATGAATCTAAATGAGATAAAGCCAACCCACCCCTTTTTTTTTCTTGGGCACAACCAATAAAACCTTCGCTTCAATTATTTCCATTCTTTAATCATATCATCTTTTGTATCGTACTTCTTGCCATTTTTCATTCATTTATTTAGATTTAAATAAAGATAATATAAAAACCACAATTTTTTAACTTATATTAGGATGAGCCTTAAAATTTTATTTTTACAACCTTCAATCAATAATTGACATATAAGTAAAAACATAAAAAGTGCACATAATAACTTGAACAAAAATACACTAAATTTGAACTCATTTAAACATAAAGAGATAAGAAGATAATACACTCAGTCATGGCTGGATAGCCAAACCAGTGGGTCACACCTTCTTCGGTGAGTGAATCACTTTTTCTGGCCTTTAGAGTGATAAAATTTCTGAATGATTAATTTTCTACCTCTAGGTTTTAATTTTAAATCTAAAATTGAGTTTTGAGGCATTAGAAACGGATTTTGAGTATTAAAAATGGGTTTTGAGGTGGGTCACGGCAACCAAACCCGTAGGTCACACCAGCCACGCCAAACCCACACCGGCGTGGGTCTGGCCTGGGTTGTTCTTGGGCCATTTTCTCACTTTCTTTCTTTTTTTTTTTCTCTCTCATTTTGATTTGGTGCGGTTGTTCTCACTTCTTTTTTTTTTTTTTTGTATTTTTCTTAAATTGATGATTTGTCACATGGTAATTTGATGTTGTAAAATAGCTCGTTTACACCAGGACCTAATAGTAAGGGCGCTCTTTTATTTATAGGGGTAATTACCTCTTACCCCATGAGCTACAATACCTGAGCACTTTCCCCCTCATGACCTACTAACTATTACACTTGACCCTATCAAACTACCATCGTATGATAATTTAATAATTTCCTCCTTTCGTTAGTCAAAGGAGTTAAAATTAATGATCAACGGTCATGTGACTTGCATATGCCATTTTAAATTTTTTTCTTCCACTTTTGCCTTCACTTTAGATCAATAAAATGACGTTTATACCCTCTTAAATCCTAACCCAACACATGAGAAGTGATGACACAAGTAGAAGAAAAAAAATTTAAAATAGCACATGCAAGTCACATGACTGTTGACCGTTAATTTTAACCTATTTGACTGACGAAAAAGAAAAAAAATGTCATAAGATTGTAGTTTGATAGGATCAAGTGTCATAGTTAATAGTTTATGAAAAAAAAAGTATCAAGACGTTATAGTTCATAGGATAAAAGGTAATTACCTATTATTTATATCTAAAAAACCTTAATTGGTAGTTAGTTTTATTATTATTATTATTTTAATTCATTTATTACTGTTAAATCAAAGAGGCTATATATATAGTTGTCCGAGTGTGAATTAAAATCATACAAATTAATAGTATATTTAAGATGTAAGCCGTTAATTCAATAAAACATGCAAAATCTTAATTGAAAATAAATACTTTCTATTTTTAGAAACCTAGATTCATAACCTGCACTAAATTAAAGAGGAAAATTATTATGTAGGTTGGATTAATCGAACAATTATCATTCCTTCTTCACCTATACCATTTGATTTGACTCATCTCCAACCATCGTCTCTCTCTCTCTCTCTCTCCATGGACTTCATGTGGGCTCTCTTCAGAAATACTCAATTTAGTAACAGCGAGTCAAAGCACGTGTTAATTAACAAAAGGTATTTAACCTCTGAAATTTTCAAGAGACACCGGTCCCACTCCCCACCAACCCAGAAAAATGTTGTGCTTTTTTCGGCGTAATGGGTGGCGGCCCTATTACTACTGATCAGCCGACACCTGCAATTACCAAAACATTATCATTAAACTAATAAAAGATGGTTTGAATGAATTCTGTACATTGTTCAGCGAAGAAACGACAGTCCCTTGTCGGAGATTGGTCCTCCGATTGACCAGATTCATCCCATTGTATGTTAAATAGGGTGACATAAAGTAGGAGTGTTTAAGCGATTATAATCGATGATTATTTATAATAATTGTAATTGTCTCTTTTTTGGATGGTTATCGGATTTTTAATAATCGTTAATCGCCTAACCAACGATTATTTGTAATAACCGCAATTGTTTCCGCCTTAGACGGTTATCAGATTTTTAATAACTGCAACCGCCTCCACCTAGGTGGTTAGCGGTTATTTTATAACCGACGATTAGCAGTTACAACCGATTTTTTAAAAATGGGCTTTTAGGCCTTTTATTTTAATTTTTTATTTTGGGCCTTTATTTTTTATATATTTTGGTCTTATTTTGTCGTATTTTTTGAGCTTATTATGCCCTATTGGCTGAAAAAACATTCTATTTTTTGGACTTATTTCACATATATAGTCATAATGTCCAAATCCATTAAATGACCCAAAACCAAAACATATTACAAACAACTGAAAATATGAAACCAGCAAATGTAAGCAAAACAAATTCAGAGGGTAACTCAAAGACAGAGGGGCTACGCCCTGCAGCTTGTGTGAATGTCTAAATGAGGGGCTGCATCTTAGGTTTCATCTTATTCTCCAACCAAAACGATGCCATTTTGGATTTTTTTTTTATATTTAATTAATATATATTTTTATATAATTATATATGAATAAAGGCGGTTAGCAATTATAACCGCTTTTTTATACCCTTAAAACCACTAACCGCAATTGTCCTAGGCGATTAGCAATTTTTAATAACTATTTTAAGCGGTTAGCGGTTAACGGTTATTAAAAAATGGTTATAAACGGTTAGTAGTTGACGAGACAGTTATAACTGTCCCGCCTGAACACCCATAACATAAAGGGCTTGACTTTACCTAGTTAGCGCGTACTATTGATAATAAAATTGATGTTATGTTGTTAATTATCGATCAAAAGAAATGTTTTCATAATGCATATATACTATAATATAAATCACTCAATATATATTTATAAATTTCGTTTTCACTATGAATTATTAATTGGCTTGTATTGTTTCACTTAAAGAAGGATCGAGAAGAGATGTAGATAAGCCCGGGTGTGCATGAATCACGAATAAAGGTTAGAACAAGTCCTCCAGCAGCCAAAAGTCAGTGCCCTAGTCACTAGTCAGACCTACCAGTTTTCGTGTCCAAACTCCACGGGATAAATAACTTTTCAATTCAAAAAGGCATAAAAATCTGAAAATGACTTTATTATATATATATATATATAGTAATATTCGGATATACCTTGGACGTCTACGTCAAATAGTATTCTCAATTATAAATTGATATACAAGTTTTTCCTTTTTATTTTTTTCTTAGCAAATACAACAAAAGGGAATGGTTATATATATAAGGGGATCTTTCCTAGTATTGATCGTAATAGAAGAAATGATGAGAGAGAAATTGAGAATACTTTCAAACATAAGATTGATAGTGGCTGATAGTGGCTCACTTAGCGAGCTGGTGCACGCAAAAGTTTGCACTGCGATAAACTTTAGAAGTTTTCTAAACTTGAAAATATTGAACCTTCAATAGTATGTTTGCGATGATAGGAGATGTGGTCCAATCTGGGAAGAGATTGAGCTGGTTGATTGCCAAAATTAATAGCTACCACTGAATCACCTTCAAGCAGCAGATCAGAAGATTCAAATCAGTCAAAAGAGAGGGCAAGCTTTTATATATATATATATATATATAATGGCTTTGTTTCTTAAAGAGTTTTTAAGATTTTTTTTTTTTAAGTGTTATGATATAATATAAAAATAGAAACTGTTTGTATTTTTTTTATGAGTGTTTTATATTTGAATTTTTTGTTAACATTTTTGTTTTGAGAAGAGAAAACAAAAAACTTAGATGTAGGTTATATGTCGAACCACCTTAATATCTTGTGTCTTTTTCTCTTATCTTGTTTATTGTTCCACATTCTATACTCATCGTACATTTTGAGTTTATATATGGTATAAGAGCCAAAAGTCTTGGGATCAAAACTTGACTCCTTAAAATTCACTTCCATATTAATTAAATATTTCACGTGTTGGGCTTCACCTATTAAAAGGGAGTTTGAGGCCACACATGAAGGAGGGTATTAAATTAATGATTAAGTGAGCTTAAACTTTTGGAATAACTGGTAATTTAACGTCTAGCTATGTGCTACCCTCGCACACCATCAAACCTGCACATCTATGGCTTTAATGTTATTTTATGTCGTCTATAGTCTCCCATGGCTCTTCCTTTGAACTTCCTCTCCTGGCCTGCTGCGGCCTCGAAGCCTCTTTGTTGCCACTGTAGAAGTCACCCCAAGAAGGCTTTTGCGTGGTTTAATTTGCATAAAAAAAACCGCCTGTCAGGGTCAACCCTCTTTTTTGGTTTTTAGTTCAAGAAACATTCTATAATCCATTTCCAATCGTTAGTTTTGTTTTGGTTTTTTTTTTTTTTNCTTTAATGTTATTTTATGTCGTCTATAGTCTCCCATGGCTCTTCCTTTGAACTTCCTCTCCTGGCCTGCTGCGGCCTCGAAGCCTCTTTGTTGCCACTGTAGAAGTCACCCCAAGAAGGCTTTTGCGTGGTTTAATTTGCATAAAAAACCGCCTGTCAGGGTCAACCCTCTTTTTTGGTTTTTAGTTCAAGAAACATTCTATAATCCATTTCCAATCGTTAGTTTTGTTTTGGTTTTTTTTTTTTTGTTTTTTTTTGTCCTCAAACACTGTATCCTCAGTTAAAAACTTTGTTGTTGAGCACTCTCTCCCTCTTGTAATTTGTTTTCTATTTTAATGGCGTTTAATCTTGCCTGAAAAAAAAAAAAAAAAAAAAATCAACAATATATATATATATATATATAAGAGTCAGCATCTGGATTTGGACCTCTTGTGACTTCATACAAGCATCCAAACCCTAGCATTTCTTTAAAGCCTCCAAACACGGAAAATAAGCTCGAATGGCTACACGTATTTGACACATGTGGACGACTGCTGGTCAGTATCAGCAATATATATGTTTGATGTATTATGAATCTATGATGGACCATGTTCATCCCATCTATGATGGATATTCTTTCCCTTGCACCCTGTGATTTAGACCTTTTCATTTTTAAATAATAGATAATTTTCCATTGAATTATCTACAACCCTCTGGTATAGGACTAACCCAGTTGCCTACCATCCACAAGTACGACCTAGCTAGAGGCAGGTAAGATATAATTTAGATCTATAAAGATTGTATCAAAAAAAAAAAGAAAGAAAGAAAGAAAGAAAAGAAAAGAAAAGAAAAGTAATTCACTACAGAGAGAGAGAGAGAGAGAGGCTTCATGACATATGGGCAACTCTAGCAAATGTGGTGGAAATGAGGTTTTATTTATTTATTTATTATTTTTTAGATATCATGAAAATATATACCTCAAAACCTTAAACATAAGATATTAGGATAATATTTAATCCTTTTTGGTATTGTTGAAATAAATAATTTTAGAGTTTTTTAATGAGACCTTAACCTAAGGTATTAGAGCACTCATATTCGACAAAACAAAATAGTCAAAAAATTATTTTGGCTAATCCCATAACAAAAATTTCTAAAATGGACTTTACATTCGGCTCAAAAAATTTGCTAAGCTATTGCAATGCAAAGTGCTCAACAAATTCGTTGAGTATTATAGCTCAACAAATCCTTAATAATAATAATAAAACTTTGTTCTCTCTTCTTTTGGAATAGAGATTGGAAGATGTTCTTTTATTGCAATGCTAAGTGCTCAACAAATTCGTTGAGTATTATATACCTCAACAAATCCTTAATAATAATAATAATAATAGAACTCTGTTCTCTCTTTTTTTGGAATAGGAATTGGAAGATGTTCTTTTATACATATTATCTTTGGAAACGATAAAGCCTTGAGAGAATACTTTTACCACAACCTAATAGTGAGAAAATGTCATAATAGTGACTTTTAGGTCACTGCTAACGGCACAATTTCATGTAGTAGATTGCTAAAATATTGGATGTAAATATTTTTAAAAAGTTGGTAGTTAAAATAGAGAAACAAATGTATTATTTAGCTAAATTTTTATGTTGTTGGGATATCTTTCTAATTAGCATTCCAACATTAAGGTTTTTTTTTTTTTTTAAAAAAAAAAGATTAACGTGCACTTGTATATAATGCCTTGTGCATTTGTTTGTAAATTAATCTTTGTAAGACTTCATTGAAATACAAGTTTTTCATGGTATCATAACCTTAACCAAACTATAAACTCTTGTGCCTTCACTACCCAATTTTTTTTTTACGAGGAGTTTTTGACGTGTGTGAAATATTTAAAAGTAGGGTGTCAAAATTTTCAATTTTTTGACATGCCAATTTATAACACTTCAGAAATTAATGACATGTCATAAATTGGCGTTTTATTGACATGGCACTTTTGACAAATTAATAAATTATTGACGTGTCAAATTTTGATAGTAAATTTTTAAAAATTATTAAAAATAATAATTTTTCTTTTTTTTTTTTAAATTTTTTTTGGAATGTTTTTTCAATTAAAGAATTTATTAATTTATATTTGTCAAATAAAATAATTTTTTTAAAATTTTTTTCACCATCATCTTTCTCTCTCTCATTTCTTTTCTCCTTTTCTCACTCTCTCTCTCTCTCTCTCTTCTTTTCTCCATTTTTGGTACATTTGCTGGAATAGGAATCGCCCAGAAAATTTTCCCAACAAAATCCGGATGAACCTGAAAGATCAATCTCAAAATCAACCTGAAAAATAAAACCAAACCAACCAGAAAAATCAAACCCAAAAAATCTTCAAAAACCCAAACCCATCAACAAATAAAACATCAAAATCTCGAACCCAGCAGAAAAAAATCAGATCTTCTCTTTTTCTTCTTATCTTCTCTTCTCTTCTTCTTCGATCTTCTTCTTCTCTTCTCCTTTTCTTTTTCTTCTTCCCATCTGAGAGAAGAGGGAGCTGTTAGAGAATATATTTCCTACATAGAAGGAAATATATCAAATTGATATTATATATTTATTATTGATTGTAATCAGGTTTGATGGTAATCAAATCAATCAGATTTGATTACCATACTTATCTATTTCATTCTCCTATAAATAGGAGCATTTGTATTGTAATATTTTTTCATTCAATAAGAGCTTAATGTAGCCTTAGGGCTTTATCTGTGGACGTAGGTCATAGACCGAACCACGTTAAAATCTCTTTGTTCCTATTTTATTATTTCCGCAATTTATTATTTCTTCACGAATTTCTTCATGGTATGGATGAAGAAAAAATAAAAGAAGAGGGAGATTGAGAGAGGGAGCTGGGCGTGCAGAGTAAAAGAAGAGGGAGATTGAGAGAGGAAAGAGGAGTAATGCTACAAGTTTCTTTTGTGTTCTTCTAAGAATGATATATCTCTTAAATCACTATTGGACTTGTGATCGATTATTATGAGTCACGTTATTCTTTGAGGAATATAAGAGTTAGAATTATCCTAGGAGAGAAAGAGAGTGTGGGGGATGAAATAAAAGAAGAAAGAAAAGAATAAATAATAAGAAGAGGGAAAAAGTTGAGCTTCGGGTGGGAGGGAGAAAATGAGAAGAAAAGAGGGAAAAAAAAAAAGAAAAAAAGAAGGTTGGGAACAGCTTAGTAGGTCCTTCCCGAGGGTGGGGTTTTGACGTGTTAGCTGGTGACACATCAATAAATGTTAGCAGTTAATAAATTTTTTATTTTTTACTCATATATTTTTGTAGCCAATTATTAAATATGTAGATTTATATCAATATTAAACTTTATAAATTTAATAATTAATTATAAATAAATATAGATCAAATATGATAAATTTATTGATTCATAACATTTCACTTTATTGAAAACGTAACGTTTTTCCTACTTTTCACTATTCAAACGAGTTTAATCAAATTTTCAGTCTACAATTTTTGTCATCTTGAAAAGAACACCATTTGAACGTCACTATGACATTTTTTGGGCCGAAAACGTCATTATAAATGAGTCATTAATTATTTAAATTTTTGTAGTATTATAATTACAAAAGTGTTGAAAATTTAGAGGGTCCAGCGAAGACTGCTGCAAGGGAAAAGATCGAAGACGACAAATCAGCTCTCTGTGCAATCTGGATATCCAGAGAAATATGTTGTATTTGACTCGCACCAAAAGCACAATCCAGTAGAAAACAGAAATTAATTAACAGTTATAAACAAATGTCAACACGTGCATCGGTGCACGTGTGCCCCCATATAAGTCTACGAGACTGAAGAAAGCAAGAAGCCATCAGAGAAAACTTAAACCACAACCTATATATATATATATAGAGAGAGAGAGAGAGAGAGAGGGAGAGAGAAATTTAGGCAACGAAAGATATATGTCAAAGTCCAATTAAGATGCCAAGCCATACACAGATTTAGACAAGGAAACCTCCAAGGCTCGAAGCCATGGAAAACATGCATCAGCCCTCCATATATATTAAGAAGAAAGAAAGAAGAACATATATTGACGACTTTCAGGAACCATTATGGCGTCATCTCCCCTGTCAGGCAGTTTTCCAGCAGGAGAGAGCAAACAGGATTCGTCCCTTCCATCCTTGCAGCAGCCACTGCCCATCGTCATCCACCAAGAAATCCTTGTGGTAACATAACTTCACATGCGCCTTCACTTTCTGCACCGTCTCCTGATTCAACGGAAGTTGCCTCAACCCAGCCCGCTGATTCCGAACCTTCCACTGCTTATATGTCTCCGGCCTCTCAAACCTCTTCACCCCTTCACACGCAATGGCGTTCAAAACCTCCCTCCCATATATCTCTTGCTCAAACACCATCCTTTCCTCATCTTCCCGCCCTGCATTGGCTTCAAACATATCAAACACCGCAGAGAAGTAGTATAATGCCTCTCGGAACCGTGAAACAAAATATGGGGAATTGTAGGATCCATTAACGATCCCATGGATGAAAACATGTGGATTGATACTCTTGATCAACTTCAAAACGGCGTCCCTGGGGCTGCTCAACACCACCGTATCATCAAGTAGGTACCTAAAGAGGTATAAACAGTCGACAACGACCATCTCATCTTTCAGAATCTTGAGGTCTTCGAGTTGGATAGTTTCCCATTTCTGCGCTATGCCATTGTACTCAAAAGGGACGTTTAATCTGTCACAATAAGTTGCTAAACGACGCCCCGTTTCCTCCACCCTTGCTGCCGGCAGGAAACCTGGTTGGGGAAAATCTACTCCTGTAATGCGCAGCACAGGCGGCCCACCTGTTAAAAGTTTAAGTGTTTGCTATAAATGATGATTTAGAGCAAGTTTAAGATTGTGTTTGAAAAATAGAGTTTTTAATTAAGTAAAAAATTTCATTTTAAAACTTTTGTAAAAAATGAGTTTTAATTATTTTTAGATTAAAAAAATCAAATTAATGAGTACTTTTGGAGTTTTTTTTTTTTATTAAACATGTCAACTTTTTGTTTGGCACAACTTATTAGATACTAAAAGTATTTTTTAAGTTAACGCAATATCATACGAGCTTTTAATATGGTATTAGAGTAGAAGTTATGAGTTCAAACTCTGTCTCAGCCATTCAACTCCCTTGTAATGCTGTTTCTCTGATTCGACTCTCGTTTTTATTACATAATTTCACCTAACATAAGTAAATAAAAGTATTATCTATTCTTATATCCTTTTGAGATAAATTGCTATTTGTAACCGAACCTGGTCTTTGAGAGAGGCGCTGGATAAGGCCAGGCCATTGGGAACCATACTGGATACCAAAATGGATGATGTGGAGCCTTGTTGCCTTCTTTGCCAGGTCCATAATCGTTTGTGTCACAAAGAAATTCGACATCCTCATGAAAGGGCATGCTGAAATAAACAACCNCTTGTAATGCTGTTTCTCTGATTCGACTCTCGTTTCTATTAAATAATTTCACCTAACATAAGTAAATAAAAGTATTATCTATTCTTATATCCTTTTGAGATAAATTGCTATTTGTAACCGAACCTGGTCTTTGAGAGAGGCGCTGGATAAGGCCAGGCCATTGGGAACCATACTGGATACCAAAATGGATGATGTGGAGCCTTGTTGCCTTCTTTGCCAGGTCCATAATCGTTTGTGTCACAAAGAAATTCGACATCCTCATGAAAGGGCATGCTGAAATAAACAACCTGCAAGCTTTCAAGATATGAACAGAAGACATCATTTTAGCAGCATATAACTCACTTCCCGTGCCAACCATGCGTGCTGCAAGGGCGTTGGCAAAGCAATGAGCCAGTCTCTGGGATCCGTCACCAAAAGGAGAAGAGTGCTGCCTAATCTGCGACAGTAGGTCTTTTGCACTCTTGGGATCGTTTCCTCCCACTGCTTCTGCGCAGTGCACGAGGAGAGCCCTCATGTCAACTAAATCCCCTTTATTAACCCGTTTTCTCTTGTGTTTTCCACTCTGCTGAAACATCCTTCCTCGCCCATCTTCACTGTTAAAGAGTAATATTTTATCAAACACCTCCGATGGCTGAGGTGCCAAATACTGATCAGCCGGAGGAGAGGGTTTCTGCTGAGAGAGATCAGAAACCAAGATGGATTCAATAGCGTTGTTATCATTTGCAATATTGCCATTACAACCATTATAATTGTTGATGACTGGGCTAGCTACATTTTGATTGACTAAGGATGGATATTTCTCACCAAGTACATCGTAGAAGGACTTTTCAGCAGCTTGAAGTGTAGCAGCAGGGAACATGAAGGAGGCCGCATTCTCCAACCCTTCATCCATAAGAATCTGCCTTATGTTGCTCAGAACAGCATCTGGGGTACTGTCGCTTTCTCCTGAAGGATTCCCTCCCTTTGAGCTCATGTTTGAAGGTGAACAATTTTGAATATATAGGTATGTTTTCCTGCAGATTAAGATGTAAGATGGTAATGTTAATTCCATAACATGCATATACATATAAAATCATTAAAAATATGTTTTTTACAAAGTTGTCACTCTGATATATACTAATTCCTCAGAGTATGAAGTAAAGAAACAAAGAGAATGCCGTACGTGCTGAAGAGAAAGCTGAGGATACGGCCAGTGCGCTGAGGGTAGGAGAAAGCATTGCTTTCTTTAATAAGAAAGAATCCGCCTCCAAAATTGACTGCCGGAGAGAATGTCGTTTTCATCAGCTGTACAGAACAGTTGGTGCCTCGCTAATTGCAGAAAGGTTTAAGTCAGAACATCAACATCAAGATGACAGGATGGAACTTAGAACTAAAACAAAAAGTTAAACGAGCTTCTTGATTTCGCATGAAAGTCAGTTCGAATTTTTTTGAGTACACACGTGAAATCAAACTGACAAAGATCGTTTTAAATGAAAAATATAACACGTACAATTGAGTCTAAATCTTCTAGTGTAAGTTATTGGGTTAGGTCATTTTACAAACAGGCTTGTTTGTTAAACATCGTGTGTGTGTGTTTTTATTTCTTAATTTGTTTTTTTTTCTTTTTTTCAGAATTTTAACATTAACGAACAACCAAAAACACAAATAGCCCGTCAAAACTCAAAATACTTGATGTGGTAATGGATTCACACATTAAGAAAAAAATGATTAATTAAATATACAAGTGTGAATAAAAAAGATTTAGGGGAAACTTCACTTATTCCCCCTGAACTTTTGCGGTTTTTGCAGATACCCCCCAATGTTCAAAAGCTCTCACTTAGGTATATCAAACTTTGGTTTTCTCTCACTTTGCCCTTTCCGTACATAAAATTTTTCGCAATTCTAATTTTACCCCTGACTCAATTACTACACCATTCCCAAAACGATTCGTAGTTTTGGGGTAAAATTGACATTCTATTAGGATTTTTTGTACGGAATGGACAAAGTGAGAGAAAATCAAACTTTAATACACCAAAGTGAGAGATTTTGAACATTTGGGGGTATTTACAAAAGTGGCCAAAGTTCAGGGGGGTAAGTGAAGTTTCTCCAAAGATTTAAGTATCATATTAATTAGAAAGGAAAACTTCACTTATCCCCCCTGAACTTTCGCAGTTTTTGTAGATACCCCTCTAATATTCTAAAGCTCTCACTTAGGTGTATCAAACTTTGGTTTTCTCTCAGTCTACCTCTTCCGTACAGAAAATTCTTCGCAATTTCAATTTTATCCCTGACTCCATGACTACGCCGTTCTCAAAACGACGCGTAGTTTTGGGGTAAAATTGACATTTTTTATTAGGATTTTCTGTACGAAATGGGCAAAGTGAGAGAAAATCAAACTTTGATACATCTAAGTGAGAGGTTTTGAACATTAGGGAGTACCTACAAAAATGGTCAAAGTTCAGGAGGGTAAGTGAAGTTTCCCCTAATTAGAAAGATATGAGTGGTGTGAGTAGTTAATTTAATACCATGGATCCAAACCAATTAACCTAAATTTTGAACCGAGTGATATTGTGGAAAAAAGTAGTACATACTCAAGAAATTAATCTCCTCTTAGTTGAGACTCATCCCGATTAAATCACCATTTATACTAAAAGCTTAAGTTGATAGAAAATAGTAAATTTAATCATTTAAATACTTTAACACTAATGTTAGTAACAGAGTGGTAATATATATAGTCCATATTAAGTGAATTAATTTTCCTAGCTTGTAAGAATATTTCTCATTTAGATTTGATACAATCAAATATCAAATCTAGAGATTTTTTTTTTTAATGAGAAATTAATGGTTCCATTCTCTTATACATATTTTGTTAATTTCTTTTTTATTGAGTCATGTTATACATTATTCTCTCAATCATCTCTTTTGCAAATTCACAGTTTGATTTATAAGACTCACATATGGGTCCCACAAATCTAATAGTGATCGAATTCACCCATCCACTAGAGATGGGATGGAAAATGATTTTTATCAAAAAAATTTACCATTTTATATTCTCTATATTAAGTCTTTTTTCTATTAATTTCCTTTTAGGTTTGTTATCTTCTTCATTTAGCCTAGCCTTTTACAAACAAAAAGTATTGTAATACAGTTGAATACATATAAATATATTCTTTTTTTGGATGAAAGAGTAATTTCATTAACAACCAAACAAAACAGCACCCAGTTTACAGGCCTTCTCATCAGAAGGCTAAAAACCCAACATAACAATTACAACCGACAGAGAAACAAGCACACACAAAGCTACGTACGTACACGAGCAAATCTGCAGCATATTCCACAAAGAACACAAACATATATTCTCCCTAGTACACACAAATTAATATATTCGAGATTGATGTGGTCCTAACGGTTTTATTAGTTTCTTTCACTCTTGCTTCCACATTTTTCATATATCCCACTATATATTTTATATAAAATTCTAGAATCCCCAAGCCAAATACATTGACAAAATTAATTTCGTTTTACTCATCATATATGGGATGGAATGATGGATGCACGCATGAGGAATAAGATTTGATGTGCCACAACCAGAAACATGGATCCAATATGTCCATGTCTAGCTAGAAGGTTTTTCTTTTACCTACGTACGTAATATTTGACCCCATGCAGCTTGTCCATACACAGAGTGAGTTTAAACATGCCTAGGCACGTTGTATCTCGATCGGATACATGTATTTATATATGTATGCAGATACCCTAGCATGTGTAATGTTTTTTCTCAACCAAAATCGAGTCAGCAGCTGGTGTTGAAAAGGTCGTCGTTGGTGTAACGTACTTGTCCCGCACTACAATCACATCGAAGAAATTAATCAGATGTTTAATTGACTATCCCATGCATCAATCATCAGCAGCCCTTATATGTATATGTGAATGAATGGAATCAGCTAGCATGCCATTGCCAGCCATGAGTCTTGGGCGAGCATTTCGTTTCTCGTACTGGAAACGTAATACTTTCACTTTCTTGCCTAGTGAGAACAACAAAATTTTGAAGGCATCTCGGCGGGGGCGGCGCTCGTGGAAAATTGAATCTATAGATACCAAACTCTTAACACTTTTTTATAGATTTTTTTTTTTTAAAAAAAAAAAAAAAAATTGAAAGTTATATGAAGATTGAAAGAAAATCCTCTCTGGAGTGGAGTATTGTTATTGCAATATTGATAAAATGGAATAATAACATTACATTGGACAAACGAACCAGCCTTAACGAATTGAGTAATAGAAATTACATTTGTATCCTATACACTACAAGCATCTGGCTGCTAATGAGCACTTTGTTGCCGCTAATGTATTTGACGCTAATGATTAATAGCGGAAACTTGTTTGGGTCGCCGTTAATATTCACTCAATAGCAGCGACAATATGTCTAATACCATTTTTCATTGATGCAAAAATTGTTTGAGCTGGACCGTAAGTCTCCGTATTGCTCTATCATTAACGGTGCATTGGTGTTGCCGCTAATAATAAACATTAACAGCTAGCGACCACCATATCGCTGCTCCTTGGAGTATCAATAGCAAGAGTCAAGCAAGATATGTATACCTCTTGTAGAATTAATTGTATCTCCACACTTTAGAAACTCTCCTCTTTGCTCAAGATTATGGCCGGCAATTTTTACACGACTCGCGAAAACAACACGAAAAAACAGGTAATGTGTTCGGGTTTATCGGGTTCGGGTCTTAATCGGGTCTACCCGTTTAAGACACAAAAAATTTGCGTGCCTGGCGGGTTGGTTACTGGCGAGTCAACCCGCCAGACTCGGTTAATATTCAATTCTAGCAGGTTGTCCTGCCAGATCCGATGATAAATTTTTTTATTTTTTTTATTTTTAAAGAGAAAATACTAAAACCTAAAACTAAACCGTAAGTCGTGAGTCCCCCCTAGACACCAGTGCCCACCCCCACCCACTAACCCAGATGGACCCACGACAAATCGACACCCACTTGGCCACTCCCACCGTCATGCGCCCCCACCGTCAGTGCCGAGCCGTCACCCCCGTCGCGGTCAACCTGTCTGAGCTCTCTCTCACAGTCTCGCGGACCCTCGGCTCTCTCTCTCAGTCTCTCTATAGCCCAACTCCACCGCTCGCCGTCGCCGTGAGCCACCCCTCCTCCCCAATATGATGCCACCGCCCAGCCAGAGCCAGGAATTAGGATCAAGTCCCTGACTCCCATATGGATTGAAGGATTAATTAAGGAGTTTTAAATATGTAATTAGCGATGTTAACTGCTTCCAGGTAATTATCTTGCTTTGATTTGGTCAAACGTGAAGAAGAATCGTATCAGGTTATGTCTACCCAATATGAGCCTGTTATTTTAAACGGGTAAAACGGGTCGTATCGGGTTACCCGGCTATTTTCGTGTTATAATCGTGTCAAACCCGATTACCCGTTTAGCTAAACGGGTCGTGTTCATGTATAGGCTAATCGTATAACAAGTATCCGTGGGTCATAAACAAGTCGTGTCAGGTACCTGTTTTGCCAGCCCTGCGTCGAGGTTCTCCACAATACCACGTGTAATTTGGATTGCATCACATTCTCTTTAATTAGCATTACGTTGGCTAATGTTTTAAGAAGGTTTTTTTAAAAATTAAATAAAATAAAATTAGGGTGGCTGTGTTGCCGTTCTAAGTGGAGAAGAGGCCCTGGCAGATCGGAGGTTATCGATTGGCCTTTACTTCACATCATAAAACTTTTTCAAACTAAACACAAAAAAAAAAAAAAAACCTTTAAAATACAATAACAAATATAAAGTCAATTTTCACATTTATATCAAATCATAATATTTTTTTGACCAAATTGTTTATTAATAATTTTGACCCAAAAAAGGAAAAAAAAAAATCAAAATCGTTAAGTAAAGGCCTAAATATTTTTTTGACAGAGGCTAGCTAATTAGCCAAATTCATTGTGGGCGGCTGCCCTGGTATGGTAATCCCAAAAGATGTTTCAACCGAGTGGATGAGCATCCACTTTCATTTTTCTTCACCCTGCTCCAAAAGTCAAGTGTCAAGAATTCAACGTTTTCACATGATCACTAGTGTAATATTAAGTTAATTATTTATTATTAATTAAAGACACCACCCAACGAACACGGAAACGTGTGAAAAATAATGCAATGAATTGACCAAACAAACCAAAAACATAGATTTTTTATTTTTTTTTAACATGTCCGCACAAGAGAGAGAGAGGATTCAAACTAGTGACTTCCGCTTCATTAGACATGATCCCAGCCAATTGAGTTACTTATTGGGAACCAAAAACATAGAATTAAGAATGGCAAACGATGATGATTAACAACTAACTGTAAATTCATTTTTCCGCACGTTTGGTTTAATATTTGTTTTTTTTAATAAGTAATACTCAATACATAAAATATTTAATTTAAATGGGAGTTGAATTGATAGAGACAAAGTTCAAACTCAAAACTTTTGACTTTAATATCAAGTTTGACTTTTAAAATAAAGGGTGATTTAACGTTTATAATCAACTAGCACATCGCCCGCGCTATGCACGCTATGCGAGGGATTTTTTATTATAATTTAATTTTAAAAGTTAACTGCATCCCATCTTACTTTTCATTATAAGTTAAAATAAGTGTGAAAAAATCTATCACACATCTTTTAATGAAAATACATACTAAAAGTTATATATCAGTTCATTACTGAACATGTATTTTTTTTTAAGTGTACCAACAAACATGTATTTAATGAAAAGTATAAAAGAAAAAAAAAATAGCACGAATGAAACTTGAATTCTGATTATCAAAATATTAATATACAATTAGTATAGAAAACTCTAGTATTGTTGATGTAATACTTATTATATTGTAATACAAATAAAACCCATAAAATTCCAATCATTTCAGAAAATACAGTGTAAAATAAACAAAATCTTCTCTATTCTTTTTAATACAAAATAAAACACATGTTTCACTCAATATTTAATGCAATCAAATAAATTTCTTTCAACACTTTAAAAAAAGAGGGATGATAGGGACCTAACTTTTTTGCTCAACTTTTGCCTTTTTTATTTTTTTTAAAAAAAACAAAGCAAAAAATAAAAAAAGTATCTGAAGCAATAACATATATTTTTTTGTCATTCTTTTTATTGGTTTTTTTCAAAAAATGAAAATTGCATTTTTCTTCATAAAAATGGCCATTTTTTTTTATGAAAAATGGCCATTTTTATGAAGAAAAATGCAATTTTAATTTTTTAAAAAATACCAATAAAAAGAAGAACAAAAAAAATATATTATTGATTTAAACACTTTTTTTATTTTTTACTTTTTAAAAAAATAAATAAATAAATAAGGCAAAAGTTGGGCCTTTAACATTTTCCTTAAAAAAATGCTAGAAAATTCGAGTAAATCACAAAAATGAAAAAAAAAAATCCAATAAAATATTCAAATGAATTAAAACATCAAATCTTATTGGTATGATACCTATTATATTTCAATATAAATAAAATTTCTAGAGAAATAAACATAAAAATAATCAATTTACAGTTGTGAAAAATTTATACATAGATACACAAAGATAAATCAAAAAAATGAAGAAGAAGCATTTTGGAAGGAAAATTCTTTTTGATTATCTCTAAAAAAAATGAAGAAGAAGTATCTATGTATCTATTTATACATACCCTAGCAGATAACTATGCGCAAGGTTCTTTATTATATTTGATTTTAAAAGTTAAACACATCTTTATTGTCTTTTTTATTACAGGCTATAAAATAGTCATGTTAAAAAATTAATCATCGTTCTTTCAGTAAAAAGACCTACTAAGTTTATATCTAAATACAAATAAAATTCACATAATTATGAACATTTGGAAAAAAAAAAAAAAACCAAAACTTTTTTATGTACAAAATAAAACAAAATCTGTCGATTAAGATTTAATGCAATCGAATAAATCATCTATCTTATTTCAATACAAATAAAACCTATATAATTCCGAATATTTTTTTTAAAAAAATACAAAGCAAAATAAATAAAATCTTTTTATTTTTTTTTAGGAATACAAAATAAAACAAAAAATTTCAACTGTATTGAGTGCTTAATTTAGTATCTATTTGTCTTATATTGCTTTCAAAAGTAGAGAAAAAAACAAAGACTTCAAAATATGCTTGAAAATCCGAGTAAATTATAGAAGAAAAAAAAAATCCATAAACATTCAAATGAATTAAAATATAAGACCTTTAATTTTAGTTTAATTTATATAAATTAGAATATGTTCAAATATTATTGGTCTTAGAAAAAAAATGGTTAAGAAGAAGTTGAATTTTTAGGCCAATAGATTTTGTTTTTGTTAATGCTGGAGAGTGGAGAAAGAGAATGATAGAGGTGGAGAAAAAAAGAGGAGATATGTTAATGTTGGAGAGTTGAGAGAGAGAGAGAGAGAGAGATGTGGAAAGAGAGTGAAACAATTGGGGAGAAAAAAAGAGAGGCGTGGAGAGAGAGGAAAAAAAGGAGAGAGAAACAAATATATAAAGCAGTTCAAGAGAGCGAGATATGGAATGAGAGTGAATGAGTTGGGAAAAAAACAAAAGAGATGTTGAGAGAGGGGAAAAAAAGGATAAATAGAAAGGACAAATATATGAACCCGTTCAATTTATAAAAAATCAGTTTAGTCCTTAAAAAAAATAAGTTCATGCCACATGTCGCGATTTGAATACACTTCAAAATAAGGTTTTGGCTATTATATATATATATATATATTATATATGATATATGATTTGATTTGTATTATTTGTTTCCTTATTTAATTTGGACTTTGATAATACTAAATTTATGAAATAATTTATATATAGAAAACTTATGAAATATAATTAAACGTAATTAATAATGCTAATTAATGACCGGGTTTTTTAAGAAAAAACTAGTTCATTCTTAAAGAATGGGTTAAAAATTTATGCTTTAAAAAACCGGTTTAGCATTAAAATAAAAAATGTTCATGCCACATGTCACAATACTAAGACACTTCTGAGAATGATTATGCTTATATATATATATGATACTTTTTAACAATATGGCCAAAACTCTATCAGTACTATTTTGACATCAGTTATACGAGTAGTGATAATCCTGCAATTAGCATGCATGAGAAGTGTCATGTCAGTTGTACAAAAAAATATTATTTAATATAAAATAATATTAAAAAATATGATAAATAGTAACTTTTCAAAAAAATAATATTTTTTCATATAACTTCATGTACACCAGTTATAGAATTATCACTACTCTAATTATACAATTGGTTTGAAGCGACCGAATCACCGATTTCAATGGTGAGTTTGAAATGGTCAAACAAATTATACTTTATTTATTTTACTTATGTATTGTTGGGATTTGAAAAATTCATTTAAATTAAACGGCACAAATAAAAAGCACTAGACAAGATTTCAACCCCTCAATCCCATGCCAAGACAGCAAAAGCCTTTAACCATCATTTAATACAACCAGTGCAGCTTCACTGCAAATGATCTTGAAAGAAGAAAGCCCCACATATAGAATCACGACCGGATGTGCCATTGGCCGATTCAGTGTGGCTTTAGCTTTTTTCGAAAGAGTAATGATGAAAATTACACTTTTTTCTAAAAATTATTGAGAGATCAGTAAGAACTATCATATTATCAGCATTATAAAATAATTATGAAATGAAAATACAGTTTTTACCTTTACTCTTTTGGAATGGCCGGGGAAGTAATTAACTGGCAACGATAGTCAATTAGTGAAGAGTGGTCGTTTGGTAGGTATTAACTACCAGTCTTTTTCTACAAAACAAATATGGTCGTTCAATACTACCAAACAATTCTTTGCTTATTATATTAACAAAAACATATTGAGCGGTGTAAGTTTTGTGAGGGAGTGAGTTGTGGGGTAAGCAACCTCTTAACACTCAAATTCAAAGGTGACTGCACATAATCGCTTGAAGTAAAAACATGTTACAGACGTCTTTAATATGAACTTTTTATAGAAAATCGATTTGCAAGAGGATGATATTCAAGAGTTTATATACATATATAAGACACTTAGGATCGTAACATACCGGCCACCACGCTCCACAGTCAACATCCATGATGGCTCACTGTATTGGCACTAACTCGTTAATAGCATTTTCTTTTGTGGTGGCTTCATTAATATATTAGTATTTAAAGACTTAATATTATGCTCATAAAAACAAATGATACAAATATTGAGTATAATTCACCATTAAAAATCAGCTTGTAAAGAGGGGGTACTAAAAAGCTTATATACATATAAATAGATTGTATTTAAGCCATGGGGGTGCTAAAAAGCTTATATACATATAAATAGATTGTATTTAAACCATGGTATACGCTTAGAATCGTAACATATTTAGGGTGAGATAGGCTTAGTAATTGTGTTAGAATAAGATTTCAATAATTAATAAGGATTAGTTTGAATGTGTTTAAATTAGTTTGATCATTCTAAATTTTGAGCAAGTTTTATCATTATTACTAAGATTATCATTAGATGTCATTTATCTTATTGATCTCATTGTAAAAGTCTATTTAAAGAGACATCCATAGAATTATTTTCCCAAACTCATATTTAAAGGAGGTCATGTACCCCTCCAAGAATTTTAAAATACGCACCGAAATGATGAACAAACCAGAAGAGGAGCAATATCTCGAAATTCTGAAATTATTCCATCTTTTAGTACATCTGATAAAACAAACACACAAGTTCCTGCTCATCTAAAAATGTAAAAAGAAGGGCAATGCCCTCCTTACCATCTAAGAAACAAACAGATTTTAATACAGAAGTCCCAGTGAGCAAGTCAGTAGACAGGCTTAGCTAGGGCCATTACACAGCGTCTACAACAGGGTTTGCAGTTTATTCCAAGTCTTAATCCTATTCATAATACTACCACCATCTACATTTACATGATAAACAAGTCTTCAACCATCATCCACAAGGAAGAGTCGAGATAATGTAACAAACATCTGATGACGAATGAGTGATTATAATCAAGAAAATTGCCCATGCTTCTTCCCAAAAAAGGCCGCCTTACCCTGCGCAATCTGGAACATGATACCGTTAGAATTGAGATCCCTAAGCAGAACCATTATATTATAAAAACACCAGTAGAAAGTTCAAGAAGATAAGCATACATAGATACGTTTAAAAGAGAGAAAAACATTGAAAATTGAGTACCTAAGGTATCCTTTCCGGCTGCGCACTCCAACAATTATGAGTCTTCACAAACATCATGCACAAGGATCCTAATTCGGCACCCAACAAGAGGAAGCATAAACAATACGGCCCTTCCATCCCTGAAGCATCCAGTGGTTGTCTTCATCAAGTACAAAATCCTTGTGGTACCATTCCTTCATCCTAGACCTGAACATGGTCATCAGCTCTTGATCCAAAGGGAGCTGCCTGAAACCAGCCCTTATAGTCCGGACCTGCCATTGCTTGCAATTCTCAGGCCTCTCAACCCTCTCTAAGCCCTCACATGCTAAAACATTCATAGCCTCCCTCCCAAGGAACTCTCTCTCAAACATTAACCTTTGTTGGTTGTCACGGGGTAAAGTAATATCAAATATGTCATACAATGCAGAGAAGTGGTAAAGCGCTTCTCGGAACCGTGTGACAAAGAAGGGGGCATTGTAGGCTCCATTAACAATAGTATGGACAAAAATATCGGGATTCATCCTCCTGATTAAATTCAAAACCGCATTCCGGGGACTGGTTTCTTCAACTGTCTCATCAAGTAGGTTTTTAAACCTGTACATACAGTTCACAGCAATCATCTCATTCCTATCAATCTTGAGCTCCTCAATTTGGATAGTCTCCCAATTCTGTGATGCTAGAGCATGGTACTCAAAAGGAACATTAAACCTCTCACAATACTTAGCCAAACGATGACCAGTCTCCTCAATACGCTCTGTTGGACGGAATCCGGTTTGGGGAAACTCTATCCCTGTAATACGTAGTTTGGGAGGTCCTCCATCTCTTTTTGAAAGCTTGTGAATTAAAAGTGGCCAATGGAAACCATATCCAATACCAAAGTCTATAATATGAAGACTTGTTGCTTTCTTTGCTACTTTAAGAATCATTTTGATAGAAAAGAATATCGACATCCTCTTGAAAGGGGAGGATGAAAGATGAACTTTGTAAGATTTCAATATTTCAGTAACTGAGATCCCATGGGAAAGTAAGGAACCATAAAACATTTTAGTTCCGGTACCAGTGCCAGCCAAGCGTGCCTCAAGGCCATTGGCAAAGAAATGGGCCAACCTCTGAGACCCATCACCGTAAGGGGAAGAGTGCTGCCTAATCTGCTTTAGTAAATCATTTGCAGTTCTATTCTCACCAGCCGAGACAGCTTGTGCACATAGAATCAAAAGAGTCCTTAAATCAACCGTTTCCTTCTTTTTCCCCTGTTTCTTAGCACGACTCTTCCCACCATTAGCTCCTTGCGGCTGCCCATTTGGCTGTGAGGCCTTGCTTGCTTCATTGTTATTGTTACCGCATAGCATAGAAAGTGCTTCAGTGGAAAGCAACACCTTATCAAACATTTCTGTTAATTCAGTCTCTTCCACATAAACCGCAGACTGCTTATTACTCCTCCCTTCTTCTACATCTACGTCTACATCATCCCTCTCATGATTCTTTCTTCCCCTCAACCCATCCGGTAAATTCTCTCTCTCACCCTTCTCTCCCTTGAGTTCCACCTTTTGATCCTCTCCCTTCAACTCTGTTGATACCATGCTAGTCCCCAAATCAACAACCAACTGATTACCCCTAGGAAGGAACTTACTAGCTTCCTCTAACCCTCTCCTAAATTGCAACGCAGATTCACTATCACTAAACATGTTCTGAGCCAAAAGCTCCATGCCATCACCGATGTTAGTCACGCTGTTTGACTGATTGGCTAAAAACTGTGATCCATTGGCGGGCTGCAAATTGGGCTGGAAAACATAGTCACCAGGAACAACAACTTGGGAAAAAGATGACTTGTATTCCACAACATCACTGACCCACTGAGGGTCAATGCTATTGCTGGCGCTAGAACTACTATTAGTACCACCACTGCTTGCAGAAAAAACATCATCAGGGCTCCGCAAGTTAAGATTCATATAAGTTGGTTCTTCTTGGTGTAGATTGGGGGAAGGAGGGTATTTCTGACCGAGAGCATCGTAGAAGGATTTCTCGGTGACTTGGAGACCCAAAGGGTCGTAAAACAGGCAGGGCTTGTCCTCTATGTTCTCTTCCGTAAGTATCTGGCCTATGTACGTGAGAACCGTTTCCGAGAACTCAGTGTCGTCTGAGGACAAGTCTCCCCCCGGACTCGTACCCACAGACGGTGTGCTCATGCTATCGCCAGCGGACGGAGCATATGGCTCTGCTGCTGGGTCCACAGTTATCGGCGGCGCGAAATCAGTGTGACCCAGGTCAGATGAAAGCTGAGAACTTTCAAGGAAGCTAAAATCAGGGGAGGGCAAATTGAACGTATACTCGTTTAAAAGATCTGGGTATTGATTGGAATTGGGTGAAAAGGCAGGGTCATCATCGACCAAGACATTGTTTATGAAATCAGGCAACCCAGAAAACGTAGGATCCATAACTATTTATAGTATCAAACAAAGAAGCCGAATCCCAGACAAAACAAACATTGAACTACCCAAACCAGATCAAAGACCAGTACATAGATGTGAAAAAGCAAATGATAAAAGGAAAAGGAAAAGAAAAAAGTTTATAGTTGAAGAACCTCAGATATCCGTCGAATTCTCAGCGAGAAGCAAACACGTACGTTTACCTGAGAAATAACAAAGAATTCTCAGCTGTAGAACCGAAAGTGATGAGATTACTGAAAGGGGCACTCAGCTCTGTCGGAGGCAATTCTCATGTTCCATATGCGGCGTGCCTTTTATAAACAATTCCCAGGACTAGTTTTCAATACTTTATCCTACGTTGTTGAAACTCTCAATTATTGTATCTAAATTAATAGATAAAATATTAAGTAATAAAATATTAAGAAGAAATAATGACCATATAAATTGATCCGAAATTCCGAATGACTTGAGCTGACATTCAGGAAGTTTCGAAGAACGCTGGGGGTGAAGATACTGTAGATTTTCTCACGTGCCTGCATGATTCGTTTCCTTCCCTTATTGGTCTCTCTGCTAGTCCCACCGTTCAATTTCAAATGTTTTGACTCCTCAAAGGACTCGTTCGACACTCCCTTCCTGAATCATTGCGTGCAGCTCAAGAAGAAGAAAAAAAAAATTGATGATCGTATAAATTGGTGTGAATAGTAGATTTCTTTAAGAAAAGAAAAAGAAAAAGATAAAGAAAAACCTTTGTTTGCAATCAGGAGGAACTTCGTTTAACTCTTTTAACTTTTGTAATTTTTGTAAATATTTTTTTAATGTTCAAAATCTTACTTTGATGTATTAAATTTTTATTTTATTTTAAATAGTTTTTGCAGTTAAATATTACAATTAAATTAAAGGAAAAAAAAAAAGACTAAAGGTATTTTAGTAATTTCACACATTTTTGTTAAATGTAACAAAAAATCCTAACATAAATGAAAAAGTAAAAAAAAATCAAAATTCGATATAATAAAATGAAAAATTTTAAACATTAAAAAATATCTTAAAAAATCATAAAAATTCAGGAGTTAATAAAATTTTCCCATTATTCTATGTGTTGTGTAATGTTTCTTTCAATAAACCAAAGATGTTTGTTAGAAATGACAAAAAGAAATGTTAGAAAAATGGTAAGTGGATGGAAAAAGTGTGGTTCATGAGGACCATAATAATGCCAGTTTGGCCTCTAGTGCTAAAGTGGGTGTGTTCTTTTTATGCCATTTCTGATGCATGAATCTTCCCAAAAGATCAACAAACGAAGTCACTAAAGCAAAGTTGTCGTTTATAGCGTTGTCACTCAAAGCACTAGCAAGCAGCAGACACCAAACGAGGTAAATAAAGTACGCCGCGTCTTTATGCAGAAACATTGATGGGTTTAGGATTGCCCAAAATTTGGAATATTCATTGTACTTACGAGACTGTCGGATATTTTGAACAGTATTTATCGTACTTACAATCATCAAGATATTGTTGCATCTGCCTGAAAACTATGTGAAGACCTGGGGAACACATTTTGCAGCATAAGAGGGTAGATACTTTCGAGAAAATAATGATGTCATGAACGGTGGAGACAGAGGTGGCTAAAACTTTCTTAAATCTTTGAAGAATTTAGCGTGCATGATCATACTAATTCACCAACTTAATTAGTGTAACTCATCTTATAAGAAAAAAGATAAATATTTATAAGAAGAGGCTTATAAACTGACATGATATTTTTTTTATTATTATGGAAAAATGGTTATAACGACAAATACAAATAAAACGGGGTGAATTACACAACAATATAACCCAAACGAAAAAAATAATACAAAGATGATAATGAAAACAAACGGTAGGCAATGGAACCAAAAAGGATTCAAACACTTTTTTTTTTGGATCCGGACCTCTCTTGTTTAGCTTAGGATGGAGCTAAGAAAATGCATAAGCCAACCACATAATCTTTTCCTATTATGTTTCCTTCTCGCTCACACCCTTGAAGAATCGCTCTCAACTATAGAACTAAATGCAGAAAACTACATAGTGAAAACCAACAGTATATCAGAAAATCCAAAATATGAATTCTCCCATTTAACTTCTAGATCTACTCTCTCTTTTCTTTGGCCTACTGCAGTCACCAAACAATGAAAACCGTCCACCTTTGTGTGGTGGATGAGTACCAAAATCAACAACCACAAAACTGAAAATCAAAACTCAAAAACCAACCCTATACATCATCCTGCCATACCCGAAAAATCAACTCCAATTTCTTCACCATTCGGCTGAACAGCAACCCCAACCTAAACAATGTATAAAGCCACCTCTCATTTGGTCAATGATACAAAGAAAACCCAGAAATCATTTCCCCAATTTCAGACAATCCTTCATGCAAAAGACCCAAATTCTTCCAAGAACTCAAACCACCACAAAATTTTCCCCAAACTGGTCGAGATAAAACCCACAACCGAAAATCAACTTCAATCTCCCACAATCATTCCCCTCAGTAATTGGCCCGCATAATCCACACCATACACCAAAATTTAGTTCCAACATTAAACAACTAAAAATGAAGAATCAAAACTCATGTTGGGGAGGGGAATATGTTAGAGCTGCCAGAATTTTTGAATGGCGCCAGAGGGACAAGCATCACACCAGCATGCATCCAATAACAATAAACAGGCTGGTGCAGCCCACAAAGAAATAGGATTCTGAATACCAAGTAGTTGTTGCTCCCCTGCATCACAGGCACTAGCCAAGCATATATTTTTAAGATCACCAAGTAAGAAACTGTTAATAGTGCTATCATTTAATACATCTGAAATTGCATTAGCAATATCCAGTTCATTAAATCAAAAAAAAGATCCCATGCTCGCAAAAATGACACAAAAAAATGACCAACAAACCGGAAGAGAACCGCAATATCATGCAATTATGAACTTTTACCTACTTTTAGTACATTTGATAAAACAAACACACAAATTCAAGCTCATGGAAAAATATACAAATAATGGCAAATCCCTCCCATTACATTCAGTAATGTGGAAATTCATCTAAATATCAAACAGATTTTACAACAAAAGACCCAACAAGCAAGTCAGTAGACAGTTTTAGGGTCTCTACAGCGCCTTCAAAAGGGTTTGCTGTTTGTTCCAAGTCTTTTATCCTATCCATAGTTCCACAACCATTTATAAAAACGCCAGTAGAAAGTTCAAGATGATGGCATACATAGATACGTTTATAGTATACCTGCATGTACAAAAGAGAAAAACATTGAAAATTGAACAAGAACAATAGTTTGTGCAGTACCTAAGGTATCCTTGCCGGCCCCACAATTATGAGTTTCCACAAATATCCTAATTCGGCACCCAACAAGAGGAAGCATAGATAATACGGCCCTTCCATCCCTGAAGCATCCAGTGGTGTTCTTCATCAAGTACAAAATCCTTGTGGTACGATTCCATCATCTTAGACCTGACCCAGGTCATCACCTCTCGGTCCAATGGGAGCTGCCTGAAGCCAGCCCTTATAGTCCGGACCTGCCACTGCTTGTAAGTCTCGGGCCTCTCAACCCTTTGTAAGCCCTCACACGCTAAAACATTCATAGCCTCCCTCCCAATTAACTCCCTCTCAAACATCAACCTCTCTTTCTCACAGACACGGGATAAAGTAACATCAAATATGTCATACAATGCGGAGAAGTGGTAGAGTGCTTCTCGGAACCGTGTGACAAAGAAGGGGGAACCATAAGATCCATTAACAATAGAATGAACAAATATATTGGGATTTATCCTCCTGATTAAATTCAAAACGGCATCCCGTGGACAGGTCTCTTCAACTGTCTCATCAAGTACGTTCTCAAACCGGTACCAACAGGTCACAGCAAGCATCTCATTCCTATCAATCTTGAGGTCCTCAATTTGTATAGTCTCCCAATTCTGTGATGCTAGAGCATGGTACTCAAAAGGAACATCAAACCGATCACAATACTTAGCCAAGCGACAACCAGTCTCCTCAATACTCTCTGTCGGACGGAATCCGGGTTGCGGAAAATCTATCCCAGTAATACGTAGCTTGGGAGGTCCTCCAGCTCTTTTTGAAAGCATATGGATCAGAAGTGGCCAATAGAAACCATATTCAACACCAAAGTGTATAACATGAAGACGTGTTGCTTTCTCTGCTACTTTATTAATCATTTTATTAGCAAAGAATAGTGAGATCCTCCCGAAAGGGATGGCTGAAAGAGGAACGCCGTAAGCTTTCAACATTTCAGAAGCTGAGATCCTTTTGGAAATTAAGGAACTATAAAAAATTTGAGTTCCAGTGCTAGTGCCAGCCAAGCGTGCCTCAAGGCCATTAGCAAAGAAATGGGCGAACCTTTGAGACCCATCACCATAAGGGGAAGAGTGCTGCCTAATCTGCTTCAGTAACTCATTTGCAGTTCTAATGTCACCTGCTGATACAGCTTGCGCACATTGAATCAAAAGAGTCCTCAAATCAACTGTTTCCTTCTTTTTGCCCTGTTTCTTAGCACGTCTCTTCCCATCAATAGATCCTTGCGGCTGCCCATTTGGCTGTGAGGCCTTGCCTGCTTCATTCTGCACGGGTTCATTGTTATTGTTATCGTATAGCAGAGAAATAGCTTCGGTGGAAACCAACAACTTATCAAACATTTCTGTCAAATCACCATCTTCCACATAAACTGCAGACTGTTTATTACTCTTCCATTCTTCTTCCTCTACATCTTCCCTCTCGTGATTCTTCCTTACCCTCAACCCATCCGATGAATTCTCTCTCTCACCCTTCTCCCCCTTGATTTCCACCTTTTGATCCTCTCCCTTCCAGTCTGGTGATACCATGCTATTCCCTAAATCAATAACCAACCGATTACCCCTAGGAAGGAACTTACTAGCTTCCTCTAACCCTCTCCTAAATTGCAACGCAGATTCACTATCAATAAAATTGTTATGAGCCAAAAGCTCCTTGCCATCACCGATGTTAGTCACGCTGTTCGACTGATTGGCTAAAAACTGTGATCCATTATTGGGCTGCAAATTGAGGGAAGAAGGATATTTCTGACCGAGAGCATCATAGAAGGATTTCTCAGTTTCTTGGAGACCCAAAGGGTCGTGAAACAGGCAGGGCTTGTCCTCTATGTTCTCTTCCATAAGTATCTGGCCTATGTACTTGAGAACCGTTTCCGAGAACTCACTGTCGTCCGAGGACGAGTCTACCCGCCGACTCGTACCCACAGACGGTGTGTTCATGCTATCGCCAGCGGACGTAGCATATGGCTCTGCTGCTGGGNTCCGGCCACTGGGGGTGGCCACGATCCACCCCAACGGCCTGGGAGAGAGAGATCCGGCCACCCCCAGTGGCCATTTTTGTCTTCGGCGAACCCAAAAAAAAATCCAGTCAGCCTAAAAAATCGTTTCTAATGCTTAAAAAATCGTTTCTAATGCTTCAAAAATCGATTCTAATGCCATAAAACTCGTTTATAATGCCTCAAAACTAAAACCTAGGAGGAAAGTTAACTCTTTTGGGATTTTATCATCCTAAAACCAAGAAAAAACCAAACCCACGGCCGGTGAGACCCAGCCGTGGGTCTCGGTGGCCGGTCGTCGACATGTTGCGAGGTGGGTCGCCGCGAGGTGTCCAGGCATAGCGACGATGAGGTGAGGCTGCAAGACCCACGGCCGCGAAAAAAAAAAAAAAAAAACAAACAAACCAACAAACCGTGGGTCTCCGGCGAGATCCGGCAAGGCGAGACCGTGGGTCTCCGGCGAGACCCGACGAGATCCGGCTAGGCGAGACCCCCTGCGCAACCTTCCACTTCCTTCTTCCTTCTTCTTTCTCTTTTCTTTCTTCTTTAATTAGCTGCAGCATGGTTTAAATTTTTTTTGCGCATTTTTTTCTCTTTAGGTGAGGTGTCAACTTGTGAGTGGTAGGCAAAATACCCAGCCTTTTTGCCACAACCGAATTGAAGTTATTCTCATGTTCTTTCTATGCCATTTCTCATTCATGAATCTTCCCAAAAGATCAACAAACAAAGTTACTAAAGCAAAGTTGTCGTTTGTAGCGTTGTCACTCAAAGCACTAGCAAGCAGCAGGCACCAAACGAGGTAAATAAAGTACGCCGCGTCTATGCCCAAAATTTGGAATATTCATTGTACTTACGAGGCTGTTGGATATTTTGAACAGTGTTCATCATACTTACAATCATCATGGTATTGCTGCATCTGCCTGAAAACTATGTGAAGACCTGGGGAACACATTTTGCAGCATAAAAGGGTCGATACTTCCAACTTTTACACGGGAAAATGGTGATGTCATGAATGGTGGAGACAGAGGTGGCTAGAACTTTCTTACTCTTTGAAGAACTCAGCGAGCATGATCATATCAATTCACCAACTTAATTAGTGTAACTCATCTTATAAGAAAAAAGATAAATATTTATAAAGGGAGGCTTATAAACTGACATGATATTTTTTTTTAATTATTCAATAATGGAAAAAGTAATAAATATAACCCAAACCAAAAAAGTAATACGAAGATGATAATGAAAACAAATGGTAGGCATGGAACCAAAAAGGATATGAACCAGGGGCAGAGCAAGGAAGTTTTATGACAAGGGACCAAAGCAATTTTTTTTTTTCAACGTGTAATGAACTGTACTTTTTTTCTTCTTTTTCCAATCAATGGTACTTAAATACAATGAGGAATTGATCTTAAAATTGTGTCATATTCTTCAATTAAATGTTTAAATTCTAACAAACAATATTCTCAATATTAAATAATCATAATATCCAGATTACTTAGATTAGGAATTGAGCTTAAAGTACAAATCTCAAAAAGTACAACCAGCGTTGAGTTATATTCCTGTATGTGACACACAATCGATGATCAAACTTCAACAAACTTTATACATTTTTTATTCTTTTGAAATAGTCAAGTATTGTATTTAACTTTCCCATCATCTACAAATAAATTTATATGATCATTTTAAGCCTTTAGAAGATAAAGAAAAAAATATGCGTAGGTTAATAATGAACAAACTCATATGAATAACATAATCATCATGTAGAGACTCTAAGTTAAACATTATACTTTAACCTTATAATTATTATTCTCTTCTTATTCTATTAATCTAGCAACTTACCCCAAATTTATAAGTCATATTCACATACAATAATTAATATGATTCTAATATAACATATTAGAACCTAAACCTCATACACATCAATTTTCATTGAACTCATGAAAGTCTATGGTTAATTAATACTTTAAATGTAATTAACACATCCAATTAGCAATTCTAATGTTCACAAATCAAAAACCCTAATTTAATTCGTAATATACAAATTAGGGTTTATATTCATACTATTAACAATAGTGAAATTAAAGCTTTCAACCAATTAATCTAACAACCCGAATCTTAAATCATGCATAGAAATCCACCATACACAAAAGCCCCAAGTTAATTTTTGGAATTTAACTTCTTACTAAAATTCCCATAAATCCGGACCTAATCAAAAATTGCTCAAATCATTATGATTTTAAACTTGAAATTCAATGGATAGAACAAAAACTCAAAGAGAAACTAGAGATTTCTCAATGGCATTAGTTATAAAACCCCATCAAAATAACAACAAAAAACATAGAAATTTTTTTGGGAGGGGCCGAGACCTATCAATTTATTTTTGAGGGAACAATATTATTTATTTATTTTTTACTCCATAATTTTTTATTTTTTATTTTTTTAAGGAAATGGGCGAGGTGACCATGGCCCCAGCTGGTCTCCCCCTCCCTCTGTCTCTGATCCGAACCTTTTTTTTTTTTTTTTATCCGGACCTCTCTTGTTTAGCTTAGGATGGAGCTAAGAAAATGCAGAAGCCAACCACATAAACTTTACATATTATGTTTCCTTCTAGCTCACAACCTTGAAGAATCGCTCTCAACTATAGAACTAAATGCAGAAAACTACATGGTGAAAACCAACCCTATACATCATCCTGCCATACCCGAAAAATCAACTCCAATTTCTTCACCATTCGGCTGAACAGCAACCCCAACCTAAACAAAGTATAAAGCCACCTCTCATTTGGTCAATCATACAAAGAAAACCCAGAAATCATTTCCCCAATTTCAGACAATCCTTCACGCAAAAGACCCAAATTCTTCCAAGAACTCAAACCACCACAAAATTTTCCCCAAACTGGTCAAGATAAAACCCACAACCGAAAATCAACTTCAATCTCCCACAATCATTCCCCTCAGTAATTGGCCACCATAATCCAAACCATACACCAAAATTTAGTTCCAACATTAAACAACTAAAAATGAAGAATCAAAACTCATGTTGGGGAGGGGAATATGCCAGAATTTTTGAATGGCGCCAGAGGGACAAGCATCACACCAGCATGCATCCAATAACAATAAAAAGGCTGGTGCAGCTCACAAAGAAATAGGATTCTGAATACCAAGTAGTTGTTGCGCCCCTGCATCACAGTCACTAGCCAAGCATATATTTTTAAGATCACCAAGTAAGAATCTGTTAATAGTGCTATCATTTAATATATCTGAAATTGCATTAGCAATATCCAGTTCATCAAATCAAAACAAAGATCCCATGCTCACAAAAATAACACAAAAAAATTATCAACAAACCAGAAGAGAACCGCAATATCATGCAATTATGAACTTTTACCTACTCTTAGTGCATTTGATAAAACAAACACACAACTTCAAGCTGATGGAAAAATATAAAAAGAATGGCAAATCCCTCCCATTACATTCAGTAATGTGGAAATTCATCTAAATATCAAACAGATTTTACAACAAAAGACCCAACAAGCAAGTCAGTAGACAGTTTTAGGGTCACTACAGTGCCTTCAAAAGGGTTTGCTGTTTGTTCCAAGTCTTTTATCCTATCCATAGTTCCACAACCATTTATAAAAACGCCAGTAGAAAGTTCAAGATGATGGCATACATAGATACGTTTATAGTATACCTGCATGTACAAAAGAGAAAAACATTGAAAATTGAACAAGAACAATAGTTTGTGCAGTACCTAAGGTATCCTTGCCGGCCCTGCCCACAATTATGAGTTTCCACAAATATCCTAATTCGGCACCCAACAAGAGGAGGCATAGAGAATACGGCCCTTCCATCCCTGAAGTATCCAATGGTTGTCTTCATCAAGTACAAAATCCTTGTGGTACGATTCCATCATCTTAGACCTGAAGAAGGTCATCACCTCTCGGTCCAATGGGAGCTGCCTGAAGCCAGCCCTTATAGTCCGGACCTGCCACTGCTTGTAAGTCTCGGGCCTCTCAACCCTCTCTAAGCCCTCATATGCTAAAACATTCATAGCCTCCCTCCCAAGGAACTCTCTCTCAAACATCAACCTATGTTGGTTCTCACGGGGTACAGTAACATCAAATATGTCATACAATGCAGAGAAGTGGTAGAGTGCTTCTCGGGACCGTGTGACAAAGAAGGGGGAACCGTAGGATCCATTAACAATAGAATGAACAAATATATTGGGATTTACCCTCCTGATTAAATTCAAAACGGCATCCCGTGGACAGGTCTCTTCAACTGTCTCATCAAGTACGTTCTTAAACCGGTACCAACAGTTCACAGCAAGCACCTCATTCCTATCAATCTTGAGGTCCTCAATTTGTATAGTCTCCCAGTTCTGTGATGCTAGAGCATGGTACTCAAAAGGAACATCAAACCGCTCACAATACTTAGCCAAGCGATGACCAGTCTCGTCAATACTCTTTGTCGGACGGAATCCGGGTTGCGGAAAATCTATCCCAGTAATACGTAGCTTGGGAGGTCCTCCAACTCTTTTTGAAAGCATATGGATCAGAAGTGGCCAATGGAAACCATATTCAACACCAAAGTCTATAATATGAAGACGTGTTGCTTTCTCTACTACTTTATTAATCATTTTGTTAGCAAAGAATAGTGAGATCCTCATGAAAGGGACGGCTGAAAGAGGAACGTTGTAAGCTTTCAACATTTCAGAAGCTGAGATCCTTTTGGAAATTATGGAACTGTAAAAAATTTCAGTTCCAGTGCTAGTGCCAGCCAAGCGCGCCTCGAGGCCATTAGCAAAGAAATGGGTGAACCTTTGAGACCCATCACCATAAGGGGAAGAGTGCTGCCTAATCTGCTTCAGTAACTCATTTGCAGTTCTAATGTCACCTGCTGATACAGCTTGCGCACATTGAATCAAAAGAGTCCCCAAATCAACCGTTTCCTTCTTTTTGCCCTGTTTCTTAGCACGTCTCTTACCATCAATAGATCCTTGCGGCTGCCCATTTGGCTGTGAGGCCTTGCCTGCTTCATTCTGCACGGGTTCATTGTTATTGTTATCGTATAGCGAAACCAACAACTTATCAAACATTTCTGTCAATTCACTATCTTCCACATAAACCGCAGACTGCTTATTACTCTTCCTTTCTTCTACCTCTACATCTTCCCTCTCATGATTCTTCCTTACCCTCAACCCGTCCGGTGAATTCTCTCTCTCACCCTTCTCCCCCTTGATTTCCACCTTTTGATCCTCTCCCTTCCAGTCTGGTGATACCATGCTATTCCCTAAATCAATAACCAACTGATTACCCCTAGGAAGGAACTTACTAGCTTCCTCTAACCCTCTCCTAAATTGCAACGCAGATTCACTATCAATAAAATTGTTTTGAGCCAAAAGCTCCATGCCATCACCGATGTTAGTCACGCTGTTCGACTGATTGGCTAAAAACTGTGATCCATTATTGGGCTGCAAATTGAGGGAAGAAGGGTATTTCTGACCGAGAGCATCATAGAAGGATTTCTCAGTTTCTTGGAGACCCAAAGGGTCGTGAAACAGGCAGGGCTTGTCCTCTATGTTCTCTTCCATAAGTATCTGGCCTATGTACTTGAGAACCGTTTCCGAGAACTCACTGTCGTCCGAGGACGAGTCTACCCGCGGACTCGTACCCACAGACGGTGTGCTCATGCTATCGCCGGCGGACGTAGCATATGGCTCTGCTGCTGGGGCCACAGTTATCGGCGGTGCGAAATCAGTGTAGCCCATGTCAGGTGAAAGCGATGAACTTTCAAGGAAGCTAGAATCAGGGGAGGGCAAATTGAATGTGTACTCGTTTAAAAGGCCTGGGTATTGATTGGAATTGGGTGAAAAGGTATGGTCATCAGCAACAAAGACATTGTTTACGGAATCAGGCAACCCAGAAAACTTAGGATCCATAGCTATTTATAGTATCAAACTAAGAAGCCGAATCCCAGACTAAATAAACATTAAACAGCCAAACCATATCAAAGACTAGGATATATCTATAACGTAAATGTGAACGTGCAAATGACAAAAGGAAAAGGAGAAGAAAAGGTTTATAAGTTGAAGAACCTTAGAATTCAGATATCCATCGGCTTCTCCACGAGAAGCAAACACGTTAACCTGAGAAGTATCAGAGAACGAAAAGATGCGGAACAGAAAGATGGAACTGAAACCATACAATTTCGAACGTTTTGACTGACTCGACTAGTTCCCTTTCTGAATCATTGCGTAGCTCAAGAGAAAAATATCATTTTGTGCATTTCTGAAGAGACTTTTCTCCCGGTGGCGGCTGTAAAACCGTGTGATTTTTAAATATGTAATTCAAAATAATATTATTTTTAAATAAATAATTAAATATTTAGACATCTAAAATCACAATTTATCTTGTAATATATGCTAAGGATTCGATTAGAATTGCGATTTTAATAAGTGTAATTTTAAAATTATCGTTTTTTATTTAAAATCGGGAAGATGTTTGGTAAAACATGTTAAAAAGATTTTTTTTATCAAATATTTGTTATAAAAAATCATAATTTTGGTTTAAATTCAATCTTTTTCAAATAAGCACCCCTAACCTGCTTATAAAAATCGCGACTTTATTTTTTTTTAATTTTTTTTTTCTATTTTACCATAAGTGTTTTTTTAATCGCAATGCTAAACGCATTACATTTTGTAATAAATTAAACACATTATTCTTACGAAATTGCTGTCCAAAACGCACCTAAGTTTGAAATCTTTTGATAATGCTTATAGCTTGATATTTATTATAGAATATAGCCTTATTTCAAGATAAAACCCACAACCAAAAATCAACTTCAATCTCCCACATTCATTCCCCTCAGTAATCGCCCCCCCATAATCCAAAACCATACACCAAAATTTAGTCCAAACACTAAACAACAAAAAATGAAGAATCAAAACTCATGTTGGAGAGGGGAAAATGTTATAGCTGCCAGAATTTTGGAATGGCGCCTGCGGGGCAAGCACCACAACAGCATACATCCAATAACAATAATCAGGCTGGTGCAGCCCACGAAGAAATAGGATTCTGAATACCAAGCATATATTTTTAAGATCACCAAGTAAGAATCTGTTAATAGTGCTATCATTTAATATATCTGAAATTGCGTTAGCAATATCCAGTTCATAAAATGAAAACAAAGATACAATGCTCACAGAAATGACACAACAAAATGACCAGCAAACCAGAAGAGAACCGCAGTATCATGAAATTATGAACTTTTACTAACTTTCAGTACATCTGATAAAACAAACACAAAACTTCAAGCTCGTGGGAAAATATACAAAGAAGAAGGGCAAATCCCTCCTATTGCATCTAGTAATGTGGAAATTAATCTTTGTTACAAAAGTCCCAACAAACCAGTCAGTAGACAGTATTAGGGTAATTACAGCGTCTTCAAAAGGGTTTGCAGTTTGTTCCAAGTATTTTATCCCATCCATATTTCCACAGCCATTTATAAAAACCTGTAGAAAGTTCAAGAAGATAAGCATACATAGATACGTTTATAATATACCTGCACGAACAAAAGAGAGAAAAAAAATTCAAATTGAACAAGAATAATAGTTTGAACAGTACCTCAGGCATCCCTGCCAGCCCTGCCCGCAATTATGAGTTTCCACAAACATCCTGTAAAAGGATCCTAATTCGGCACCCAACAAGAGCAAGCATAGAGAATACGGCCCTTCCATCCCTGAAGCATCCAGTGGTTGTCTTCATCAAGTACAAAATCCTTGTGGTACCATTCCTTCGTCTTAGACTTGAACAAGGTCATCACCTCTCGGTCCAGTGGGAGCTGCCTGAAACCAGCCCTTATAGTCCGGACCTGCCACTGCTTGTAAGTCTCGGGCCTCTCAACCCTCTCTAAGCCCTCACATGCTAAAACATTCATAGCCTCCCTCCCAAGGAACTCTCTCTCAAACATCAACCTCTGTTGGTTCTCACGGGGTAAAGTAACATCAAATATGTCATACAATGCAGAGAAGTGGTAGAGTGCTTCTCGGAATCGTGTGACAAAGAAGGGGGCATTGTAGGCTCCATTAACAATAGAATGGACAAAAATATCAGGATTTATCCTCCTGATTAAATTCAAAACTGCATTCCGTGGACTAGTCTCTTCAACTGTCTCATCAAGTAGGTTCTTAAACCGGTACATACAGTTCACAGCAATCATCTCATTCCTATCAATCCTGAGCTCCTCAATTTGGATAGTCTCCCAGTTCTGTGATGCTAGAGCATGGTACTCAAAAGTAACATTAAACCGCTCACAATACTTAGCCAGGCGACGACCGGTCTCCTCAATACTCTCTGTTGGACGGAATCCAGGTTGGGGAAGCTCAATCCCTGTAATACGTAGCTTGGGGGGTCCTCCAGCTTTTTTTGAGAGCTTATGGATCAGAATTGGCCAATGGAAACCATATTCGATACCGAAGTCTATAATATGAAGACTTGTAGCTTTTTCTGCTACTTTATGAATCATTTTGGTAGCAAAGAATAGCGAGGTCCTCTTGAAAGAGGAGACTGAAAGATTAGCTTTGTAAGCTTTCAATATTTTAGAAACTGAGATCCTTTTGGAAATTAAGGAACTATAAAAAATTTGAGTTCCAGTGCCAGTGCCAGCCAAGCGTGCCTCAAGGCCATTAGCAAAGAAATGGGCCAACCTCTGAGATCCATCACCATAAGGGGAAGAGTGCTGCCTAATCTGCTTCAGTAACTCATTGGCAGTTCTAATGTCACCTGCTGATACAGATTGCGCACATTGAATCAAAAGAGTCCTCAAATCAACCGTTTCCTTCTTTTTACCGTGTTTCTTAGCACGGCTCTTCCCACCACTAACTCCTTGCGGCTGCCCATTTGGCTGTGAGGCCTTGCTTGCTTCATTCTGCACGGATTCATTGTCATTGTCACCACATAGCAGAGAAAGTGCTTCAGTGGAAAGCAACACCTTATCAAACATTTCTGTTAATTCACTCTCTTCCACATAAACCGCAGACTGCTTATTCCTCCTCCCTTCTTCTACATCTACATCTACATCTTCTCTCTCATGATTCTTCCTCCCCCTCAACCCATCTGGTAAATTCTCTCTCTCACCCTTCTCTCCCCTGAGATCCACCTTTTGATACTCTTCCTTCAACTCTGGTGATAGCATGCTAGTCCCCAAATCAACCACCAACTGATTACCCTTAGGAAGGAACTTACTAGCTTCCTCTAACCCTCTCCTAAATTGCAACACAGACTCACTATCAGTAAAAATGTTATGAGCCAAAAGCTCCATGCCATCACCGATGTTAGTCATGCTGTTCGACTGATTGGCTAAAAACATTGATCCATTAGTGGGCTGCAAATTGGACTGGAAAACATAGTCACCAGGAACAACAACTTGTGAAAAAGACGACTTGTACTCCCCAACATCACTGACCCACTGTGGATCAGTACTATTGCTAGTGCTAGAACTAGTATTAGTACCATAATCACCACCACTGCTAGCAGAAAAAACATCATCAGGGCTTCCCAAGTTGAGATTCATATAAGTTGGTTCTTCCTGGTGTAGATTGGGGGAAGGAGGGTATTTCTGACCGAGAACATCATAGAAGGATTTCTCGGTGACTTTTAGACCCAAAGGGTCGTAAAACAGGCAGGGCTTGTCCTCTACGTTCTCTTCCGTAAGTATCTGGCCTATGTACTTGAGAACCGTTTCCGAGAACTCAGTGTCGTCCGAGGACGAGTCTACCCCTGGACTCATACCCACAGACGGTGTGCTCATGCTATCGCCAGCAGACGGAGCATATGGCTCTGCTGCAGGGTCCGCAGTTATCGGCGGATCGAACTCAGTGTGACCCAGGTCAGGTGAAAGCAGAGAACTTTCAAGGAAGCTAAAATCAGGGGAGGGCAAATTGAATGTGTACTCGTTTAAAAGGCCTGGGTATTGATTGGAATTGGGTGAAAAGGCATGGTCATCAGCAACAAAGACATTGTTTACGGAATCAGGCAACCCAGAAAACTTAGGATCCATAGCTATTTATAGTATCAAACTAAGAAGCCGAATCCCAGACTAAATAAACATGGAACAGCCAAACCATATCAAAGACTAGGATATATCTATAACATAGATGTCAGCAAGCTAACGGCAAAACAAAAGGTTTAAAGTTGAAGAACCTCAGACATCCATCGGTTTCTCCGCGAGAAGCAAACGCGTTTATCTGAGAAAGAGCAGAGAATTCTCAGACCTGGAACAGAAAGATGGAACCGAAGAAACTGATGAGATTACTGAGAGCGGCACTTAGCTCTGACCGAGACAATTATGGGGACGTTCGGGAAGTTTCGAAGACGCTGTGGGTGAAGACTTGCTAAGGAATCAAACTCCTGAGAGGAATTTTCAATGATTTGACTCGTCAACAGACTCAACTACTTCCGTTCTAATCATTGTGCAACTCGGAGGATTTGACTTTCCTAAATTCCTAATCTTCTCCGTCATTCCACTCATTTTTTTATTAGAAAAATATAAAAAAGTTCTCTAAATTAAAGGTATTTACATATAGTCCTATAATGTTCAAAAGATATTAAAATGTGTTTAAAAGGGTCATATATTTTTTAAAATTAATTTATTGAAATAAAAATAAATAAACGAGGAAAATGGTGGCTGTCAATTGAGCCAACTACAAGGTTTGATTTTATATTTATTCATATTTTTAATACCACACGAGTTATTTGTAATTTAAGTCAACAATAATGACTAATTTTTTATTCATTCCAAAAAAAAAAAATTGTATTTATTCACCCCTTGGTTTCTTTTTTCTTTTCTTTTTTAATTTATTTTTTGTTTAAAAAATAGTTTAGTTTATTTTTTATTTTTTATTATTATTATTAGTTTTTAAAAGATTATGTGTATCATAGGGATATAAAAAAAGATGATACCTTTTTAACACACTTTGAGGTGCTTTTTTTATATATTTTATTTTTCCGTTCTTCTTTTTATTAATAAAAAACTCTTAACTTGTTTTTTTCACATTAATAAACAGCTACTTGAATTTATAATTTTAGAATGTGCGATTTTAAATATAGTAATTTTGAAAATGTAATTTTTTAAAACGTAATTAAGAGTTTAATAAAATCATAGTTTAACCCGTGATACTGTAGATTTTCTCACACTTTAATACTGTAGATTGTCGAAGAACGCTGGGGATGAAGATACCGTAGATTTTCTCACGTGCCTACATGATTCGTTTCCTTCCCTTAATTATCGGTCTGTCTGCTAGTACCGTTCAATTTCAAATGTTTTGACTCCTCAAAGGACTCGTTCAACACTCCCTTTCTGAATCATTGCGTGAAGCTAAAGAACAAAGGAAAAAAAAAAACTACAATAATTTGATGATCGAATAATTGGTGTGAAAAGTAGATTTCTTTAAGAAAGGAAAAAGAAAAAGAAAAAGAAAAACCTTTGTTTGCAATCTGGAGGATTTGACTAAACTCATGATACCCTTCTAGAAGTACTATTACTTTTATCTGGTAACACTTTCTTTCTTTTCTTTTTAAAACAAAGAAAAATTAAAAATCACCGTGTTAACTGTTTAACAAAGGCAGCTCCACTTCTATTATTCTATGTGTTGTGTAATGTTTCTTTCAATAACCAAAGATGTTTGTTAGAAATGACAAAAAGGGATGGTTCATGAGGACCATAATAATGCCAGTTTGGCCTCTAGTGCTAAAGTGGGTGTGTTCTTTTTATGCCATTTCTCATTCATGAATCTTCCCAAAAAATCAACAAACAAAGTTACTAGTCTTTGGCGTGATTCTTTGTTTTTCTATTGTTTAAGGGGACAGGAATGTCAGACTAATTTCAACTGCCTGTGTAAATGATTTCAGTAAAAAAAACTTGAAAATCAATGCCAAAGCATAGACAGTCCTCGCTCTTTTCCAAAAATACCTCTGCAAGGGACAAATGCTCATCCTTGAAAATTCATATTTCTTCTTCCTCTTTTTTCTTTGTAGTTCGGCTGGAAGACTGCAGGTCCAACGCTGGTGCCATTTTTTCTTCACCGACCAACTGCACATGGCCTCTTTTTCTTCCTCCGGTTTACCCATCGACGGCGAAGACCCTCCACCACGGCGCCACTCACTAGAGCCCGGACTTAGGTGATTTTTTTTTTTGCTCCAGACCACTGAGATTTCAGATCCAGACCCTGTGCTATGCGGTTGGTTGATCAAAGAAGAAAAAAATGGAGAAGGTAGCCCTCAACCGAAATAGAAATAAAAAAGACAGGAAATCGAAATTTTCAAGGAGGGTCATTTGTCCCTTGCAGGGGCATTATTGAAAAATGGCAGACTTCACGTTCATTTTGACACTATTTTTCAAGTATTTTGACTGAGAGCTGCATTTACAGCTCTCTGAATTTACTTTTATTTGTACACTCATGAACAGTCAAAAAATAAAACTTCACGCTAGAAAGCGTTTGTCAAACTGGGCCTAAAGCAAAGTTGTCGTTTATAGCGTTGTCACTCCAAAGCACTAGCAAGCAGCATACACCAAACGAGGTAAATAAAGTACGCCGCATCTTTATGAAGAAACATTGATGGGTTTAGGATTGCCCAAAATTTGGAATATTCATTGTACTTACAAGGCTGCTGGATATTTAGAACAGTGTTCATCGTACTTACAGTCATCATGGTATTGTTGCATCTGCCTGAAAACTATGTGAAGACCTGGGGAACACATTATGCAGTATAAGAGGGTAGATTCTTCCAACTTTTACACACGGGAAAATGGTGATGTCATGAACGGTGGAGACCGAGGTGGCTAGAACTTTCTTCCATCTCTGAAGAATTCACCAACTTAATTAGTGTAACTCATCTTATAAGAAAAAAGATAAATATTTATAGAGGGAGGCTTATAAACTGACATGACATTTTTTTTTTTTTTTTTTTACTTGTCTACGCAAGAATAGGGAGAGGGAAATTTGAACTTCTAACCTCCACTTCATAAGACGTGGTTCACAAACGATTGAACTATCTCTTGAGGACGACATTTTGTTTTTATATATTATTATTCAATAATGAAAAAAGGGTTATAAGGACAAACACAAATAAAACGGGATAAGCTCCCTAACAATATAACCCAAACAAAAAAAGTAATACAAAGATGATAATAAAAACAAACGGTAGGCAATGAAACCAAAAAAATCCAAACCTTTTTTTTTCTTATTTTTTTGAATCCAGACCTCTCTTGTTTAGCTTAGGATGGAGCTAAGAAAATGCAAAAGCCAACCACATAAACTTTCCATATTATGTTTCCCTCTCGCTCACACACCCTTGAAGAATCGCTCTCAACTATAGAGTTAAAAACAGAAAACTATATAGTGAAAACCAACAGTATATCAGAAAATCCAAAGTATGAATTCTCCCATTTAACTTCTAGATCTACTCTCTTTTCTTTGGCCTACTGCAGTCACCAAACAATGAAAACCGTCCACCTTTGTGTGGTGGATGGGCACCAAAATCAACAACCACAAAACTCAAAAACAAACCCTATACATCATCCTGCCATACCCGAAAAATCAACTCCAATTTCTTCCCCATTCGGCTGAACAGCAACCCCAACCTAAACAAAGTATAAAGCCACCTCTCATTTGGTCAATCATACAAAGAAAACCCAGAAATCATTTCCCCAATTTCAGACAATCCTTCATGCAAAAGACCCAAATTCTTCCAAGAACTCAAACCACCACAAAATTTTCCCCAAACTGGTCAAGATAAAACCCACAACCGAAAATCAACTTCAATCCCCCACAATCATTCCCCTCAGTAATTGGCCCCCATAATCCAAACCATACACCAAAATTTAGTTCCAACATTAAACAACTAAAAATGAAGAATCAAAACTCATGTTGGGGAGGAGAATATGTTAGAGCTGCCAGAATTTTTGAATGGCGCCAGAGGGACAAGCATCACACCAGCATGCATCCAATAACAATAAACAGGCTGGTGCAGCCCACAAAGAAATACGATTTTGAATACCACGTAGTTGTTCCTCCCCTGCATCACAGGCACTAGCCAAGCATACATTTTTAAGATCACCAAGTAAGAATCTGTTAATAGTGCTATCATTTAATATATCTGAAATTGCATTAGCAATATCCAGTTCATAAAATCAAAACAAAGATCCCAAGCTCGCAAAAATGACACAAAAAAATGACCAACAAACCAGAAGAGAACTGCAATTTCATGCAATTATGAACTTTTACCTACTTTTAATACATTTGAGACAACAAACACACAACTTCAAGCTCATGGAAAAATATACAAACAATGGCAAACCCTCCCATTACATTCAGTAATGTGGAAAATCATCTAAATATCAAACAGATTTTACAACAAAAGACCCAACAAGCAAGTCAGTAGACAGTTTTAGGGTCATTACAGCGCCTTCAAAAGGGTTTGCTGTTTGTTCCAAGTCTTTTATCCTATCCATAGTTCCACCACCATTCATAAAAACGCCTGTAGAAAGTTCAAGATGATGGCATACATAGATACGTTTATAGTATACCTGCATGTACAAAAGAGAAAAACATTGAAAATTGAACAAGAACAATAGTTTGTGCAGTCCCTAAGGTATCCTTGCCGGCCCTGCCCACAATTATGAGTTTCCACAAATATCCTAATTCGGCACCCAACAAGACGAAGCATAGACAATACGGCCCTTCCATCCCAGAAGCATCCAGTGGTTGTCTTCATCAAGTACAAAATCCTTGTGGTACCATTCCTTCGTCTTAGACCTGAACAAGGTCATCACCTCTCGGTCCAGTGGAAGCTGCCTGAAACCAGCCCTTATAGTCCGGACCTGCCACTGCTTGTAAGTCTCGGGCCTCTCAACCCTTTGTAAGCCCTCACATGCTAGAACATTCATGGCCTCCCTCCCAAGGAACTCTCTCTCAAACATCAACCTCTCTTGGTTCTCACGGGGTAAAGTAACATCATATATGTCATACAATGCAGAGAAGTGGTAAAGTGCTTCTCGGAATCGTGTGAGAAAGAAGGGGGAACTGTAGGATCCATTAAAAATAGAATGAACAAATATATTGGGATTTATCCTCCTGATTAAATTCAAAACAGCATCCCGTGGACTGGGCTCTCCAACTATCTCATCAAGTACATTCTTAAACCGGTACCAACAGTTCACAGCAAGCACCTCATTCCTATCAATCTTGAGGTCCTCAATTTGGATAGTCCCCCAGTTCTGTGATGCTAGAGCATGGTACTCAAAAGGAACATCAAACCGCTCACAATACTTAGCCAAGCGACGACCAGTCTCCTCAATACTTTCTGATGGATGGAATCCAGGTTGCGGAAATTCTATCCCTGTTATACGTAGCTTGGGTGGTCCTCCAGCTCTTTTTGAAAGCATATGGATCAGAAGTGGCCAATGGAAACCATATTCGACACCAAAGTCTATAATATGAAGACGTGTTGCTTTCTCTGCTACTTTATTAATCATTTTGTTAACAAAGAATAGTGAGATCCTCTTGAAAGGGATGGCTGAAAGAGGAACGCTGTAAGCTTTCAACATTTCAGAAGCTGAGATCCTTTTGGAAATTAAGGAACCATAAAAAATTTGAGTTCCAGTGCCAGTGCCAGCCAAGCGTGCCTCGAGGCCATTAGCAAAGAAATGGGCAAACCTTTGAGACCCCTCACCATAAGGGGAAGAGTGCTGCCTAATCTGCTTCAGTAACTCATTTGCAGTTCTATTGTCACCTGCTGATACAGCTTGCGCACATAGAATCAAAAGAGTCCTTAAATCAACCGTTTCCTTCATTTTCCCCTGTTTCTTAGCACGACTCTTCCCACCATTAGCTCCTTGCGGCTGCCCATTTGGCTGTGAGGCCTTGCTTGCTTCATTGTTATTGTTACCGCATAGCATAGAAAGTGGTTCAATGGAAAGCAACACCTTATCAAACATTTCTGTTAATTCAGTCTCTTCCACATAAACCGCAGACTGCTTATTACTCCTCCCCTCTTCTACATCTGCATCTACATCTTCCCTCTCATGATTCTTCCTTACCCTCAACCCGTCCGGTAAATTCTCTCTCTCACCCTTCTCTCCCTTGAGATCCACCTTTTGATACTTTTCCTTCAACTCTGGTGATACCATGCTAGTCCCCAAATCAACAACCAACTGATTATCCCTAGGAAGGAACTTACTAGCTTCCTCTAACCCTCTCCTAAATTGCAACGCAGATTCACTATCACTAAACATGTTCTGAGCCAAAAGCTCCATGCCATCACCGATGTTAGTCACGCTGTTCGACTGATTGGCTAAAAACTGAGATCCATTATTGGGCTGCAAATTGAGGGAAGAAGGGTATTTCTGACCAAGAGCATCATAGAAGGATTTCTCAGTGTCTTGGAGACGCAAAGAGTCGTGAAACAGGCAGGGCTTGTCCTCTATGTTCTCTTCCATAAGTATCTGGCCTATGTACTTGAGAACCGTTTCCGAGAACTCACTGTCGTCCGAGGACGAGTCTACCCGCGGACTCGTACCCACAGACGGTGTGTTCATGCTATCGCCAGCGGACGTAGCATATGGCTCTGCTGCTGGGTCCACAGTTATCGGCGGTGCGAAATCAGTGTAGCCCATGTCAGGTGAAAGCGATGAACTTTCAAGGAAGCTAAAATCAGGGGAGGGCAAATTGAAGGTGTACTCGTTTAAAAGGTCTGGGTATTGATTGGAATTGGGTGAAAAGGCATGGTCATCAGCAACAAAGACATTGTTTACGGAATCAGGCAACCCAGAAAACTTAGGATCCGTAGCTATTTATAGTATCAAACTAAGAAGCCGAATCCCAGACTAAATAAACATTGAACAGCCAAACCATATCTATAACATAGATGTCAGCAAGCTAACGGCAAAACAAAAGGTTTAAAGTTGAAGAACCTCAGACATCCATCAGTTTCTCCGCGAGAAGCAAACGCGTTTATCTGAGAAATAGCAGAGAATTCTCAGACGTGGAACAGAAAGATGGAACCGAAGAAACTGATGAGATTACTGAGAGCGGCACTCAGCTCTGACCGAGACAATTATGGGGACGTTCGGGCTGTGGGTGAAGACTTGCAAAGGAGTCAAACTCCTGAGAGGAATTTTCAATGATTTGACTCGTCAAAAGACTCCACTACTTCCCTTCTAATCAGTGTCTGCAGGCTTGCAGCTCAAGAAGAACAAAAGTCATTTTGTGAAATTCGGAGGATTTGGCTTTCCTAAATTCCTAATCTTCTGTTCGTCATTCCACTCATTTTTTCTTTGGAAGTTTACGGTGTTTGCGATATAATTCTATTCGAAAGATATTAAGTATGTCAAAAAAGTCCCATATTTTTTTATATTCTTATAATATTTTTAATTTTTTAAAAACTAAAATATAAAATAAATAACTAAAAAATTAATTTGTCGAAATAAAGCCCACTACAAGGTTTGATTTTACATTTATCCATATTTTGTATACCATACAAGCTATTTGTAATTTAAGTCAATAATAGTGACTAATTTTTTATTCATTCCAAAAAAAAAAAATGTATTTTTTCACACCCCTTGGTTTCCTTTTTTTTTTTTTTTTTATATTTGATAAAAAATAGTTTAGTTTATTTTTTTATTATTTTAGTTTTTAAAAGATTAGATGTATTATAAGAATATAAAAAAAAAAAGATGGTACATTTTTGACACACTTTAGTAGTTTGGGTGCTTTTTTATATATATTTTTTTCTTTCTTTCTTTTTATTAATAAAAAGTCTTTAACCTTTTTTTCACATTAACAAACAACTATTTGAATTTGTAATTTCAGAATGTATAATTTTAAATATAGTAATTTTGAAAATGTAATTTTTTAAAACGTAATTAAGAGTTTAATAAAATCATGGGGTAATTATATTTTGCCCCCATGAACTACAGCGCATTGACACTTTTCCCCCATGAACTACCAATTATGACACTTGATTCCATCAAACTACCATCTTATCACGCTTTCCCCCATTCCGTCAGTCAAAGGGGTTAAATCTAACAGTCAACCATTTTAAATTTTTTTTCTTCCATTTTTGCTCTCACTTCAGATCAATAAAATGACGCTTATACCCTCATAAACTCTAATCCAAAAATCTAAAGTGAAGGCAAAAATGGAAGGAAAAAAATTTAAAATGGCACATGCAAGTCATATGACCGTTGACCATTAGTTTTAACCCCTTTGACTAACGGAATGAGGGAAAGTGTCATAAGATGGTAGTTTGATGGGGTCAAGTGTTATAGTTGATAGTTCATGGGGGAAAGTGTTAAGGCACTGTAGTTCATGGAGGTAAAAGATAATTACTCCTAAAATCATAGTTGAATCTTTAAAATTGTGTGTTTTTTAAGATGCATAACTTGCCTATAATTGGTGTGTGCTTGTTCTTACCGGCATCACTCACCGTTTCAGACAAATTATGAACTTGTGCAGTTTGACTTCTCTGGGCAATTGTACCTCCACGAGCAAAAACTCTTGTTCTATCAAACTCTGTAAGGCTCTCTTGAACGTTCTACAGCAAATTAAGTTGGAGTTCTTAAAGCCTGGGAGACAAGTGTATCCACATAAAGGAATGATGAATAGGGGTTATGCGGTTGCGGTTATTAGTGGTTTTTTTAGCGATTAATAACCGCCCCCACTTCTTAGTTGTTAGGATTTGGTATAAAAAGCCCACAAGTAGAATTGCAAAGATACTCAGAACCTTAGAACCAGTTGTGCTTTCTTGGAGGTCAAGCAGTCCTCAGAAACAGCTCATTTTGACATTTACATCCAATTTCCATTCAATTCTACTACTCAATTCCATAAATTCCAAGATCATTCAAAACATTACAAGACAAAACGTTAAGTTCATTACAGAATCTGGAACATGAAACCCACAAAGTTTACTTCCCTACTTGTTGGTTTAGCAAAATTGTGATCCCTAAGCAGAATCATGATATTATATAAACACCCCTAGAAAGTTCAAGAAGATGAGCATACAAGATATGTTTATAATCTACCTGCACGTACAGGAGAAAAAAAAAATGAAAATTGAACAAGAACAATACTTTGCACACTACCTAAAGTATCCTTGCCGGCCATGCACAGAATTATGAGTTTTGACAAACATCCTGTGCAAGGATCCTAATTTGGCACCCAACAAGAGCAAGCATAGACAATACGGCCCTTCCATCCCTGAAGCATCCAGTGGTTGTCTTCACCAAGCACAAAATCCTTGTGGTACCATTCCTTCATGTTAGACCTGAATATGGTCATCAGCTCTTGATCCAATGGGAGCTGCCTGAAACCAGCCCTTATAGTCCGGAGCTGCCACTGCTTCCAAGTCTCGGGCCTCTCAACTCTCTCTAAGCCTTCACATGCTATAACATTCATAGCCTCCCTCCCAAGGATCTCTCTCTCAAACATCAACCTCTCTTGGTTCTCCCGGGGTAAATTAACATCAAATATGTCATACCATGCAGAGTAATGGAAGAGTGCTTCTCGGAACCGTGTGACAAAGAAGGGGGCATTATAGGATCCATTAACAATAGAATGGACAAAAATATTGGGATTTATCCTCCTGATTAAATTCAAAACCGCATTCCGTGGACAGGTCTCTTCAAATGTTTCATCAAGTAAGTTCCGAAACCGGTAGATACAGTTCACAACAATCATCTCATTCCTATCAATCTTGAGGTCCACAATTCGGATGGTTTCCCAGTTCTGAGATGCTAGAGCATGATACTCAAAAGGAACACTAAACCGCTTACAATACTTAGTCAAGCGATGACCAGTCTCCTCAATATGCTCTGTTGGACGGAATCCGGGTTGGGGAAACTCTATTCCTGTAATACGTAGCTTGGGAGGTCCTCCAGCTCTTTTTGAGAGCTTATGGATCAGAAGTGGCCAATGGAAACCATATTCGATACCGAAGTCTATAATATGAAGACTTGTTGCTTTCTCCGCAACTTTATTAATCATTTTGGTAGCAAAGAATAGCGAGGTCCTCCTGAAAGGGGAGACTGAAAGATGAACTTTGTAAGCTTTCAATATTTCAGAAGCTGAAATCCTTTTGGAAATTAAGGTACTATAAAAAATTTGAGTCACAGTGCCAGTGCCAGCCAAGCGTGCCTCAAGGCCATTAGCAAAGAAATGGGCCAACCTCTGAGACCCATCACCATAAGGGGAAGAGTGCTGCCTAATCTGCTTCAGTAACTCATTTGCAGTTCTAATGTCACCTTCTGAGACAGCTTGCGCACATTGAATCAAAAGAGTCCTCAAATCAACCATTTCCATCTTTCTGCCTTGTTTCATAGCACAGCTCTTCCCATTAACTCCTTGCGGCTGCCCATATGGCTGTGAGGCCTTGCTTGCTTCATTCTTCTCGGATTCATTGTCATTGTCATCACATAGCAGAGAAAGTGCTTCTGTGGAAAGCAACACTTTATCAAACGTTTCTGTTAATTCACTGTCTTCCACATAAACCGCAGACTGCTTATTACTCCTCCCTTCTTCTACATCTACATCTTCCCTCCCATGATTCTTCCTTCCCCTCAACCCATCCAGTGAATTCTCTCTCTCACCCTTCTCTCCCTTGAGATCCACCTTTTGATACTCTTCCTTCAACTCTGGTGATACCATGCTAGTCCCCGAATCAACCACCAACTGATTACCCTTAGGAAGGAACTTACTAGCTTCCTCTAACCCTCTCCTAAATTGCAACACAGACTCACTATCAGTAAAAATGTTATGAGCCAAAAGCTCCATGCCATCACCGATGTTAGTCACAGTATTTGACTTATTGGCCGTAAACTGTGATCCATTACTGGGCTGCAAATTGGGCTGGAAAACATAGTCTCCAGGAACAACAACTTGGGAAAAAGAGGTCTTGTACTCCCCAGCACCACTGACCAACTGTGGATTAGTGCTATTACTAACACCATAATCACCACCACTGCTAGGAGAAAAAACATCCTCAGGCCTTCTCAAATTGTGGGAAGGAGGGTATTTCTGACCGAGAACACCATAAAAGGACTTCTCGGTGACTTGGAGACCCAAAGGGTCGTAAAACAGGCAGGGTTTGTCCTCTATGTTCTCTTCCATAAGTATCAGCCCTATGTCCTTGAGAACCATTTCCGAGAACTCACTGTTGTCCGAGGACGAGTCTCCCTCCGGACTCGTACCCACAGACGGTGTGCTCATGCTATCGCCAGCGGACGGAGCATATGGCTCTGCCGTTGGGGCCACAGTTTTTGGCTGAGTGAAATCAATGTGACCCAGGTCAGGTGAAAGCGATGAACTTTCAAGGAAGCTAAAGTCCTGGGAGGGCACATTGAATTTGAACTTGTTTAAAAGATCTGGGTATTGATTGGAATTGGGTGAAATGGCATGGTCATCATCGACCACGACATTGTTTATCCAATCAGGGAACCCAGTAAATGTAGGATCCATAACAACTTATAGTATCAAACAAAGAAGCCGAATCCCCGACCAGATAAACACTGAACTGAAGACTAGGATATATCTATAACAGAGATGTGAACAAGCTAATGACAAAAGGAAAATGAAAAAGAAAAGTTTTAAAGTGGAAGAACCTCAAATATCCATCGGCTTCTCCACGAGAATCAAACGGGTTTACCTGAGAAGCAGCAGAGAACTCTCAAATGTCAATGTGGAACAGAAAGATGGAACTGAAAACTGATGAGATTACTGATAGGGGCAGTCATCTCTGTCCAAGGCAAATTCTAAAGCCGCGTATAAACAATCATCTGGAGAACTGACAAAAAAAAAAAAAAAACAATCATCGATCTGAAGTAGTTTTCAATACTTAAGAATTAAAATATTAAGAGCCATGGAGTACCTTGATCCGAAAGGAGCGGAACCGAAAAATTCAATGGCTCAGAGCTCAGTACCAACTACCAAGTAAGCACAACTGTCTGCTCTTTTGTTTTTTTGACAAGGTTTTCTTTTATTTGCCAACTATTAATGATTGGTTTTGGTTTCTTCTACTGATCACTTATGGTTGTGATGGTAACCCTTTGAGGTTTAGTTCCGTTTACGGAATTATGTCACTTATTACGATTCTTGTTGACCGTTTCAATTCTCTTGATGGGTCAAGTCATTTATTTGACCTATTTTCAATTGCCCTTTAAAATGCTTTTATATTTTCATGTAAGTCTTTTTTTCTCTTCTCACAAATAAAAATAAAAAGAAAAGAAAAAAGTAAGCACAATAAAAGAAAATGAAGGTGAGACTTTCTCTCGAGTCAAAACCTCCGAATTGCAGAGAAAGACCTTTCTATCTTGGGCTGCAAGCAATACTGATTAGGTGGAGTGACCGAGTTCCGTTAACGAGGACAAACATTTGGGCTTTGTTCGGAAATAGTAATCGGAATCGATTTTATAAGTCTTAAAAAAAAAATTTCAAAATTANAATCACTACAAAACAAAAAATTTCACTTTTTTATATATAAAATATTTTTATTTTTTTTCTCACATCAATTAAATCTGTTATAATTTCAGTCCCCTTCTATTATTCCCAAACAAAGCCTTGAATGTATCGTAGTAACAGACAGACAAATAGCGGCATCAAATCTGGATGAGATGGCAATCACTCCACCTAATCAATATTGCTTGCAGCCCAAGATAGAAAAGTCTTTCTCTGCAATTCCGAGGTTTTGACTCGAGAGAAAGTCTCACCTTCATTTTCTTTTATTGTGCTTACTTGGTAGTTGGTATTGAGCTCTGAGTCATTGAACTTTTTATTTTTTTAATAATGATTAATCTAAAGTATTATTGGACCTGTCACATCAATCAAGTTTTTATTTTTTTAAGTATCACATCAATCAAGTAAAATAAAAATCAAATTAAAGTATTCATTTTATAATGCCGGATGATAAATGTTTCCTTAAAAATAATGTCAAATACTATACTGTTATTTTATCTTATTTTTTGAGATTATGTAACGTATTTAATAACTAATTTAAAGGTTAACAAGTGTTGGCAAGAGATGGAATGAAAGTAAAATAGTAAAATGTAGTATTACTCTTTTCTCAATAAGTAAAGATATTCTTAAATTTTGGTGGTTGATAAACCTTTTTAAAACCTCGTCAAAATTTAAGGATTTTTTTTTTTCTTAAGTAGCAAATGAAAATAGTGAGGAATCAATGCCGGTCTTTCTCGCATTAAAACCTTATTCTTTGTTGGGAGATTAAAGCGATATGGAGTTTTTACCAAGAGCACATTAATATACATAATTGAACACAACTCTAGCCCAAAAGCCTAAGCTAATGGGTTAAGGTCTACTTAGGTATACTAAGCACTCTTTACTTTTATATTTTCTCAATGTGGGACACAACACTCACAAGTGCACTCACAATAATCTCCCCCTCACTTGTGAGTCTTTCTACATTCCAAGAGTGTCTCACGTCAAGAGTTGCGGAAGACTGACACAACTCTAAATCCGATGCATCCAGACACCCGTCCCAGGAAAGTAACCATGGCTCTGATACCATTTGTTGGGAGATTAAAGCAATACGGAGTTTTTACCAAGAACACATTAATATACATAATTGAACACAACTCTAGCCCAAAAGCCTAAGCTAATGGGCTAAGGTCCACTTAGGTATATTAAGCACTCTCTTCTTTTATATTTTCTCAATGTGGGACACAACACTCACAA
>CM017324.1:37618920-37659476 GCA_006937295.1 Carpinus fangiana | reverse complement strand
AAAAGACCTTTTTAAAAGTTTTTTTTTTTTTTTTGGTTGCCTCGATAACATGTCACCTTAACCTTTTAATATATATGACATTTTTCAAACCATTTGATACAAATAACGACTCGAATTCACATAATTTTTCACAGTTATTTTATACATACTGACACAAAAAATCACTTAAAACAAGAAATATAATTTACTATCCATAACTCATTTGACTATGCACCACGCTTTATGAAACAAATGTCACTAATTCAAATTCTCTCTCCCCTTCTAAAAAAAAATCTCTTAAATCTTAATATCTGCTTGCTTTTAGGATTCCGACCTTCCAATAGTATTTGTGGACCAGTAGTTGCTGGATAACATCGGATTAAGATATATACTAAAACGATAAGCTCATAATTTTCAACCATATATTATAAAAACAACTATAGGAACTTCAAGAACATAATTATTATTAAATTAGAAAAAAAAGAACATAATTATAAGCATACATAGACATGTTTAGTACACGTGGATGTAACAAAACAAAGAGATAATTACAAGGATGCAAGACATATTTTGTTAAGTTTCTAAACTATCCTCGCCCGCCCGCTTCTCTACAACATGGTGTACAAGAACAATCCTAAGCCGGCGCCCAACAAGAGGAGGCATAGACAATCCTGCCCTTCCATCCCTGAAGCAACCACCGGTTATCTTCATCCACCACAAAATCCTTGTGGTACCATTCCTTCAACTTAGACCTGAATACGTTCACGAGCTCTCGGTCCAATGGAAGTTGCCGGAAACCGGCCCTCATTGTCCGGGCCTGCCACTGCTTGTACGTCTCCGGCCTCTCAACCCTCTCTAGCCCCTCACATGCTATAACATTCATAGCCTCCCTCCCGTAGAACTCTCTCTCGAACATCAATCTCTCTGGGTTTTCACGGGATATGGTGACATCAAATGTGTCATACAATGCAGAGAAATGGAAAAGTGCCTCTTTGAACCGTGTGACAAAGAAGGGAGCATTGTAGGATCCATTGACAATAGAATGGACAAAAATGTCGGGATTCATCGTCCTGATCAACCTCAAAACTGCATTCCGTGGACTGGTCTCTTCAACCGTCTCATCAAGTAGGTTCTTAAAGCAAATCAAAGAGTTCACAGCAAGCATCTCATTTCTATCAATCTTCAATTCCTCAATTTTGATGGTTTCCCAATTGTTTGATGCTATGGCATGGTACTCAAAAGGAACATTATACCGCTCGCAATACATTGCCAAACGCCGCCCAGTCTCGTCAATTTCCTCTGTCGGCCGGAATCCGGGTTGGGGACACTCTATCCCTGTAATACGTAGCTTGGGAGGTCCTCCTGGTCTTTCTGCGAGTTTCTGAATCAGAATTGGCCACTGGACACCATATCCAATACCGAAGTCTACAATATGAAGACTTGTTGCCTTCTCTGCTACTTTACAGATCATTTTGACAGCAAACATTAGGATGATCCTCTTGAAAGGGCAGGCTGAAAGATGAACTTTGTAAGCTTTCAATATTTCAGAAGCTGAGACCCTCTTGGAAGCCAAGCATGCATAAAACATTTGAGTTCCTGTGCCGGTGCCAGCCAAGCGTGCTTCAAGCCCATTAGCAAAGAAATGAGCCAATCTCTGAGACCCATCACCAAAAGGGGAAGAATGCTGTCTAATCTGCTTCAGTAACTCATTAGAGATTCTACTGTCGCCGACTGCCACAGCTTGTGCACATTGAATCAAAAGGGTCGGCAAATCAACCGTATCCTGATCCTTCTTCTTGCCCTGTTTCTTAGCATGACCCTTCTTCGGCAAATCAAGATTTGGCTGAGACTGAGAGGCCTTGCTTGCGTTATTCCGCAAGGATTTATAGTTAACACATAACGCAGAAAGTGCATCATCAAACATCTCAGACAGTTCATTTTCATCTACATAAACCGCAGACTGCTTACTATTCCTCCCTTCTTCCAAATCTATATCTTCCCTCCCATGATTCTTCCTTCCCCTCGACCCCTGCCCCTGTAAATTCTCCCTCTCGCCCTTCTCCTCCTTGCTTTCTCTGCTACTCTCCAAATCAATACCCAACTGATTACCCCTAGGAAGAAATTTACTAGCTTCTTCTAACCCCCTTCTAAATTGCAACACAGATTCACTATCAGTAAAAATGTTTTGAGCCAAAATCTGAGGATCAGAGCTTGTGCTAGTGCAAGAACTACTACTCGTACCATAATCACCGCCACCACTACTTCCAGAAAGAACATCATCAGGGCTATCAACGTTGTGATTGATATGATAAGGTGGTGGGTGGTATTGATTAGGGGAAGGAGGGTATTTCTGACGGAGAGCATCATAGAACGATTGCTCGGTGACTTGGAGACCCAAAGGGTCATAAAACAGGCAGGGTTTTTCCTCTATGTTCTCTTCCATAAGTATATGGCTTATGTACTTCAGAACCGTCTCCGAGAACTCGCTGTCGTCCGAGGACAAGTCTCCTCCGAGACTCGTACCCGTAGACTGCGGGCTCAAGCTCTGATCAGCAGCTGCAACGTTCGCAGCGACTGGCACATCGAAATCAGCGGTGCCCAGACCAGGTGGCAGATTCTCGAGGAAGTTAAGGTCTAAGGAGGATACATAAGAATTGTACTCGGGGACTAGATTTGAATTGGGTGAGATGGTTTGGTCCTTGAACAAGAGACCATTTGTGAAATCGGGCAACCCATCAAAGGTTGGATCCATAACCGTTTACAGATTCAAACTAAGAAGCTTCAAGCTAAATTCAAGACCAAACAAACATTAAACTACCTATATCAGATCAAAGACTATAAAGGATTTAAAAAAAAATAAAATTTAAATTTAAAATTTAATAAGTGCTCAAGAACCTTAGATATCCATCAATTGGTCGGCGAAATGTTGCAAAGAACGGTCGGACGAGGAAGAGAAAGGTGGAGTTTGAGAGTCAAGACGGAAGAGATTAGCGTTCCTTGAGGGGCATTTCCTTGTATATATAATAGCGAGCAAAAGAACCAAAAAGAAATGAGTTGCTCCGCTCACGAACTTTCGAAGAACGCGCGGTGAGGTGAGGGGGTGATCAGTCAAACTGAGGGCAAAGGTTTATTTTATGGGCCATGTCCAGGTGTCCCTCTTTCCAACCGGTCAACGAACACAACAAAATTTTCGATACGCTTTAAGGCCTTGTTTGTCAAAGCCCCATCACACTCCCCAAAGCCCCAAAATACTGTAGTCCCAAACCATAAATTAGAGCATTGTTTATCTTTCTGTCATGAACAGTATAATTTGGGAGAACGTGAGGTTGTTTAGCAAACAACCTTAAGAGTATTCTATTCCATATAAATATTTCTTCAAAAATATTATTAAAAAATTAAGAACAACTATAGTGATTTGTGAATTGTGATGCCCATGAACTGCTAAAGTGAATTTTTTTTTTTTTTTTGGTAATGAATTATATATTTATATGTCTTTCTTGTAGCCGCCCACGGGCAAGGATTTTCTCGATAAAAAAAAAACTCAGCATCATGCTCGTATAGAGTTCATTCTTCTGATTATATTTTCACTCATTTATCTCATCCTCTGCTTATCTTTTTTGTAGCAGTAAAGTCTAACCTCCTTTTGTTTGTTTTTCTTTTGTTCTTAATTCTTGTTTGTTTTTATTTCTGATGTACTTGCCAAAAAACATAAAAATGTCTTGTGTTTGGCAAACTTTTTGCTCTCCTCTCAATTGATTGATTGATTGATACGTATAAAATTTTAAATTTTTTGTGTTGGAAAATATATTTTTTTTTTTCTAAGCAAATAAGAAAAGGGTTACAGAGAATAAAAATAGAAGTTTTTATTTTGTAATAATTTTTTTTTATTTGAATAATAATAAAAAGCGAATAATATGATTAAAAAAATGTAAAAATATTTTAATATTAAGTTTTTTAGAAATGAAATCGTAAACAACATAAGGTTTGAAAGAGTTTTCCAAACACTGCCAGGTTGGGAGAGTAATGCTAAAAAGCTATAGACATCATTTTTTATTTTCAGAGTTGGTGGGGGTATGATCTCTTAACAAAATACTCATTTTTATGTACCAAATGTTATAAAAAAAGACGTCACATCAACTTTGAGAGATAAAAGATAGATAAAATAAATAAATAATGTATAGAATTACTCTAAATTGGGGTTTACTCAAGCAAAAGAATGTATCATTCTTTTTATTGTTTTTCTAATAATAAAATGAAAAAGGATTCCTTTAGTTACTTTAATTGATAGAAAAATGTTATACACATTTATTCTCACTCCCTAGTAATGTTACTTACCATCATTTTATCTCTAAAGATCATGTAGCCTTTAAAATTACAATTGGATTAAAATTCAATAGTAATTCATCACAAATCGATAAGTGAAATATAAAAAAAATTAAAAATAAAAAATAAAAAAAAAACAATTTAGAGGTTGTCAAGGTAAGGCAAAATAACAATTTAGTTCATGGAATCAAATTCCATCAAAACACTTAATGAATTTTGCTAGTATGTCAGGTCAGCACCAATAAAATACCAACAAATGTCACTCTTAATATATATATATATAAACTAAAAAAATAAAAATAAACAACACACTCCAAATTCACTTCAAAAACTGTTGGAGGAAGATTCTCTCTAACATTGGCAACAGTTTCTCTTTGATTTTTTCTAAGTTTAGTGCAAAAAACTACTTTTTGATTCACAATAGCTTTCCTTACATTTCCCTATACTATTAAAATATTATTTCTTTATAAAATACTAGTTCCCTACCTACCTTCACTTTTTTCATAGAATCTCAACAGAATCTTCAATTAAAGACAAAAAGATGAAAGATGAAAAAGAAATATTTATATTAAAATAATGTATAAATAACCACTTTTGGTTAATTGGTTCCCTACACAATGGGAAATACTGTAGCAACCATTAGTGTTGATTACATGTATAGAATATGATATGAGTAGGTTTTTGTAGTTTTTTTGAAATTTTTCCTAAATATAAAAAAGAGAATGTCATATAAAGCATTTATTGCTAGCGCTCCAAGCCTCCAACATTGTCCTTAAAATTTCTTTGACCATTATTTTTAGGACAATAGGCAAAACTGTTGTGGGAAAAGTTATAAAAGGCTTTAGGTGAAATAGAACTTTTGGCATAATTATTTTCATATCAGTATTTGGATTAGTTGAAAAAAAAATATATCAAATAGAAAAAAAAAAATATATATTGTATAGAAATTTAATTAGAGTAAATTTTTGAACTTTTTATATATTTATTTCTAAATTAACAAGGTGTATATTATGTTTAATATTTGCAGGCCATAGTACACGTGCATGTACAAAACATAGATGGGTTCTCTATATTTACATGGTGCTACTTCAATTAAAATTTTTAAATGATACAACAAAAAATTCATCATGTAAAAACAAATACACTAAATTTTTTTTACCAACTTAACCTTAACAATGAAATAGTAAGGATCCTATTCTCAAAACCAGAGAGATTGATTGAAGATTGAACGAGAATAATCCTTTGCACCATAACCAAAGTAAATCACTAACCGAGCTTCGTTTGATAAAACTTTTTCTATTTCATTTTTGTTATCTCTTTTCAAAATCAAAACATTAACAAATTTATAACACAAAACACCTGCTACTTTGTGCCACAACAAAACACATGATTTATCAACAAAACAAAAACATTCTTAACCAGGATTAATAGCAAATTGAGCCGAGATAGTGACTAGGATTCCTAAGCCGGAACCCAACAGGAGGAAGCATAGACAATGCGACCCTTCCACCCCTGAAGAAACCAATGGTTATCTTCTTCAACCTCAAAATCCTTGTGGTACCTTTCCTTCAACTTAGACCTCAATTTGTTCATGAGCTCTTGGTCCAATGGGAGCTGCCGGAAACCGGCTCTCATTGTCCGGACCTGCCATTGCTTGTACGTCTCCGGCCGCTCAACCCTCTCTAACCCCTCACATGCTATAACATTCATAACCTCCCTCCCATAGAACTCTCTCTCAAACAACAATCTCTCTTGGTTTTCACGGGGTAAAGTAACATCAAATACGTCATACAATGCAGAGTAGTAGAAGAGTGCTTCTCGGAACCGCGACACGAAGAAGGGGACATTGTAGGATCCATTAACAACAGAATGGACAAAGATGTTGGGATTCATCCTCCTGATTAACCTCAAAACAGCATCCTGTGGACTCCTCTCTTCAACTGACTCATCAAGTAGGTTCCTAAATTGGAACGAACAGTTAACAGCTAGCGTCTCGTTTCTGTCAATCTTGAGGTCCTCAATTTTGATGGTCTCCCAGTTGTTTGAAGTTATGGCATGGTACTCAAAAGGAACATTAAACCGCTCGGAGTACTTCGCCAAGCGGCGGCCGATCGCATCAATTCCCTCCGTTGGACGGAATCCGGGTTGGGGGAGCTGTATGCCGGTGATGCGTAGCTTGGGAGGTCCACCAGCTCTTTCTGAAAGTTTCTCAATCAGAATTGGCCAGTGAAAACCATTTTGGATACCGAAGTCTATAATGTGAAGACTTGTCGATTTCTCTGCTACTTTATAAATCATTTTGTCTATGAAGCATAGTGTCATCCTCTTGAAAGGGCAGGTTAAAACATGAACTTTGTAAGCATTCAATATTTGAGAAGCTGACAACCTCTTGAAAACGAAAGAAGTACAAAAAATTCGAGCTCCTGTGCCAGTGCCAGCAAAGCGTGCTTCAAGGGCATTAGCAAAGTAATGGGCTAATCTCTGAGNTCCTCTCTTCAACTGACTCATCAAGTAGGTTCCTAAACTGGAACGAACAGTTAACAGCAAGCATCTCGTTTCGGTCAATCTTGAGGTCCTCAATTTTGATGGTCTCCCAGTTGTTTGAAGTTATGGCATGGTACTCAAAAGGAACATTAAACCGCTCGGAGTACTTCGCCAAGCGGCGGCCGGTCGCATCAATTCCCTCCGTTGGACGGAATCCGGGTTGGGGGAGCTGTATGCCGGTGATGCGTAGCTTGGGAGGTCCACCAGCTCTTTCTGAAAGTTTCTCAATCAGAATTGGCCAGTGAAAACCATTTTGGATACCGAAGTCTATAATGTGAAGACTTGTCGATTTCTCTGCTACTTTATAAATCATTTTGTCTATGAAGCATAGTGTCATCCTCTTGAAAGGGCAGGTTAAAACATGAACTTTGTAAGCATTCAATATTTGAGAAGCTGACAACCTCTTGAAAACGAAAGAAGTACAAAAAATTCGAGCTCCTGTGCCAGTGCCAGCAAAGCGTGCTTCAAGGGCATTAGCAAAGTAATGGGCTAATCTCTGAGGCCCATCACCTGAAGGGGAAGAGTTCTGCCTAATCTGCTTCAGTAACTCGTTAGCGTTTCTAATGTCACCTCCGGCGACGGCTTGTGCACATTGGATCAGAAGGGTGGCCAAATCAACACTCCTATCCTTCTTCTTCTTCTTCCCCTGTTTCTTAGCACAACTCTTGCCACCATTTGGCTGCGAGGCTTCATTCTGGAGGGTTTCATTGTTAACGCATATCAGAGGAAGCGCATCAGTAGAAAGCAGCACCTTATCGAACATCTCCGATAAGTCAGTCTCGTCCGTAGAAACCGCCGACTGCTTATTGCTCCTCCCTTCTAAATCTGTATCTTCCCTCTCGTGATTCTTCCTTCCCTTCTCCACCTTGAGTTCCACCTCGTGATTATCCACAGGAAGGAACTGGCTAGCTTCCTCTAATCCTCTCCGAAATTGCAACAGAAATTCATTGCTAGTAAAAAAGTTCCGAGTCAGAAGCTCCATCCCATCACCGAGCCGCTGATTTGCAGCACCAAAATTACTACCTGGAAAAACATCTTCAGGGATCCCCGCGATGTGATTGACAGAGAGTAGTGGTCGGTCTTGATTGAGGGAAGGAGGGGATTTCTGACCGAGAACATCATAGAACGATTTCTCAGTGACTTGGAGTCTTGAAGGGTCGAAAAACGTGCAGGGCTTGTCGTCTGTGTTGTCTTCCATGAGTATCTGGCTTATGTACTTGAGAATCGTTTCCGAGAACTCACTGTCGTCCGAGGACGAGTCTCCCCCTGAACTAGCACCCATAGACGGCGGGCTCAAGCTATCAGCAGCGGACGGAGCCGCTGTGATCGACGGAGCGAAACTAGTTGGGCACAAATCAGGTTGAAGAAATGGATTTTCGACGCCCAGGGAGGGTACATAGAATTCTGCGAGATCTGGGTATTGGTTGAAATTGGGTGAGATGGTATGGTCATGGTCATCGACCATGATACCCTTTATGAAATCAGCTGCAAAGCTTGGATCCATAATGGCATAATCATTTACACAGTGAAACCAAGAACCCTCACTGTTTCTTTTATGTAACGAGCTGCCAACGGCAGCAAAGGCGTTACATGAGATATTAATGAAGGCGTAACGGGTGAATCAAACTGAGAGGCGTAGCGTGATGTGCTTGTCCAAGTGCCGCCGATTGACGGACGGAGGGGGGCACGGGGGGAGCCATGGTCACCCCACCCCACTTCAGGAAAAAAAAAAAAAAAAAAAAAAAAAATTCAGACTAAAAAATAAATAAAAATTATATGGTCCCCTACCAAAATATTTTTTAGTTGACCGGCCCCCTCCAAAATGAAAACAATTTAACCGGTTCCCCGCCAAAATAAACATTTTTTTTTTGTTGACTTGTAGTTATTTGGTATTTGTTTAAAAAATTTCTAAAGTATTTGTGGGACAAATTTTGTTCTTGTTGATCACCCTGAAATTTGTGAATTTTTTGCTGCGCAAAGCACAATTAGCGTTAATAAACATAGATTGATACATAAATACATGTTTGTTGTGTCAATGGGATTGATACAAATTTTGTCATAGATTGATACACTAGGATTGCTAATTTGATGGGTTAATTACATTTAAAGTGTTAATTAACCCTAGACTGAATGAGTTCAATGAAAATTTATGCTTATTTGGTTTAAGTTCTAATATGCATATCACATTAGAATCATATTGATTATTGTATGTAAATATGAGTATTATTTTCTAAAGACTCCAAAATGATCATGTGAATTTATTTGTAAATGATAGAAAAGTCAAATATCTCATATGATGTTAATCAATGAGGTACAAAATAACTCAACCCATGTTGCACTTTTGAGGTTACTCTAAGCTCAATTCCTAATCTAAATGGTCTTGTAATTTAGATATTATGATTATGAAATATTGAGAATATTGGTTGTTAAAATTTAACCATATAATTGGAGAATTTGGCACAATTCTAAGTTTAATTTCTCATTATATTTAAGTACCAATGATTAGAAAAAAGAAGGAAAAAAAAAATACCAATTCATTACACGATGCAAAAAAATAATAATAGTAAAAATAAAAATCCTAATTTAAAAATAAATAAAAAAATTCCTGGCCCCTCCTATAAAAATTCCTGGATCCGTCCCTTTACAAGAAGTCGATGAGTTGTCGGCAGAGTTAACCATGTTGATTAAGCCATCTTGGTGGCTTCAAAGAATTTGAAGTATCCTTGTAAAGCTGCTTGGAAAGACATTAGAATGAAGAATCCAGAGGAGTTGAGTAGGTGGAGTTTGATTTGTTATGGCCTTAGTTAAATTTTAGCCAAGAGCCGGATGTGAAGCAAAATTTTAATTAAATTTAGCCAAAATATTACATTTGTGTTTATTTTATTTTAGCTATCAACTTTTTTAAAGTATATATATCTCGCTCAACATTTTAGTTATTCACTTTCACTATGTTATTTAAATATTATTTCTTCAACAATTATATTTTTTAAACTTTATCATTTCCTAACCGTTATATTTTTCTAAATCTCTCCTCTTCTTTTTAATGATAATATTCTTTAAAATATATATACTTAAATATGACAGATTAGAAAAAAGTACTAAATTTTTTAAAATATGAACATTTATATATATATATTCCTAATGTTCATATTTTAAAAAATTTAGTACTTTTTTCTAATCTGTCATATTTAAGAAGAAAAAAAAAATGAAGCATTTAATACCAAATTTCTTATTAATCATCAAATTGTTCTAAAACAAAGTATTCAATAGCAAGTTATTAACGATAAAGGTTCTTAAATGATGCATTTATGACAAGTCATAAAAAAGGGATTCGGAATCTCTTCGATTCATAATATCCAATTCATGGTTGGAGTGTCATGTGTTCTGCCAATAAAAATTAATTAATACTTAAAAAATAAAAATTAAAAAAAGGGATGGTACCTGCCTACCTGGTCACCACCATTGAGTCATGGGGTGCCTTCGGTCATCCTAGACCGGCCGTTGAGGGTGACTGAACTACCCCCATGGCCCTTGAGGGGTGATTTGGCCACCCCCAAATCTCAACCCAAATATATATATATCATTTGGCCGCCGGTCTTAGGTGGCCGAACCACCTCCAAATTCCAATCCCTTTTTTTTTTTTTTTTTTTTTTTTTTTTTTCATTTTGGCCGTTGGGGGAACCACCTCATAGGAGTTGCAAGCCACCCATCATTTTTTAATTTTATTTGTTTTTTAAGTATTAATTAATATTTTAATAGAAAGACATGTGGCACATTTGTGGCGTTAGAATTTCTTTAAAAAAATCTCAACCATGAACTAAACACTCTCCACTCCTCTAATTCATTCTGGATTCATAAAAAAGGGAAAGGATCCTCTCCTGTACAAAAGAACTTGAGAATATCCAGGTTAATTGACAAACGTATTCAATTACAATAGCATTTAATTTTATTAGAGGAGAGATAAAAAAAAATGATATTCATTTTTGAGCTATAGTACTCAACAAGCTGCTAAACAATTTGATGCCCCTTAGTTGAGCCGGATGGGATGTGTTTTTCTCGTACTTGGCTCAATTTGTTGAGCCGGATATAAATGCTCTAACCATCCCTAAATAGGCTTTTGGATGTGGCTTTAGTGCTCGGTTATGGAAGTGCCTTCTGAGGAAAAATCTCATAGTGGATCCTCCACCGATCCTATTGTTCATTTGTTCGGGCTAAGGTTGCGTCTCTTGGCTCAAGGGATTGGAGGGGTGTTAGCGTGAGTGCTACTATGTGTAAGTTGAGTTTGGCTTCAGTGGTTTTATCACCTTTGGCTGCAGAGGAATCGTATTCGTCATTGCATTACTCCTAGAGATCTGAAGATCATATTTGGTAGCGTTGGGTTTCTAGCTTTTTGCCTGTTGAGGTTGTATTCTTTGTTTTGGTTATGAAAATAATTCATTCATCAAAAAACAAAAACAAAAAAGAAAAGAGTTTTTTCCATAACCAAAGATATTCTTAAATTAACATTCATCAGACCCACATGCAGCAAAGAAGACAAGGTTAAGGCAATATAGAACCATCTTCATCAAGCACAATTGGAGATCGAAAGCAAGTTTTTTTTTTTTTTTGTTAAAACACTAGTACATTTTTCAAACAAGCATTAGCAAACTGAGCCGATATAGTGACTATGTTTCCTAAGCCGGAACCCAACAGGAGGAAGCATAGACAATGCGACCCTTCCACCCCTGAAGAAACCAATGGTTATCTTCTTCAACCTCAAAATCCTTGTGGTACCAGTCCTTCAACTTAGACCTCAATTTGTTCATGAGCTCTTGGTCCAATGGAAGTCGCCGGAAACCGGCCCTCATTAACCGGACCTGCCACTGCTTGTACGTCTCCGGCCGCTCAACCCTCTCTAACCCCTCACATGCTATAACATTCATAACCTCCCTCCCATAGAACTCTCTCTCAAAAAACAACCTCTGTTCGTTCTCACGGGGTAAAGTAACATCAAATATATCATACAATGCAGAGAAGTGGTAGAGTGCTTCTCGGAACCGCGGCACGAAGAAAGGGACATTGTAGGATCCATTAACAACAGAATGGACAAAGATGTCGGGATTCATCCTCTTGATTAAACTCAAAACAGCATCCCGTGGACTTTTCTCTTCAACCGACCAATCAAGTAGGTTCTTAAACCGGAACAAACTGTTTACAGCAAGCGTCTCGTTTCGGTCAATCTTGAGGTCCTCAATTTTGATGGTCTCCCAGGTGTTTGAAGTTATGGCATGGTACTCAAAAGGAACATTAAACCGCTCGGAGTACTTTGCCAAGCGGCGGCCGGTCTCATCGATTCTCTCCGTTGGACGAAATCCAGGTTGGGGGAGCTGTATACCGGTGATACGTAGCTTGGGAGGTCCACCAGCTCTTTCTGAGAGTTTCTCGAACAGAATTGGCCACTGGAAACCATATCCAATACCGAAGTCTACAATATGAAGACTTGTCGATTTCTCTGCTACTTTATAAATCATTTTGTCTGTGAAGAATATCGTCATCCTCATGAAAGGGCAGGTTGAAATATGAGCTTTGTAAGCATTCAATATTTCAGAAGCTGACAACCTGTTGGAAAAGAAAGAAGTAAAGAACATTTGAGTTCCTGTGCCAGTACCAGCCAAGCGTGCTTCAAGGGCATTAGCAAAGTAATGGGCCAATCTCTGAGAACCATCAGCGGAAGGGGAAGAGTGCTGCCTAATCTGCTTCAGTAACTCATTAGCATTTCTAACGTCACCTCCGGCGACGGCTTGTGCACATTGGATCAGAAGGGTGGCCAAATCAACACTCCTATCCTTCTCCTTCTTCTTCCCCTGTTTCTTAGCACGACTCTTCCCACCATTTGGCTGCGAGGCTTCATTCTGGAGGGTTTCATTGTTAACGCACATCAGAGGAGGAAGCGCATCAGTAGAAAGCAACACCTTATCGAACATCTCCGATAAGTCACTCTCCTCCGTAGAAACCGCCGACTGCTTATTGCTCCTCCCTTCTAAATCTATATCTTCCCTCTCGTGATTCTTCCTTCCCTTCTCCACCTTGAGTTCCACCTCGTGATTATCCACAGGAAGGAACTGGCTAGCTTCCTCTATTCCTCTCCGAAATTGCAACAGAAATTCATTGCTAGTAAAAACGTTCCGAGTCAGAAGCTCCATCCCATCACCCAGCCGCTGATTTGCAGCACCAAAATTACTGCCTGGAAAAACATCTTCAGGGCTCTCCGCGATGTGATTGACAGAGAGTAGTGGTCGGTCTTTAGTGAGGGAAGGAGGGGATTTCTGACAGAGAACATCATAGAACGATTTCTCGGTGACTTGGAGACTTAAAGGGTCGAAAAACATGCAGGGCTTGTCCTCTATGTTGTCTTCCATGAGTATCTGGCTTATGTACTTGAGAACCGTTTCCGAGAACTCACAGTCCTCAGAGGACGAGTCTCCCCCTGAACTAGCACCCATAGACGGCGGGCTCAAGCTATCAGCAGCGGACGGAGCCGCTGTGATCGACGGAGCGAAACTAGTTGGGCACAAATCAGGTTGAAGAAATGGATTTTCGACGCCCAGGGAGGGTACATAGAATTCTGCAAGATCTGGGTATTGGTTAAAATTGGGTGAGATGGTATGGTCATGATCATTGACCATGATACCCTTTATGGAATCAGCGGCAAAGCTTGGATCCATAACCATTTACATGGTGAAACCAAGAACCCTCACTGTTTGAGAAGCCAGCGGTAGCAAAGGCGTTGCACGGGTGAGTCAAACTGAGAAGCGTAGAGTAATGTGCTTGTCCAAGTGTCACCGATTTCAACAAGTCTGATAAGAGGAGTTTGACTTTATTCCTATTACCCACGTTGATTAAGCCATCTTGGACTGGTGACTTCAAATAATTTGAAGTACTCTTTTAAAGCTGCTTCGGAATACATTAGAACGAAGAATCCTAAAGTTGAGTGGTGGAGTTTGATCTGTTGTGCCCTACCTATCCCTAAACAAGCTTTTGGATGTGGCTTTAGTGCTCGGTTGTGGAAGTGCCTTTCGAGGAAAAATCTCATAGTTGATCTTTGTTACGGTGCATAACATTAATGAATAATATGAAATTAAAAAGAGAGAGTCGAGACACAAATTTACATAGTTTAGTAAGGTGCCTATGTTCATAGAAAGTACATCTATATTTTTCTATTATTAAATTAAGGTTACAACATAACATATATATATACGATTTTTGACTAAACCTATTAATACATAATAATTTGATTTATATTATTTGTTTTTTTATTTAATTAAGACATTAATAATACTTAATTTATTAAATAATTTATATATGGAAAACTCTTGAAATATAATTAATTACCCTAATTAATGAAAAAATCAGTTCATTCTTAAAAAAACTAGTTAAAAAATTATGCCTTAAAAAACTAGTTTAACCTTTAAAAAAAATGGGTTCATGTCACATGTCGCAATTCTAAACTACCTCCAAAGAGTGATTCGGCTTTTATCTAGACTACCTCTAAAGAGTGATTCGGCTTTTATATATTATATATATATGATACCCGAGAGGATATAAGTCACTATTTCTAACAGGATTAATTGCCCTCTTGTTGATTGGACTAAGGTTGTGTCTCTTGGCTCAAGGGATTGGAGGGGTGTCAGCTTGAGTGCCACTCTAGGTAAGTTGAGTTTGGCTGCAGTGGTTTGTCACCTTTGGCCGCAGAGGAATGGTATTCGTCATTGCAATACTCCTAGATCTGAAGATCAGATTTTGAATGCTGTAATTTGGGATATTAAGCATAGAGTTAATTGAAAAGGGAGGTTCAAATTGTCTGCTTCTAATATTGTTCTTTGTGAAAATTGGGGCATTGGGTTACATATTCTGCAATGCTAGCAGGTTGTTCTCTGCTTTGGTGCTTCTTGTTAGTTTCTTCGTCCAGTGGTTTTGGTTTGGGTCCCTTTGTTGGGATTTGGTAGTGTTGGGTTTCTAGCTTTTTGCTTGCTGAGGTTGTATTCTTTGTTTTGGTTATGAAAATAATTCATTCATCAAAAAACCCAAAAAAGAGTTTTTTCCATTACCAAAGATATTCTTAAATTAACCAAAAAAAAAAAGGTTAAAATTGGTTGGTGTTTACAAAAAAATGTTCATGGGAAAGCGGTTTACAAAAGATATTCTTAAATTAACATTCATCAGATCGACAAGCAACAGGTTAAGGCAATATAGAACCATCTTCATCAAGCACAATTGGATATTCACGTTAAATAGGAAGCTTTAGGTAAATTCATGCATAAACTAGTCAATACAAAAGTTCCACTGCCAGTAAGTGTAGTGAATGGTGCAAACACGATTCCCACCAACCAATAAGCTGCCCCTTAAGATGAAACTCTGACGCCAAATATAATTATACATAAAAATTATTCCATACATACATTCATCGATACTACCTTTTATTAAGGCATACAAGGCAAGGAGACAAAGCAAGAAAGGAAATAAAGCAACAAAATAAAACAATGCAACAGCTATATTATAATGGCTAATAAATCTATTGTATAAATAAACTCATCTATGAAATGAAATATATCCAAGGGAAAAAATGTGGCCCTAATATTCTCTCTAGTGATAATAATAATTGCAGTTCTTGAGTCCTCTCTCTAGGTTTTCTCTAGTCTTTCTGAGGAAACTAGTGGTGAGGAGTGTTAAACGAAGGACGATCAAGATGAACAGAGTGCGGGAAAATACCACGCTTTCGTTGGGTGAACAGTTGGATATTGCAGTGGATGATTGTGAGGTTGCTGAAGCAAAAAAAATAGGGAAACGGTTGTCTGATAGGCAAAATATGGGCCGGGAAAAGAGTGAACAGAGATGGCTTCATCACTGTTTTCAAGAGAATCTGGCGAATGGAGGGAGAAGTTGGATTCAAGGAGATTCAACCCAATGTATGGATTTTTGAATTTAGCAAAGAGATGGACAAGGCAAGGGTGCTCAAGGGTCGACCTTGGTCATTTGATCGGTCCCTCCTTGCTCTATTGAAATTTGATGGTGGAATTCCATCCTCCCATTGGAATTTTACGTCTTCTCCCTTCTGGATCCAAATTCACGACATGCCATTGATCTATATGACGAAAGCAATTGGGAGTAAGATCGGAGAGTCACTAGGAATCCTGGAGGCAGTGGACACTGATGGGGACGGTGTGGAGTGGGGTAGTGTTTTGCGCATAAGGGTGATTATCGATATACAAAAAACCACCGGAGAAGGGAAGGTCTCTGACTATTGTTGGAAAAACACACTGGGTAAGCTTCAAGTATGAAAACCTCCCTGTATTTTGCTTCTACTGTGGAAGAATTGTGCATGGGGAAGGAGGATACCCAAAACGGACACAAACTGAACAGAGCAAGGAATGGGGGGTATGGTTATGGGCTGAGAAGTCAAACAAGTAAGGGATGGGAAGAGGCTTTGAGCGGCAACCAACCGGAACTCATCAAAGGTTCAACACCGGCGTTCATCCCCTAGGCGGCGGCAACAAGACAGGGAAGGAAAGCAACGGGTTTACGGGTTTGGGGGAAACCCTACGCCACATCACCAATCCCAAAAGGAAAGTAACAAATCGGGCCAATCTAGAGTTCTGGCTCTAACAAAAACTACTGGGGAAGGAATTATGGAAGGAATCAGCGAGTATATTGGGGAGGGATTCAGCGAGAATATTGGGGAGGGATTGCTGGAAACCCAAAAAGGAAAGGAGACATTGGGCGTGAATTGGGGGAAGCTGGACAATGGCGTGATTTTGGGACAGCTATCGACGCACAAGAAGGACGGGGTCATGGAGACTATGAGTGATTTCAAGGGACAGCTAGCGGAGCGCAATGACGGGAGGAATACAGGTCCAGTTGTATGGGCTCAAGATGCAGATCATGGGCATTCAATGACTCAAGTTGAAAATGCAAAAAAGAGCCCTCACGCAGACTTAGCAATACAAGCTGGAAAAGTCACAGCCCAACCAAATAAAAAAGAAAAGAAGTCTGAAACTTGAATGGCAGAATCAGGAGCAGTGCAACAGAACTAGGTATGTACTCAAAACTCTATTAAAATATGGAAAAGGGTGTTAAGTTCAGGAGAAGAGGAGAACACCTTAGTAGGTACTATTCCTGTTTTAATGGGAAAAGAAAAGCTGAACTTGGGGGGTCCGTTTGTGATGAACAAAGGCACCTAAAAATTAGAAAGTGGGAGGATTACCTGGAGGAGGAAACAAAAACAGAATTTGAGGATTTTGAAATGGAGACAGAAACAACGAATGATATAGCGGAGGTTGCCCCGCCCACAACCATGAGTCTGATTAGTTGGAACTGCAGGGGGCTTGGGAACCTCCAAACAGTTCGTGACCTTTACCAAATGGTGAAGGAGAAGAGGCCCAACTTTTTGTTTCTCATGGAAACAAAAAGTAATAAAATAAAGATAGAGGTGATCCGAGGTCAGCTTAGTTATGTTGACCTGTTTGTAGTGGACCCGGTAGGAAGGAGCGGTGGATTAGTACTTCTATGGAGAGAGGTTGAAGAACTGGAAATACAAAATTACTCCCGTCATCATATAAACACTATTGTGACGAACACGACCACAGGGGTGCATTGGAAACTAACAGGATTTTACCGCCATCCGAAGTGGAATAAAAGAACAGAATCATGGGACTTATTACAACATTTACAGTCTTACACAGTTACACTCCCAAGGCTTGGCTTTGTATAGGTGATTTCAATGAAATAGTAGAACAAAGCGAAAAGTGGGGTGCAAATCCTAGAAGAGAAGGGCAAATGGAGTTATTCCGATCTGCATTAGAGAAGTGTAATCTCAATAACCTAGGTTATTCGGGAGCTAAGTTCACTTGGACCAATTGTCAACCAGACGGTAATTTCATCAAAGTCCGACTTGACCCGGCGGTAGCAAGCACTCAATGGTGTAGCTTGTTCAAAGAAGCTAGTGTTCAAGTACTAGCTGGTCACTCCTCAGACCACAAACCGATTCAGCTATTGTTGGATGCGAATTTGCAGGTGAAGGGTAAAAACAAAAGAGGTTTTAAGTTTGAATTGAATTGGACTTTGGAGGAGGACTACCAACAAGTTATAGAAGAGGCATGGAATAAGGCACCAAATGACGATGCAATTTCAAAACTATCCAAATACCGAACAAGTCTTCAAAATTGGAGTAAAGGAAAACTTGGAAATAGTGCTGCCCAAATAAAACTGAAAACTCATGAGGTGGAGGTGTTACAGCGAAACGAAGGTCTTGAGAACAGTGAGGAGATAAAATTATTAAATGCTGAAATTGAGTTGTTGCTGGAAAATGAGGATTTGCGATGGAAACAACGAGCAAAACAAAATTGGTATAAGGATGGGGACCGAAATACTCAATATTTCCATGCATGGGCAAATCAACGGAGGAGAATAAACATAATCCATAGGGTTCGAGATACAGTAGGTCGGGAATGGCAACAACCAAGTGACGTAACTCAAGCTTTTCTTCATTACTATCAAGAACTATTCACCTCAGGGGGAGTCCAGGAGGTTGATACTTGTCTTGCAGGTTTGGAGTGCCGTGTAACAACAGGAATGAACTATGCTTTGTGTCGAGAGTTCACTAAATCAGAAGTTGATGAAGCAATGAAGTTGATGCAACCTATGAAATCACCTGGGCCTGATGGGTTCAGCGCTGGATTTTTCCAAAGTTCGTGGGCCATTGTAAGGAGTGAGGTATGTAAAACTGTGCTTAATTTTTTGAACCATGATATTTTTGATAACTCTTTGAATGAAACTCATATTGTTTTAATTCCGAAAATAAAAAGTCCGATCAATGTTATTGATTTCCGGCCAATAAGTCTGTGTAATGTCTTGTATAAGATCATTGCAAAAGTTTTGGCAAACAGAATGAAAACAGTTTTACCTTACATTGTTTCGCAAAATCAAAGTGCTTTCATTCCTGGAAGACACATAACTGACAACATTATTGTGGCTTTTGAAGCTTTTCATTCCATGGTTAACCGTTTGAAAGGAAAACATGAATTTATGGCTTTGAAACTCGATATAAGCAAGGCATATGATCGAGTGGAATGAAATTTTTTTGAAGCAATTATGAGGAAAATATGGTTTACAGACCAATGGGTACAACTGATCATGAAATGTGTTCGCACAGTCACATACATGGTGCTCATCAACGGACAACCTCATGGACGGATCATCCCTACTCGTGGCATTCGTCAAGGTGATCCCCTATCCCCATACTTATTTTTAATATGTGTTGAAGGGTTAAGTCACTTTTTGCGAAAGGCGGAACAGGAGCGATCCATCACGGGATTGGCTATTGCACGAGGAGGGCCGAGAGTTACCCACATTTTCTTTGCTGATGATAGTGTTCTTTTCTGTAAAGCTAGTCCTCAGGAATGGAGAAAGATTCAAACAATATTGGAGTTATATGTGAGAGCTTCAGGACAACAATTCAACAAGGACAAAACGTCATTATTGTTTAGTAAGAACACGCCAAAAACAGTTAAGGAAAGTCTTGTGAACATGGTGGGGGTGACCCCAACAAATTGTTTCGAGAAGTATTTGGGACTACCATCAATGGTAGGTAAGTTTAGAGTGGCTTCTTTTGCCAGCATAAAAGGGCGAATTTGGGACAAGATAAACAAATGGAAAGAAAAGTTTTTATCTCATGCGGGGAAAGAAGTCTTAATGAAGGCGGTGCTTCAAGCTATACCCACATACACCATGAGTGTGTTCAAATTGCCAAAAACATTGTGTCAAGGGATTAACTCATTGTTCTCGAAATTCTGGTGGGGACATCAAAACAATGGCACAAAAATAGCATGGCTAAAATGGAGCAAGATGGGATTGGCAAAACAGAAAGGAGGATTGGGATATCGTGATTTAGAGCTCTTCAATATGGCCTTGCTAGCAAAGCAATGATGGTGAATAATGCAAAACGAAGAGAGTTTGGTAGCCCAAGTTCTAAAAAAGAAATATTTCTCGAATGAGTCCTTTCTCTCGTCTCGGCTAGGGTATAACCCTTCATATGTTTGGAGGAGTATATGGGGAGCAAAGAAACTAGTCCAAGCTAGTATGATTTGGAGAGTGGGGGATGGTAACTCGATTAAGATTTGGGGCGATAAATGGATTGACTCCTCTTATTCGGGAATGATCCAATCCCTCGTGCGAGTTTTGGGAGAAGATGCCAAGGTTAGAGCATTAATCGATGATTCAACCAAATGGTGGAACTATGAGCTTATAAAGGAAGTATTTCCAAAAGATGAAGCCCGACGGATATGCAGCATGGTACTGAGTCCTCTAGGCCAAAAAGATAAAATTGTGTGGACTGGCACGAAGAAGGAAATATTTACCGTCCGTAGCGCATATCATATGGCAAAAGAGTTCGAGTTGGCGGATGAGGGTGAGTGCTCAATCGAAGGCAACAAGGAAAGGATGTGGAAGGCCCTGTGGAAGCTAAACTGCCCATGAGTGGTACATTTATTTTTATGGAAAGCATGTAACAACATTCTCCCTACCAAAGCAAACCTTTCCAAACGAGGAGTGACACAAGATGATAAATGCCCAATCTGTAATTTGGAGACGGAATATGTTGGTCATAGTCTATGGAGCTGTCAAGCGACTAAAGATGTGTGGTTAGAGTGCCCGGTGCGAATTCAGAAATGTCCCTGTGATGAGGATGACTTCTCGAGCATATTTACACACCTAGTGGAGAGACTAACGGAGGAGGAATTAAAGCTGATGGTGATCGTAGCGAGACAGATTTGGTTTCGGCGAAATAATGTTGTTTTCAAGGGATAATTCAAGTCTCCAGGGGATCTTATCCAAGCTGCCCACACTCAGATGGAACAGTCTAATAGAGTTGCAGACATCCACCCAAACTGTAGTATGTTGGCAAAAACCACCAATTGGAGTCCTAAAAGTCAACTGGGACGCTGTTCTAGATCCTCGAACATGCAAGATGGGTTTGGGTACTTTAGCAAGGGATCATGAGGGACGTGTTTTGGCTATGACTAGTTCCATCGGAAATCAGATAAGCCATCCCACTACGGCTGAAACACTAGCGGCGTGGCAAGCGGTAGTCCTTGGAATTCAATTGGGAGCAACTATCTGGAATTGGAGGGTGATGCTTTGGAAGTGGTGCAGGATCTAAACTTACCGGGGCACTGTTGGGGTAGAAATGGTCCAGTTTTGAATGATATCAAATTGCTTCTTCAAAACTTCAATGAGTGGAAAGTATCTCATGTACTCCGAGGGGCAAACAGGGCTGCTTATAGTTTAGCCAAGTTAGCTCTTTCTAGTGGGGTTGAACACACATGGTATGATAATTTTCCTATGATAGTGCAGGAAATTGTAAGTGCTGAACAAGTCCATTTATAAATTAATGAAGTTATGTTTTTTTCTCAAAAAAAAAAAAAAAATTCTCTCTAGTGTTATTCCCTCTCTCCCTCTTTACATTTTCAATATTTAATAAACTTCCATATCGTATCATAACCTCCTGGCTCAGACCATTTTTTTTTACTGATCCTGGTTTTCATTTTTTTTTTTTTTTTCTTCATTTGGTTGCAGCACAGCCCGTATGGGCAGATTTTTTGCTTCTTTTCAGCACTTCAATAAACAGCACCCACCAACACAAATCACTCTCTTCTTTTAGGCATTTCTTCAAACACCACAACCACATATCTCATTTCTCCAGCAAAATGCCCACAATCCAGCATGCCCCGCCTCCATCAAGATCCAGCATCACACAAGAAAAAAAAAAAAAAAAACATTCTCAGTTCTGTATCGTGTTGTCGAGAAAAAATCTAGGCGTCCGGATCTTCCACTGCCACCAGATCGGATCTTCCACTGCCACCAGACGCCCACGTTTGCCAGTCCGGCGACCCAGCTCACTCCCACGAGGTACTGCCCTTATCCTCTCCTCCAACCCCAAGATTGTCTTCGACATCAAAGAGAAAGAAAAAAAAAAAAAATTGATCCCTCTGTCTGCCTCGCTCTCCCACGAAGGGGAGAAGGTAAGAACAGAAATGAAGAAGAAAAAAAACTGTCTGCCTCACTCTCCCACGAAGGGGAGAAGGTAAGAACAGAAAAGAAAGAAACAAATGAGGAAGAAGCCCATACAGCTGCGTGAAAGAAGGGAGTGGGAGAAGGAGAAAAGAAAAGAAAAGAAAAAGAAAGAAAGATGTGGCGTGGGAAAAGAAAAGAAAAAGAAAGAAAGATGTATGTCGGCGGAATTAAAAAAAAAAACTGTCGTTGAGTAGTGTCTGGCAAGACTGGCATTGTTTCACTTTTATTAGCTTGCTATTTTTACTATGTTTGATATTTGCAACAGAGTCCCTTGCTAGATTTACATTCCGAGCTATCGTCTAAAATTGTCAAAGTCCAAATTATCAAATTTTTTGAAGGCCAAAAAATTCAAATTATGGGCTATCGACTAAAATTGTCGGAGTCAAGTTAAATTTGAAGGTCATTCTTGTTTTTTGAAGGCCAAAATTCAAATTACGGGCTATCGGCTCAAAATTGCAGAAGTCAAGTAAATTCGAAGGTCACAATTGTCAAGCCTCGAGATTCAAGCATAGCATTCAATTATTCAAGAGGTCCAAGATCAACACTCCTATCGGACCGTTTATCTTGAGGGGAAGTATTAAGGCATACAAGGTAAGGAGACAAAGGAAAGCAAAGCATCAAAAGGAAAGTCAAAGCATACAAGGCAAGAAGACAAAGCAAGAAAGGAAATAAAACAATAAAAGGAAACAATGTAACAGCTATATTATAACGGCTAATAAATCTATTGTATAAATAAACTCATCTATGAAATGAAATATATCCAAGGGAAACAATGTAGCCCTAATATTCTCTCTAGTGTTATTCCCTCTCTCCCTCTTTACATTTTCAATGTTTAATAAACTTCCATACCTTTATCAGAATCTACTACAAGTTTTCTATTACATGCTCTGTTTATGCGGAGTGCAAAAATGAAAAGCCTAAAATTAACTGCCCATATCAGATGAGGGAGGAACCCAAGGTATAATGGTTATTGTCAGGGCAACTTAAACATACTCCGGAGACTACCCTTAAAATATGGAAACAGCCTGGCGCCCGCGCCGCCGCACATGTGTCAAGTCCTATGTAGCCACCCAACAGAAGGATGCCTAGATAATCCGACCCTTCCAACCTTGAAGCATCCAATGCCCATCTTCATTGACCACAAAATCGTTATGGTACCCATCTTTCAATTTACCCTTCAGTTTCTTCATGAGTTCACGGTCCAGTGGAAGCTGCCTAAAGCCAGCCCTCATGTGCGAATCTGCCACTGCTTGTATGATTCGGGCCTCTCAACCCTCTCGGATCCTTCACAAGCTATGACATTCATGACCTCCCGCCCATAAAACTCTTTTTCATACATCAACCTCATGGGATCTTCACGGGCAACGATAGTATCAAGTACATCAAACATTGCAGAAAAGTGGAAGAGAGCCTCACGGAACCGGGTGACAAAGAAGGGGGCATTGTAGGATCCATTAAGAATAGAATGGATAAAAATATCAGGATTTATCTTCCTAATTAAGTTCAGAACAGTGTTCCTCGGACTGTTCACCACAACAGTCACAGCAAGCACCTCGTCTCTATTAATTCTAAGGTCCTCGATTTGGATAGTTTCCCATTTTTGTGCTATTGCATTATACTCAAATGGAACACCGAAGCGCTCACAATAGTTTGCTAAGCGACGCCCTGTCTCCTGGACTCTTTCTGCTGGCCGGAAACCAGGTTGGGGAAGCTCTATACCTGTAATGCGTAGCTTGGGAGGCCCACCAGCTCTTTTTGAGAGACAATGGATGAGCGCAGGCCATTGGAAGCCGTAAAGGATACCAAAATCTATAACATGAAGTGAAGCTGCATTCTCAGCTGCTTTCACAATCATATGATTTGCAAAGATAATTGCAAGCTTCTGGAATGGACAGGCTGAAGTACAAACTTGGTAAGCTTTCAACATTTCGGCAGTTGAAGTTCGTTTGGAAGATAGAGCAGTGTAAATCTGGGTTCCAGTGCCAGACAAGCGTGCTTCAAGGCCGTTCGCAAAGCAATGGGCCAACCTCTGAGAGCCATCACCAAATGGGGAAGAGTGCTGCCTAATCTGCTTTAGTAGTTCAACAACAGTCATCCTATCATCAGAAGAGACAGCTTGTGCACACATAACCAGTAGAGTCCTCAAATCCACAACGCCGTTCTTGTTGCTCTGTTTCTTGACACGAGTCTTTGCAGCACTAGATATATTGGATTGTCCATTCTGCTGCAGGTTCTTGTTTTCTCCACTCAGCGAGCCTTCATCAAGGGTACCCACAGAAGGCTCCTCTTTTTTTCCCAGAGCAGAGCAACACCCTATCAAACATCTCCGATAGCTCACTCTCGTCCACATAAACTGCCGACTGCTTGTTACTTCTCCCATCTTCTAAATCTGTATCCTCCCTCTCATGATTCTTCCTTCCTCTTGACCCAGTTGGGGAGTGCTCCCTCTCGTCCATCTCTGTCTTAACTACCACTTCTGGAGCCTTCTTAGTAGGAGAAAACATGTTGTTCCCCAGATCAATAATCAGCCGATTCTCTTTAGGAAGGAATTTATTAGCCTCCTCTACCCCTCTATTGAACTGCAAAACAGATTCAATTTCTCCAAAAAAGTTTGGAACCAGAAGCTCACTGACAAAAGAGCCCAGCAGCCCACTACCATCACTAGTGAGGATGTTTTGAGAGTTGAATGATGAAGGTGGGCTGGACTTTAAAGTGGACTGAAAAACGAAGTTAGTGGGAAGAGGATTTTTCAATACAGAGGGTTTAGAGTCTCCAAATTCAGCATGATTCCACGGAGAATTACCATTACTAAAACCAGAACTGCTACTGCTACTATGATCACCGAAACTGCTCAAAAAATAATCTTCAGGACTCAACATTTTGATCAATGTAAAGTGGGTGTTGATCAGAGGAAGGAGGATCCTTCCCACCAAGGACTTCATAAAATGATTTCTCCACGGCCTGAAGAGCCAACGGGTCATGGAACATACAAGGCTTAGACTCCATGTTCTCGTCCATAAGCACCTGGCTTACGTACTTGAAGAGACTTTCAGAAAAGTCATTGTCATCCGAAGGAGAATCTCCCTCAAAGCTTGATTGAGCATAATTGCCGGTGTCTGGATCAGGCGGAAAAACAAGATGGTTCACGAAGCTAAGATTCATGTTGAAACAAGTGGCTCGTATTCTATTAAAGGCCCATTTGGTGTAATTAGTTTATATGGGTTTGGGGAACAAATAAGTTGTGGGGGGTATTTTGGGGTTTTCCAAAATACATATAATTAGGGTTTGCCTATAAATATATTATGTTATAACCCTAAATCATTGAATAGAAATATATAGCCGCACTCTCCTGTGGACGTAGGCAAATTGCCGAACCACGTTAAATCTGTGTCTCAACTCTCTATGAATCTCTTTCTCTTTTTGATTCCATATTGTTCATCATTATTGTGCGCGGTTACAACAATTGGAATCAGAGCCTAATCATACGATGGCTGGGATTGGCACATCTTCTGCAAAGTTCGACGTGATGAAGTTCGATGGATCCGAGAATTTCAGGTTATGACAGAGACATGTCAAGGATTTGTTGGTGCAACAAGGGATGGTGAAGGCGCTATATGGGACAAAACCAGAAGGGATGGCTGACATAGATTGGAAGGAACTTGAGGCGAAAGCGGTGGCTACTATTCGACTTTGTCTGGGAGATGACGTGATGTATCATGTCATGGACGAAGAATCTTCGGCAGCAGTTTGGTTGAAACTGGAAAGTCGGTATATGTCAAAGTCGTTAACGAACAAACTCTATTTAAAGTAGCAGTTGTACGGCTTGAAGATGGCAGAGAGCTCGGATCTGAGCCAACACATCAATGAATTCAATCAGATAATCGACAATTTGAAGAGGGTTGATGTGAAGTTCGAAGATGAAGACAAGGCGTTGATGCTGTTGAATTCACTCCCAACTTCTTCTACATATGAGAATTTAGTTACAACTCTGACATAGGGGAAAGAGACCTTGGAGTTGGAAGACGTTACAGGAGCCGTGTTGGCTTTTCATCTAAGGAAGAAAAATATTGATGAAAATTCTCAAGGAGAAGGGCTAATTGTAAAGGGTAACTATGAGCGTGGAAGAAGCAATAACATGGGTGATTCGAAAGGCAAGAATTCTCGGTCAAAGTCCAGGAGGAGGAAGGACATCAATTGCTACAAGTGCGGAAAGAAAGGGCACATGAAGCGGGACTGTCCAGACCGAAAAAAGAACAAGGACGACAAGAATGAAGGTTCCTTAAAATCTACGAACGTATTGGAAGACAATTCAGACGATGCTGATGGTGATATGCTTTCTATTGCATCTACTTCAGAGCAGCCTGTGGATTCTTGGATTTTGGATTCAGCATGTTCATTTCACGTGACGCCCAACAGAGATTGGTTTGACACCTACAGGTCAGTTAATTCTGGTATAGTTACTATGGGTAATGGTGCACATTGCAAAATTACTAGTATAGGTAATATTAGAATTAAAATGTTTGATGGTGTGGTTAAAACGTTATGTGATGTTAGGCATGTACCAGAAGTGGAAAAGAATTTAATTTCATTAGGCACCTTAGACTCAAACGGTTATGGTTATATGTCTATAGGTGGAGTAATGAAGGTAACTAAGAGTGCAATGGTAGTGATGAAGGAACAGATAAATTCAAAGAATATCTATAAACTATTATGAAGTACAGTTGTAGGTGGAATTACCTCTGTAGAGTCTGAATTTGATTGTACTGTTTTGTGGCATATGCGGTTGGGTCATATGAGTGAGCGGGGCATGTTAGAGATTCATAAGAAAAATCTATTGAAGGGTATCAAGACGTGCAAACTTGATTTTTGTAAGTTCTGTGTTCTGGGAAGCAGAATCGGGTACAATTCAAGACAGCCACACACAAGACAGAAGGCATTGTGGACTATGTTCATTCTGATGTATGGGGACCAGTGAAAACAGCATCACGGGGAGGATATATGTATTTCGTCATCTTTATTCATGACTTTTCCAGAAAGGTTTGGGTGTACTTCATGCGGCACAAATCAGAAACGTTTGCCAAGTTTAAGTTGTGGAAAGTTGAAGTGGAGAACCAGACTAGGAAAAATGTTAAGTGCCTCAGAACAGATAATGGCATTAAGTACACAAACGACGAGTTCCGGGATTTTTGTGGGCAGCATGGTATAAAGAGACATTTCACAGTTCGCAAGACACCACAGCAAAATGGTGTGGCGGAAGGATGAATAGGTCGATTGCAGAGAAAGCACGATATCTCAGGTTGAATGCTGGACTTGTAAAGATTTTCTCGGCAAACGTAGTTAGTATGGCATGCTACTTGATAAACAGGTCACCGAGGGTAGCACTAGATGGGAAAGTTGCAGAGGAGGTGTGGACAGGTAATGAGGTAGATTAAAAGTTCAAGCATTGCTTGGACTTGATAAATGTATCCAGGTGTTAGAAATGAAAGGAAAGGAGGCGGCAGCCCCAAACTTATCAGTTCCAGGTGGAGGTCCAATACTTTATTATCTTCAAAGAGGTGAATACTCGCCAAGGTGGAGATTATTGAAACAAGTGGCTCATATCCTATTAAAGGCCCATTTGGTGTAATTAGTTTATGTGGGCCTAGGAAACAAATAAGTTGTGGGGGGTATTTTGGGGTTTTTCAAAATACTTATAATTAGGGTTTACCTATAAATATGTTATGTTGTAACCCTAAATCATTAAATAGAAATATATAGCCGCACTCTCCTGTGGACGTATGTAAATTGTCGAACCACGTTAAATCTGTGTCTCAACTCTCTCTTAATCTCTTTCTCTTTTTGATTCCATATTGTTCAGCATTATTGTGCGCGGTTACAACAATCCAGAGTAGGATTATTAAGATCATCCCCATTTGCAATATTTGGGTGCAGATCTGACTCGGGAAAAAGGATCTCTCCATCATCAAATCTGAGCCCGTTAATGGAACCGAAAATTTGGGAATTTTGTGGATCCATGAACGTGTACTTCAACAGTCAACACCACCAACCCTAAAAAATCCTAACCTCAATTGTTACTCTATCCTCGCCAGCAAATCTAGAGCCATTCACAGACCAAGATTTTCAAAGAAAAACAACTACCTTTTACACCAAACTAGAGCCTAAACATGATCAAACAGGTCAAGGTAAGATCAAAAGCAAGTTTTTTTTTTTTTTGTTAAAACACAAGTACATTTTTCAAACAAGCATTAGCAAACTGAGTCGATATAGTGATTATGATTCCTAAGCCGGAACCCAACAGGAGGAAGCATGGACAATGCGACCCCTCCACCCCTGAAGAAACCAATGGTTATCTTCTTCAACCTCAAAATCCTTGTGGTACCATTCCTTCAACTTAGACCTCAATTTGTTCATGAGCTCTTGGTCCAATGGAAGTTGTCGGAAACCTGCCCTCATTAACCGGACCTGCCATTGCTTGTACGTCTCCGGCCGCTCAACCCTCTCTAACCCCTCACATGCTATAACATTCATAACCACCCTCCCATAGAACTCTCTCTCAAACAGCAATCTCTCTTGGTTTTCACGGGGTAAAGTAACATCAAATGCGTCATACAATGCAGAATAGTAGAAGAGTGCTTCTCGGAACCGCGGCACAAAGAAGGGGACATCGTAGGATCCATTAACAACAGAATGGACGAAGATGTCGGGATTCATCCTCTTGATTAAACTCAAAACAGCATCCCGTGGACTTTTCTCTTCAACCGACCAATCAAGTAGGTTCCTAAACCGGAACGAACAGTTTACAGCAAGCGTCTCGTTTCGGTCAATCTTGAGGTCCTCAATTTTGATGGTCTCCCAGGTGTTTGAAGTTATGGCATGGTACTCAAAAGGAACATTAAACCGCTCGGAATACTTTGTCAAGCGGTGACCGGTCTCGTCAATTCTCTCCGTTGGACGAAATCCAGGTTGGGGGAGCTGTATACCGGTGATACGTAGCTTGGGAGGTCCACCAGCTCTTTCTGAGAGTTTCTTGATCAGAATTGGCCAGTGGAAACCATATTGGATACCGAAGTCTATAACGTGAAGACTTGTCGATTTCTCTGCTACTTTATAAATCATTTTGTCTGTGAAGAATAGCGTCATCCTCATGAAAGGGGAGGTTGAAATATGAGCTTTGTAAGCATTCAATGTTTCAGAAGCTGACAACCTGTCGGAAAAGAAAGAAGTATAGAACATTTGAGTTTCTGTGCCAGTACCAGCCACGCGTGCTTCAAGGGCATTAGCAAAGTAATGGGCCAATCTCTGAGAACCATCACCGTAAGGGGAAGAGTGCTGCCTAATCTGCTTCAGTAACTCATTAGCATTTCTAATGTCACCTCCGGCGACGGCTTGTGCACATTGGATCAGAAGGGTGGCCAAATCAACACTCCTATCCTTCTCCTTCTTCTTCCCCTGTTTCTTAGCACGACTCTTCCCACCATTTGGCTGCGAGGCTTCAGTCTGGACTGTTTCATTGTTAACGCATATCAGAGGAAGCGCATCAGTAGAAAGCAACACCTTATCGAACGTCTCCGATAAGTCACTCTCCTCCGTAGAAACCGCCGACTGCTTATTGCTCCTCTCTTCTAAATCTGTATCTTCCCTCTCGTGATTCTTCCTTCCCTTCTCCACCTTGAGTTCCACCTCGTGATTATCCACAGGAAGGAACTGGCTCGCTTCCTCTAATCCTCTCCGAATTTGCAACAGAAATTCATTGCTAGTAAAAAAGTTCCGAGTCAAAAGCTCCATCCCACCACCCAGCCGCTGATTTGCAGCACCAAAATTACTACCTGGAAAAACATCTTCAGGGCTCTCCGCGATGTGATTGACAGAGAGTAGTGGTCGGTCTTTATTGAGGGAAGGAGGGGATTTCTGACCGAGAACATCATAGAACTATTTCTCGGTGACTTGGAGACTTAAAGGGTCGAAAAACATGCAGGGCTTGTCGTCTATGTTGTCTTCCATGAGTATCTGGCTTATGTACTTGAGAACCGTTTCCGAGAACTCAGAGTCCTCAGAGGACGAGTCTCCTCCTGAACAAGTACCCATAGAGGGCGGGCTCAAGCTATCAGCAGCGGACGGAGCCGCTGTGATCGACGGAGCGAAACTAGTTGGGCACAAATCAGGTTGAAGAAATGGATTTTCGACGCCCAGGGAGGGTACATAGAATTCTGCAAGATCTGGGTGTTGGTTAAAATTAGGTGAGATGGTATGGTCATGGTCATTGACCATGATACCCTTTATGGAATCAGCGGCAAAGCTTGGATCCATAACCATTTACACAGTGAAACCAAGAACCTGCGAACTGAGATATTAGAAGCCAGCGGTAGCAAAGGCGTTACACGAGATATTAATGGAGGCGTAACGCGGAAACGGGTGAGTCAAACTGAGAAGCGTAGCGTAATGTGCCTGTCCAAGTGTCACCGATTACAACAAGTCTGATAAGAGGAGCTTGACTTCTATTCCTATTACCCTTCTTCACGTAATGTTACCCACGTTGATTAAGCCATCTTGGACCGGTGGCTTCAAATAATTTGAAGTATTCTTTTAAAGATGCTTCGGAATACATTAGAATGAAGAATCCTAAAGTTTAGTGGTGAAGTTTGATTTGTTGTGGCCTACCTATCCCTGAACAAGCTTTTGAATGTGGCTTTAGAGCCTGTTTGGTATTGCGGTGGCAAATAGAACTTTTGGATATTGAGCTTTTGGATATGAGCTTCTGGCAAAAGCGTTATTACTGAAAAAAGCTGTTTACTTGTTTGGTAATTGCATGTCCTAAGTGCTTTTTTTATGTTACTTATGTTTGGTAACAAAACTAAATAAGTGCTTTTCAATGCAAAAATGACAATAAATGACATGCAATGATTTTTTTTTTTTAAGTATAGGTTGAAAAAAAAAAATCATTATATGAAACCAAATATATGTCATTTTACATGAAATCATTACATGTTTTCCAATAATTGCCTAAGATTGGTAATGATTTTGTTTGTCTTTTTCTTTTTCTTTTTCTTTTTTCTCATTTTATGCTAATTTTTTTATATAAAAATGGTTAATGTTAACTTTCACAAGTAAAATGATTTTTCTAATGGTTTATGTAACAAAACGTAACATTTTCTTTCTTTTGTACTTATATATAATAAAAAGTGATGTCAATCATTTTCCTTTTCTTTTTTTTTTTTAATTTAAAGTATTTAACACTTCAAAGTATTTAACACACTTTTTAACACCAAAACACTTCAAAGTATTTAACACATAAAAAAGAACAACATTCAAGGAGATCCTTACAACATTTTAAATAGTTTATAACAAAACAACATTAAAAAAAAAAATTAACGGGTCATAAGTAGATTGGCTATGATCACGCTCAATGTTCATAGAATTTTCATTGGACGTCTCTGATTGTTGTATGATTGACTCATCTTGTGCTTCGTCATCGCCTATATTATCAGTAGGTAGTAAATCATCATCATCATCATATGGTTGAAACTCAGCATTATTTATCGCATGCTTCCTAATGAAGTTATGAAGAGCCATAGATGCCACCACGATTTTCACTTGTTTATCATAAGGAAAATTCGGCATGCAATGCAATAACTTCCACTTATTTTTCCAAACTCCAAATGTTCTTTCAATAGTACATCTAAGTGATGAATGTGCATGATTAAAAATTTCATGCATACCCCTCAGTTGGCTTCCACGACGAAAGTCTGGTAGATGATACCGTTCCCTTTTGTACGGCCCCATGTATCCATTCATGTGAGGATATCATGCGTCTATCAAGTAATATTTTCCTGCAAAAAAATATACGAATAACGATCATAAAAAATATTGAAAAGTTTATTTGTTTAATGTATAATTCATAATTATTATTTTTATTAAATACAAACCTTTAGGTGGGTGCGAAAATCGTAATTCTTCCTTTCGAATAGCTTCCAAAAAAATACGTGTATCATGTGTAGTACCTTCCCATCCAGCCCAAACAAAGGTGAAATACATACGAAAATCACAAACAGCCATAACATTTTGAGTAAGAGTCCCTTTTCAACCAATATATGGTATTTGTTTTGATGGAGAAATTTTAACTGGCACATGGGTTCCATCAATGGCTCCAATACAATCTTTGAAGTATGGCCAATACCGCTCATCATCACGAATTTTGCTTGAAACATCCCTAAACTCCCTATCAATAGGATTGATAATGTCAATCGCCATTCTCGAAACAGCTATTAAAACACGAGTAAAATGTCTACTAACTGTTTCTTCTGAATGTTGAAACATTTCTTGTATTATTCTATTCCCAAACCCATAGCCTAAAGTACTCAAAAACATAGCCACCAACTCTTCAACAATTAATTTTCTAGTACCTCTCAAATGATATCTTTCCTTCAACTCTTTACACAAGTAAATGAATACGTATATTTCTATTCTGAAATTTTGTTTGTACCTAACAGAATTACCTTGTAGAATCTCCATAACCCACTTATAACCTCTTTAGTGCTCGGTTGTGGAAGTGCCTTTTGAGGAAAAATCTCATAGTAGATTTTTTTTACCGTGCACAACATTAATGAATAATATGAAATTGAAAAGAGAGAGTCGAAACACAGATTTACGTGGTTTGATAAGGTGCCTACGTCCATATTGAGTGCGGCTATATTTTTCTATTATTGATTTAAGGTTACAACATAACACACACACACACACACATATATATATAAGAAAATCCTAATTGTACGAACTTATTTTAGAAATCTCCAAAATACCCTGTAGTTCCCCCACATGTCAATCGTGTATATATATATCATTTAACATGGGTTACAATCGTAGTATATATATATATACACTACGATTTTTTACTAAACCTATTAATACATAATAATTTGATTTATATTATTTGTTTTCTTATTTGATTAGGACATTAATAATACTTAATTTATTGAATAATTTATATATGAAAAACTGTTGAAATATAATTGATGACGCTAATTAATGATTAGTTTTTTAAGAAAAAACCGGTTTAACCTATAAAAAAGTGGGTTCATGCCACATGTCGCAATTCTAGACTACCTCTAAAGAGTAATTCGGCTTTTATATTTATATATATATGATACCCGAGAGAATATAAGTCACTACTTCTAACAGGATTGCCCTCTTGTTGATTGGAGTAAGGTGGTGTCTCTTGGCTCAAGGGATTGGAGGGGTGTCAGCTTGAGTGCTACTCTATGCAAGTTGAGTTTGGCTGTAGTGGTTTATCACCTTTGGCTGCAGAGGAATGGTATTCGTCATTGCAATACTCCTAGACCTGAAGATCAGATTTTGAATGCTGTAATTTGGGATATTAAGCATAGAGTTAATTGAAAAGGGAGGTTCAAATTGTCTGCTTCTAATACTGTTCTTTGTGAAAATTGGGGCATTGGGTTACATATTCTGCACTGCTAGCAGGTTGTTCTCTGCTTTAGTGCTTCTTGTTAGTTTCTTCGTCCAGTGATTTTGGTTTGGATCCCTTTGTTGGGATTTGGTAGTGTTGGGTTTCTAGCTTTTTGCTTGTTGAGGTTGTATTCTTTGTTTTGGTTATGAAAGTAATTCATTCATCAAAAAACCCAAAAAAGAGTTTTTTCCATAACCAAAGATATTCTTAAATTAACCAAAAAAAAAAAAAGAGTTGAAATTGGTTGGTGTTTACCAAAAAAGGTTCATGTGAAAGCGGTTTACAAAAGATATTCTTAAATTAACATTCATCAGATCGACAAGCAACAAAGAAGACAAGGTTAAGGCAATATAGAACCGTCTTCATCAAGCATAATTGGAGATTCACGTTAAATAGGAAGTGTTGGACCATATTTTCCAGTAGTTATCCTCGGATAGGATCCTCAGCCATAGAATCAGTTATCCTCGAATAGGATCTTCGGCCACATAATCCTCAGCTATAGTGAATCCTCGGATCCTCAGCAAAGCATCACCAGCTGCTGCCAAACCCTTATAAAAGGGGTTCTTCACATTATTATTCGGTACACTCTTCACAGACTCTCTTACCTTCTTTTTTATAGTTATCTAAATACCAATTTCTAACAGTTTGGCGTACTCGACCTCCATATGATCGCTGATTTATGCATCAGAGAGTCTTCTAGGCGCTAAGTCCGGAGACCCTTTGACACTCTTGCTATTTTATAGGAGATCAAAGGCCAATAATCGAAGACATCTTGAAGAACGGAGATCACACCATTCGGAAACTGTTACACAGGCAAATTGTGTTTTAACAGTTTGGCGCCGTCTGTGAGAACGACTATGTTCTTATGAAATCAAAATCCGTTGTGGTGATGATAGCACTTCCAGGCGATATATCAACCGGTCAAAACCAAATCTGTACAAATCCATTGCTACAGATCCCGGTTCCAGTATGAAGTAGTCTGCAATGACGGAGGTTATTCTATCTTTGAATCAGAATTTTCATTTGGTCTCCCTCGTTTGGAGTACGTTTGGAAGTATGAAGTCCCGGGAAGTAGAGTTGTACAACACTTTCCCGAGAATACTCTTTTGGGAAGTTGAATTTTATCTTTTTAAAGAAAAATCTTGACGAAATGTAGTGGAGGCATTCCCCCGAGCATGACTCCCTGGGATAAGACCGAAGCACTTTCCCAAGTACCTTAAGAACATGAAATTATTACGTTTTGTCTTATACTCTTCCAAACGTACTCGTCAAAAGTATGTTCTATTATGTTTTGTTTTATACACTTCCAAAACATACTCTTCCAAACTATGTTTTATTATGTTGTATTTAATACTCTTGCAGAAAGACTTGCAGATATGAAAAGAAATGGAGATTCAGGCAAAGTTTCGTAAAAAACCCAACCACATAAGATTCTCGATGCTTGATTAGTTAGACAAATCAGTCATGAAAATTAGGGGTAACTGTTGGACCATATTTTCCAGTAGTTATCCTCGGATAGGATCCTCGGCCATAGAATTCTTGGCTCTAGGATCCTCGGCCACATAATCCTTAGCTATAGATAATCCTCAGCTATAGTGAATCCTCGGATCCTCAGCAAAGCATCACCAGCTGCTACCAAACCCCTATAAAAGGGGTCCTTCACATTATTACTTGGTACACTCTTCACAGACTCTCTTACTTTCTCTTTTATAGTTATCTAAATACCAATTCTAACAGTTTGGCGTACTCAACCTCCATATGATCGCTGATTTATGCATCGGAAAGTCTTCTAGGCGCCAAGCCTGGAGACCCTTTGACGCTCTTGCTATTTTATAGGAGATCAAAGGCCAATAATCGAAGACATCTTGAAGAACGAAGATCACACCATTCGAAAACTGTTACACGGGCAAATCCTATTTTAACAGGAAGCTTTAGGTAAATTCATGCATAAACTAGTCAATACAAAAGTTCCACTGCCAGTAAGTGTGGTGAATGGTGCAAACCCGATTCCCACCAACCAATAAGCTGCTCCTAAAGGTGAAACTCTGACGCCACATATAATTATACATAAAAATTATTCCATACATACATACAACAACACTACCTTAATCAGAATCTACTACAAGTTTTTCAGTTACATGCTCTGTTTATGCCGAGTGCAAAACAGAAAAGCCTAAAATTAACTGCCCATATCAGATGTGGGAGGAACCCAAGGTATAATGGTTATTGTCGGGGCAACTTAAACATGCTCCGGAGACTGCCCTTAAAATTTGGAAACAGCAAATCTAGAGCCATTCACAGATCAAGATTTTCAAAGAAAAACTACCTTTTACACCAAACTAGAGCCTGAACATGATCAAACAGGTCAAGGTAAGATCAAAAGCAAGTTTTTTTTTTTTTTTGTTAAAACACAAGTACATTTTTCAAACAAGCATTAGCAAACTGAGCCGATATAGTGACTATGATTCCTAAGCCGGAACCCAACAGGAGGAAGCATAGACAATGCGACCCTTCCACCCCTGAAGAAACCAATGGTTATCTTCTTCAACCTCAAAATCCTTGTGGTACCATTCCTTCAACTTAGACCTCAATTTGTTCATGAGCTCTTGGTCCAATGGAAGTTGCCGGAAACCTGCCCTCATTAACCGGACCTGCCACTGCTTGTACGTCTCCGGCCGCTCAACCCTCTCTAACCCCTCACATGCTATAACATTCATAACCTCCCTCCCACAGAACTCTCTCTCAAAAAGCAGCCTCTGTTGGTTTTCACGGGGTAAAGTAACATCAAATACATCATACAATGCAGAGAAGTGGTAGAGTGCTTCTCGGAAGCGCGGCACGAAGAAGGGGACATTGTAGGATCCATTAACAACAGAATGGACAAAGATGTCGGGATTCATCCTCTTGATTAAACTCAAAACAGCATCCCGTGGACTTTTCTCTTCAACCGACCAATCAAGTAGGTTCCTAAACCGGAACGAACAGTTTACAGCAAGCGTCTCGTTTCGGTCAATCTTGAGGTCCTCAATTTTGATGGTCTCCCAGGTGTTCGAAGTTATGGCATGGTACTCAAAAGGAACATTAAACCGCTCAGAGTACTTTGCCAAGCGGCGTCCGGTCTCGTCGATTCTCTCCGTTGGACGAAATCCAGGTTGGGGGAACTGTATACCGGTGATACGTAGCTTGGGAGGTCCACCAGCTCTTTCTGAGAGTTTCTCGATCAGAATTGGCCACTGGAAACCATATCCAATACCGAAGTCTACAATATGAAGACTTGTCGATTTCTCTGCTACTTTATAAATCATTTTGTCCGTGAAGAATAGCGCCATCCTCATGAAAGGGCAGGTTGAAATATGAGCTTTGTAAGCATTCAACATTTCAGAAGCTGACAACCTGTTGGAAAAGAAAGAAGTACAGAACATTTGAGTTCCTGTGCCAGTACCAGCCAAGCGTGCTTCAAGGGCATTAGCAAAGTAATGGGCCAATCTCCGAGAACCATCACCGGAAGGGGAAGAGTGCTGCCTAATCTGCTTCAGTAACTCATTAGCATTTCTAATGTCACCTCCGGCGACGGCTTGTGCACATTGGATCAGAAGGGTGGCCAAATCAACACTCCTATCCTTCTCCTTCTTCTTCCCCTGTTTCTTAGCACGACTCTTCCCACCATTTGGCTGCGAGGCTTCATTCTGGAGGGTTCCATTGTTAACGCACATCAGAGGAGGAAGCGCATCAGTAGAAAGCAACACCTTATCGAACATCTCCGATAAGTCACTCTCCTCCGTAGAAACCGCCGACTGCTTATTGCTCCTCCCTTCTAAATCTATATCTTCCCTCTCGTGATTCTTCCTTCCCTTCTCCACCTTGAGTTCCACCTCGTGATTATCCACAGGAAGGAACTGGCTAGCTTCCTCTATTCCTCTCCGAAATTGCAACAGAAATTCATTGCTAGTAAAAACGTTCCGAGTCAGAAGCTCCATCCCATCACCCAGCCGCTGATTTGCAGCACCAAAATTACTACCTGGAAAAACATCTTCAGGGCTCTCCGCGATGTGATTGACAGAGAGTAGTGGTCGGTCTTTAGTGAGGGAAGGAGGGGATTTCTGACCGAGAACATCATAGAACGATTTCTCGGTGACTTGGAGACTTAAAGGGTCGAAAAACATGCAGGGCTTGTCCTCTATGTTGTCTTCCATGAGTATCTGGCTTATGTACTTGAGCACCGTTTCCGAGAACCCACAGTCCTCAGAGGACGAGTCTCCCCCTGAACTAGCACCCATAGACGGCGGGCTCAAGCTATCAGCAGCGGACGGAGCCGCTGTGATCGACGGAGCGAAACTAGTTGGGCACAAATCAGGTTGAAGAAATGGATTTTCGACGCCCAGGGAGGGTACATAGAATTCTGCAAGATCTGGGTATTGGTTAAAATTGGGTGAGATGGTATGGTCATGATCATTGACCACGATACCCTTTATGGAATCACAGGCAAAGCTTGGATCCATAACCATTTACACAGTGAAACCAAGAACCCTCACTGTTTGAGAAGCGTAGCGTAATATGCTTGTCCAAGCGTCACCGATTTCAACAAGTCTGATAAGAGGAGTTTGACTTTATTCCTATTACCCACGTTGATTAAGCCATCTTGGACTGGTGGCTTCAAATAATTTGAAGTATTCTTTTAAAGCTGCTTCGGAATACATTAGAACGAAGAATCCTAAAGTTTAGTGGTGGAGTTTGATTTGTTGTGGCCTACCTATCCCTAAACAAGCTTTTGGATGTGGCTTTAGTGCTCGGTTGTGGAAGTGCCTTTCGAGGAAAAATCTCATAGTTGATATTTGTTACGGTGTATATCATTAATGAATCATATGAAATTAAAAAAAAAAAGAGTCGAGACACAGATTTAAGTAGTTTGGTGGTTTAGTAAGGTGCCTATGTCCATAGAGAGTACGGTTATATTTTTCTATTATTGATTTAAGGTTACTACATAACATATATATACAATTTTTGACTAAACCTATTAATACATAATAATTTGATTTATATTATTTGTTTTCTTATTTGATTAGGACATTAATAATACTTAATTTATTAAATAATTTATGTACGAAAAACTCTTGAAATATAATTAATTACACTAATTAATGAAAAAATCGGTTCACTCTTAAAAAACCGGTTAAAAAATTATGCCTTGAAAAACTAGTTTAACCTTTAAAAAAAATGAGTTCATGTCACATGTCGCAATTCTAGACTACCTCTAAAGAGTGATTCGACTTATTTATATATATGATACCCGAGAGAATATAAGTCACTACTTCTAACAGGATTGCCCTCTTGTTGATTGGAGTAAGGTTGTGTCTCTTGGCTCAAGGGATTGGAGGGGTGTTAGCTTCAGTGCTACTCTGTGTAAGTTGAGTTTGGCTGCAGAGGAATGGTGTTCGTCATTGCAATACTCCTAGATCTGAAGATCATATTTTGAATGCTGTAATTTGGGATATTAAGCATAGAGTTAATGGAAAAGGGAGGTTCAAATTGTCTACTTCTAATATTGTTCTTTGTGAAAATTGGGGCATTGGGTTACATATTCTGCACTGCTAGCAGGTTGTTCTCTGCTTTAGTGCTTCTTGTTAGTTTCTTCGTCCAGTGGTTTTGGTTTGGGTCCCTTTGTTGGGATTTGGTAGTGTTGGGTTTCTAGCTTTTTGCTTGTTGAGGTTGTATTTCATTCATCAAAAAACCCAAAAAAGAGTTTTTTCCATAACCAAAGATATTCTTAAATTAACCAACCACAAAAAAAAAAAAAAAAAAAAGAGTTGAAATTGGTTGGTGTTTACAAAAAAGGTTCATGGGAAAGCAGTTTACAAAAGATATTCTTAAATTAACATTCATCAGATCGACAAGCAACAAAGAAGACAAGGTTAAGGAAATATAGAACCATCTTCATCAAGCACAATTAGAGATTCACGTTAAATAGGAAGCTTTAGGTAAATTCATGCATAAACTAGTCAATACAAAAGTTCCACTGCCAGTAAGTGTGGTGAATGGTGCAAACCCGATTCCCACCAACTAATAAGCTGCTCCTAAAGGTGAAACAACACCTACATGAAACTCTGACGCCACATATAATTATACATAAAAATTATTCCATACATACATACATACAAAAACACTACCTTTATCAGAATCTACAAGTTTTTTATTACATGCTCTGTCTATGCCGAGTGCAAAACAGAAAAGCCTAAAATTAACTGCCCAAATCAGATGAGGGAGGAACCCAAGGTATAATGGTTATTGTCATGGCAACATAAACATGCTCCGGAGACTGCCCTTAAAATATGGAAAACAGCCCGGCACCCGCGCCGGCGCTCATGTGTCAAGTCCTATGCAGGCACCCAACAGGAGGATGCGTAGATAATCCGACCCTTCCAACCTTGAAGCATCCAATGCCCATCTTCATTGACCACAAAATCGTTATGGTACCTATCTTTCAATATACCCTTCAGTTTCTTCATGAGTTCACGGTCCAGTGGAAGCTGCCTAAAGCCAGCCCTCATGCTGCGAATCTGCCACTGCTTGTATGATTCGGGCCTCTCAACCCTCTCGGATCCTTCACAAGCTATGACATTCATGACCTCCCGCCCAAAAAACTCTTTTTCATACATCAACCTCATGGGATCTTCACGGGCAACGTTAGTATCAAGTACATCAAACATTGCAGAAAAGTGGAAGAGAACCTCACGGAACCGGGTGACAAAGAAGGGGGCATTGTAGGATCCATTAAGAATAGAATGGATAAAAATATCAGGATTTATCTTCCTAATTAAGTTCAGAACAGTGTTCCTTGGACTGTTCACCACAACAGTCTCATCAAGCAGGTTCTTAAATCGGAACAAACAATTCACAGCAAGCACCTCGTCTCTATTAATTCTAAGGTCCTCGATTTGGATAGTTTCCCATTTCTGTGCTATTGCATTATACTCAAATGGAACACCGAAGCGCTCACAATAGTTTGCTAAGCGACGCCCTGTCTCCTGGACTCTTTCTGCTGGCCGGAAACCAGGTTGGGGAAGCTCTATACCTGTAATGCGTAGCTTGGGAGGCCCACCAGCTCTTTTTGAGAGACAATGGATGAGCGCAGGCCATTGGAAGCCGT
>CM017324.1:37544753-37618820 GCA_006937295.1 Carpinus fangiana | reverse complement strand
CGGCCGAGATTAGACGACCGTCCACGATCCACGAAAAACTGACGACCGGTCGAGCGAGATCCGGCGAGACCCAGGCATGGGTCTGTTGTTTTGGAATCCAGGGGCATTTTGGGGTTTTAATCGTTTTAGTTTGCTACTTTGTTCTCATTTTAATTGTTTACACTTGATGAGGTGTCAAGATAGGATTAGAGGCTGCAAAATACCCTTTTTGCAGATTGACTACATAGTAGGGGCTCCCATTTAAGGTCCTCAACATGTTTTCTTGAGGCCCTCAACATGCTTAAAAAAATATATTATTATTTGTTTATAACATCAAGGCCTCAACATACTTTCTTAAGGCCCTCAAAATGCTTTAAAAAATACAATATTATTCTTTTATAATATTGAGGCCCACAGCATTGCTTTCGTTCTTGTACAACGACCACAACTCAGCCCACAATATGCTTCCTTGATTGTACATTTAAAAAATAAAACAATAAAAGTTATAAAACCACAACTCGTTTATATATATATAACTAGTAGGATGGCACGTGCAATGCACGTGCATGGTTCTCGGTGTTAAAATATGAGAAATAGTTAATTTACATAGCACACATATGTTGTCATCTTACATGAGTACGTTCAAATTTATTTTAAAATATACTACTTTATAATTTAGTTAGTAAAAGGAGAAGACGAGGCTATGAATTATTGGGTTGTGGAAATTGATTCATCTTCATTTGGTAGCTCTTGAACACTATTAATGTTGTATCTTTGGCGTGGCCCTTCACGTCCGTCAATCAATGTAGCTCTTAGGAGAATAATGAATTCTTCGTCTGAAGAAAGCCTTGCAAAGCTTTCTATATCAGTAATGTCATTCTATTTACAAGAGAATAAAAGTAAGATAGGTTTGATGAATCATAAAAATCAGGAAAAAGTTATGTTGCAGTTCAATGAGAAGTGGAAGGTATCAAAAAGATTTTGAGGTATGAGAATTATAATTTTGATTTTTTTTTTTTATATATACCTCAGAGCTGTAAAGCATTAATTTTGTTGCCGAGCATTGCAAGAACTTTTCTGCATCTTCCCCAAACAAAGATGCGACTAACATACCAGTTGAATCATGTAATTCTACGTCCACACGACATCTAAAATTAAATCATAAAACATATAAGAAAAAAGTCAAGGATATAATGTTAAAAGTATAAAATTTGTTTATTCTATATTTATAAGTTAATGAAAAGTCACGAATAAGTAGATTGTCCATACCGTGGTTCTGCAACAGCATCTTTTTCTTTGCAATTAAAACAAGCAAATGTTTCATTAACTTCTACACCTGTAGTTTTGTTACATTTGTTGCAGGCCATGTACCAAAAACGTTGTTGCAAGTTGTGAACAATGATTTTTGCTTTGACCCAAAAGATGGAGTGCTGCATTCATTGTTTGTTGGAGTTTATAATTTTGATGCAATTATTTTTTGCAATAATGTAAATATAGAAATTTTATTATATATGAGTTTGTAAAAAAGGATGTCTAACATTTTGTGTATTATGGTATGATTAATTGACATAGGAAAAATGGGTTACCGTTTTAACTAATTCTGGTATTGCAATAATCTGTGTAATAGTTTTGTTGGATGTTGAGGTTGAACTTGATGAAGACTTCAAGTAGGATTTGTATTGAATTATTTCGTCCAATAGATTTTGATTTGCATTGGCCCTATATGAAGGACAAAAAATATTAGTTAGTTATAAATAGATAAAATATCTAAACAAGTAATGTTGAAAACTAAGAAAATGTTAAATTATGAGAGAATATATATTACCAATGTTGTAGTGCAGCTGCTTCAGAGTTATTGGGGTTCATAATAAGGCACAATATATATTAATTGATTCATTTATAATTGATTCATCTTCATTTGGTAGTTTCTTTAATTAAGATGTTAGGCTTGTTGGTAAGAATAAGGGTGTCAGCCATAGGAATATACGAGAAGGAAAGAGGGAAAAAAGAAAAAGAAAAAAAAATAAGGCAATAAAAACTGAAAACTGGGAACATGTCTATTTTTTTTCGTAAATTCACCTTATCCTTACAAGACATGTCATAAATGGGCAAAAGAAAGAAAATTAAATGGGCAATTAAATGAACAAAAAAACTCATAAATATTATTTTAACTCAATCAAAATACATCTATTACATAAATATAAGACCATTATATATTCTTGACTAATATATATTGTGCCTTACTGCGTTTTAGAGATGAAATTAATAAGTAAGCAAAGTTGGATACGGATAATTTCAGGTTTAAGGGAAAAAAAAAAAAACCAAAATAAAGAGTTCGAAGAAAAATATATCGGCCAAATAACTTGATTTTTTTTGCGATACATCTTTATTGTTGTTGTCAGACAGGATCGAGTTGGAGACCTATCAAAGCGAAAACTCTGACTTTTTTCCGATACATCTCTCAAGCTAGCTTGGGGTTAATTAGACAGGTTTTTGCATATGGGGGTCAGCTTTTTTTTCCCTATCTCATCTATAGCTTATAAGAAGTCCTACTATATATGTACTTGTGGCTTCTCCCTAGAAAATTTAAGTACACTTCACACGTGCCACCTTCTCGTGAGGGTTGGGTTAAGTTCTCATGCGTTTTTCAACTTTTCCTGATCACCTCCTACTACCATTCCATTGTAGCCCCTGCCACACTACAGTCCGGTCTCCCACTTTTTCCAAGCCAGGCAATTGGCAAACGGAGCCTTGGAAAACAATAATGCAGAGAGAGAAGTATTATTTCGTTTTCTTTCTTCCTTCTCTTTCTCTTTTCTCAAAAAACTGACAGAGTTGGTGGACATTGAATGCTGAAGGAGGACTTCAAATATGGCCATTAATATGACATGTGGGATATTAAAAAATATATATATTTTATTATTTTATTTTTAAAAGTAAATTAAAAACAAAATCATACAAAATTAAAAATAAATCCAAAAAAAAGAAGGTGGCTGGCCACCCCATCTTGGCCACAGGGGGTGGCCGGCCACCACATTTTCGGACAGGGGTGGCGGATCGGACCGGTTGGGGGTGGCCGGTCGGAATATTCTTCAGCCAGGGACTGCCTGCTCATGCGGCCGTCGGATCAGGCGAAGCCGTCCTACATGGCGAAGATCAAGTGGATCGAAGCCGTCAAACATGAAGGTCTACGTGCGATGGTACTACCAGCCGGAGGAGTCGATCGGCGGCCGAAGGAGTCGATCCGTTTCCAAGGAGGTCTTCCTCTCCGACCAGTTCGACCTGCAGAGCGCCGACACCATCAAGGGCAAGTGTACGGTCCACAGCTTTAAGAGCTACACCAAGCCCGACTTCTTCTGCTGTTTCAAGTACAACTCCTCCAACGGCAGAAGAAGTCGCCGTTTCGAATACCGACCGGCCACCCCCAAACGGCCCGATGCGCCATCCCCTGTCCTAAAATGTGGTGGCCGGCCACCCCCTGTGGCCAAGATGGGGTGGCCAACCTTCGATCCGCTCGATCTTCGCCATGTAGGACGGCTTCGCCTGATCCGACGGCCGCATGAGCAGGCAATCCCCGGCTGAAGAATATTCCGACCGGCCACCCCCAACTGGTCCGATCCGCCACCCTGTCCTAAAATGTGGTGGCCGGCCACCCCCTGTGGCCAAGATGGGGTGGCCAGCCACCCCTTCTTTTTTTTTAAATTTGTTTTTAATTTTTTGTGATTTTGTTTTTAATTTATTTTTAAAAATAAAATAATAATTTTTTTTTTTTTTAATGTCCCACATGTCAGATTAATGACCTTAGGATCTCTCCTTAGAGATCCTAACCATCAACTCGATACTCTCCGGTCCATTTTGGACTGGAGAAGATCCTTGTCCGTAAGAATAAGGGTGTCAGCCAGAGGAATATAGGAGAAAGAAAGAGAAAAAAAAAAAAAGGAAAAAAAAAAAAAATAAGGCAATAAATAAAAACTGAGCAAAACTGGGCACATGTCTATTTTTTTCGTAAATTCACCTTATCCTCACAACATATGTCATAAATGGGCAAAAGAAAGAGAACTAAATGGGCAATTAAATGAACAAAAAAACTCATAAATATTATTTTAACTCAATTAAAATACATTTATTACATAAATATAAGACCATTATATATTCTTGACTAATATATATTGTGCCTTATTGCGTTTTAGAGATGAAATTAATAAGTAAGCAAAGTTGGATACGGATAATTTTAGGTTTAAAAGGGTATTTCATTCTGAAGTTTTTTTTTTTTTGTGTTTTTTTTCTTTTGTAAATTTTTTTTTTTTGTTTGTTTTTAGTTTACATTGGTGTGCAGCGCAGTGCTGCAGCGTGATGGAAGGGAGAAGCATTCTTTCCCATTCACCTCTCATATTTCTTCCTTATTCCACGGTATTTGTTGCCATCTTTTTTATTTTTTTATTCTTATTTCTTCTCTCCCCTAATCAAAAGAGTCACTAATCATCCTTTCTTTTCTTCCTTGCTTTCTACCCATCTGCGGACGACTCAGAATTTCTGCCCAAAAACAGGGTTTAGGGAATATTTGCAAGGTAAAGAAAAAGAAGAAGATAAACAAATAGTCTTGATGACAAGTGGGATAGCATGTGTACTGCACGTGCATGGTTTTCGATGTTAAAATATGAGAAATAATTAATTTATATAGCATACATATGTTATCATCTTGCATAAGTACTTTAAAATTTATTTCAAAATACACTATTTTACAATTTAGTTAATGAAAGGAGAAGATGAAGCTATGAATTATTGCATTGTATAAATTGATTCATCTTCATTTGGTAAGTCTTCAACACTATTAATGTTGTATCTTTTACGTGGCCCTTCATGTTCATCAATCAATGTAGCTCTTAGGCGAATAATGAATTCTTGCTGGAAAGAAAGCCTTGCAAGACTTTCTATATCAATAATAATGCCATCCTAATTACAACAGAATAAAAATAAGATAGGTTTGATAAATCATAAAAATGAGAAAAAAGGCATGTTGCAAAGGTTCCACAAGAAGTGGAAGGTAACAAAGGGACTTGTATTAATGAGGAGAGGATGTGATGTTCCAAGAAATTACTTCTGCAAGGAGAAAACATAGTATGAGTAGAATCATAGATATTACATATATTTGAGTTATAAAAAGGAATAACTATTTCAAATGGAAGTACCTGGCTAGAGCTTGGGCGGAGAGACATGTGACAGCTTTGGACATCAGCCTGGATTTTTTCGTGCTGTCGTTGGAAATGTTCAGTATTCCTCTCCATTTCTAGCACATTTGGTCCTAAGTCTTCCGCATAAGATAACACCAGCTTTTTGAGCTTAGTATTCTCCTGCTTCAATTCCATGTCTTTTTGCTTGTATGATTTGAGCAATTGCTGTAAGACTCCAATTTGATTTTTCAAGATTTTCATCTCTTCATTTCCAACATAAAGACGTTGTGCTAGGTCAGAAGTTGAAACAACACCCTGGATAATGTATGCCAATGAATTATTGATTGCCTCAAAGTCAGGCCTATCCGCCAACAAGGTTTGGTCTCTTGGAGTTGCGAGACTTCTAGCTATTGCCACGGCAGTAGAATCATGTAACATGACAGAATCATGAATTGTAATAGGACAATTTTCAAAAGTAAAGTTTGGTTGCCATACGTTAGGAGGTATGGCAGGCATGTTAGGGTGTATAACAGGTACTTCAGGGTGAACATCAGGCACATCAAGTTGTATATTAGGCATAACAATGTGTTGTGCTGTAGGAGCAACATTTAAGTCAATATTGTTGATAAAGGATAATGAATCAGCCATTCTTGGTATAAGGAAAATATTTGAGATTACAAAGAATTTGGGAGAGACGAAGTTTTGAAGGCAAGTATCCTGAGAGGCTGAACGTTGCAACGTGAACAGATTACGATGCTTCTTGAAGCAGCAGATGTTTGGCTTTTAACATAATTTTTCACTTCAGTTAAAGTTACATATGACAGAAGACCTCTGATGGTGAGGGATTTTTGTCAAAGAGATCCCGTAAAATTTGGATCTTATCACTTGTCATAATTTCGACTGACATTATTTTTACTTATGAAAGACTTTTGGTGCTCGCTTTTCACACTTACTGTTCAATTAAAAACTTTAAAATTCACGCGTGCACGGCGGAATAAATTGTCATGCCAACGCGCAACACGCGCGCTTGTTCGTTTTCCAGAATATGTCCTATAAATTCATGCCTCTTCGTTATTGAAATGCAAGCCTTTTGATCAAATTTTTCGCCCATGATCTTTCTATAATATTTTCTCATGTACTGAAACTCAAATTTTCTTTGAGTTTGAGTTTCCTTTCACTTAAAAAAATACAGCATCCCAAATTGATTCATAAAACCCAACTTTCTATACTCTCATAGTAAATGCTTGAAGCAAGATTATCGTTGATCATGTCTTGAGGAAGCAAGATTATCCCTGATCATGCTTCTCAGGCTAAATATCTCTTTCTTTTGTAATAATCTTCTATGACAGAAGAGAGAGAGCAATTGATGTGTATGTACCAGAAACCTTAGCAAGAAGGTGCATACATATCATGTCCTCAGCTGTTTACTAAGCCCTTATATTAGCAGCTCAGCAGGACTATTTGTTTCTATTTTTTATTTTCTTGACCTTGCAAGACCTAATAGAGAGTTTTTATAATATTAGTGTCTTAGGCCTTCCAGCTTAGTAATTTACCCAAATCCTACTTTACTTGCTTATCAATTATCTATTTCTGAAAGTCATCAAGACACACATGTATTAGTCAAGAGTGGATGAGAATCTTATCGTTATGAAATAGTTGTATTTTTATTGAGTTGGAATAATAATTACAAATTTCTTTGCTGGGTTATGATTTATCATATATATATTTGAGTTATTTTCCCCCCTCAATTGAAGTGGAGCGTATCCATTTTCTCCTTCACCCGAGAAAGTCTCTTTTCTCTCCCTCAAATTTTTTTTCAGGGAGTTATTAACAGGAAATTTTACTTGAGACAAATCCTAAAAATATCTCTCATTTTCTCCCATATCCCCAAACTGAAGCCGAATATTATTGAACCCAATAAATTTGGAGGAGAAAAAAGACAAAAACAGGGAAAAAGTTAGCAACTTCGTATCCTTCCATTTTCTAAAGAAACTTCATAATCCACTTCACTTATGCCCAGAAAGGCACAAAAAATAGCATTAAATAAAGAAATATTAAAAAAGGGTTATCCAGAAGACAAATATATATTTAATTAGAAGCGAAAAAATTGCTGTAGGACACTCCAAAGTCCAAATCTAGGAATTTTTTTCGTTGTATTCAAAGATTTATGATTTTCCGGTGTAAATCCTCTAAGTGCATCTCTATTATACGAAAAAAAAAAAAAATTGTTAAAAAGTACTGATAATACTTGATAAAAAGTAAAAATGAGTTCAAGTGCATCTCTTAATAAAAGCTTATAATTTTTTAATATTTAATAGATGCAATGATGTTGATGGAAAGAACTGATGTTCATGCCATTGAGGATAATGTGCATAGGCTTATATGCTTATTAGCTGGATTTCCAACAAAAAAGCTGTCGTATTAAAAAAACTTTTTTATAAATTCAAAAACTTATCATCCTAAAAATAATCATGAAATCATGGATGTAATCCACGCTTGGGAAATTTACATGTGTAAGCCATGCTAAAATCCTTCCCATTTCCACCCCAAAAACCAAAAAGAAAAAGAAAAACACATTTTTAACGATGTGTGAACTTGTGTTCATTCTTTTTCTTTCACCCTTTTTGACCAAGAACAGGAGCAGCCATTAATGTTCGAAGTACCAATCTGGGAAATTCAGTGCTTTGTTGACGATGAAACATCATGGCTCCCCATGGCAGCAGCCGACCAGAAATCAGCACCGTTGCTATTCACCACGTGTAAGGTGCATTTTACTGAAACCAAGCATAGCCCTCTGCTCCTCAAATCCTTTCCTGCTTCTCCTCCGTTTTCTCCGCCCTCCTCCTGTCAATCACCCCCCATAGAATACGATAGCAAAAGTTAAGGGTTATCCTTATCCTAATTCACTCATATTTAAATTAATAATAATAAATAACAAAAATCACACTGATATTGATCACTTTTTTTTGTAACCACTGATATTGATAACTGATTACTAAGTCCTTTCACCCATGGCCCATGCTCAAAATCTCTACGAGTTCGTTGTATTATTCATGGTCACATTTATGTGGCACCCACACCTAAGCCAAGGACAAGCCCGGTTGTATTGAGATACTCATTAATTTTAAGTTGATGCCGATTGGGTGTCGCTTTAGGGTTAATTTAAAATTACGTTTAAGAAGTTTAAATGTATTTTTAACATTCAAAAAATTTGTTTACAAAAAAAAAAAAAAAATTTGATAAAAAAAATTAAAAACAGTTTTAAAGATTCAAAAAAATTAAAAATTGTTAAAAAAATATTTTTTAACAAAAACTTAAAAATAAAACTTTTGCCTAAAAATTATTTTTTACTTAAAAATTCTATTTTTTAAACACAATCTCAAATAGACTTTTAATGATCTAAAAATTACGTTTAATATTCAAATAAACTATTTATTTGAAGAAAAAAAGATATTCAATTTGATAAAAATGGTCAAAAAACCTTAAAAATTGACTAAAACCCATTTTTTGCAAAAACTTTTTGTTTTTTTAAACTTAAAAGCTCTATTTCTTAAATAGAATCTCAAATATGCTCTAAATTGCTAAAATTGTGAGAAATCTTATTTGAATTTCACTTAGGGCCGATAATTTTTTACACGATGATACTAATACAGTTTTAAATGGTTAGGGTTAAAGTATCTAATCTCATTTAATTAAATAAGTAATATTAGAATTGACTTATAATTGACACGAAACATAATTATTGACCATTTTTAACATGGCATGCAAACTTGACATGAATCATTCATTTGTTTCAGTCACACACTCACACATACACCAGAAACTCATGCATCTCTAGTCTTACTTTCTCCTATGAGTACAGCCCTAGCATGACAGCAAGAAAGAAAGAAAACAAAGAAAATCAAAATGAAAAGGTCAAAAGAAAATCAAAAGAAAGAGAAGGACAAGGACAATAAATGGTTGCTTAAAACATTGTCTGATTCCATATCAGACAAGGACAATAAATGAAGGCCTTCACAATTATCGAGCATCATCCCTGCTTTACGACTTTTCTTGCGGACATCTTTAAGGCTTGAGTATAAGCAAACATGCTCATTTGCCTTGTTGCACCTCTAGCCTTACCTTCTCCTAAGAGTAGAGTCCCAGTATGGCAGAGAAAAAGAAAACGGGAAAAAAAAAAAACCAAAATAAAGAGTTTAAAGGAAAATATGTCGGCCAAATAACTTGATTTTTTTTTTTCGATACATCTTTATAGTTGTTGTCAGACAGAGTCGAGACTTCTACCATTTAACAAAAGAGTGGAGAGAGAGAGAGAGGGTATTGTCACTTTTTATGTGGTAGACATCTTTAAAGTAACAAGGTCAAAGATGTCGGGTGCTGAATTTTGCAGGCTCTCTCAAGCTAGCTTGGGGTTAATTAGACAGATTTCTGGATATGGGGGTCAGGTTTGTTTTCCCTATCTGACCTATAGCTTATAAGAAGTCCTACTATATATGTACTTGTGGCTTTTGGCTAGAAAATTTAAGTACATAAAAGCATTGGAATTTGGAAAACGATAATGCAGAGAGAGAAGTATTATTTCGTTTTCTTTCTTCCTTCTCTTTGTCTTTTCTCAAAAAATTGACATAGTTGGTAGAGATTGAATGCTGAAGGAGGACTTCAAATATGGACATTAAATGCTGATGGTTAGTTTCTTTAATTAAGATGTTAGACTTGTTGGTAAGAATAAGGGTATCGGCCAGAAGAATATAGGAGAAGGAAAGAGAAAAAAAAAAAAATAGATAAGGCAATAACACCAAATCACTATTAAGCACATCGAGATCTAAAGCACACAAAAATAGACAAAAGAAAAACCCATTTAAAAAAGTTTAAGAAAAAAAACCCATACAAAAAATTAACAGAAATAAAAACTAATTTTTTTTTTATTTTGTTTTTAGAATTAATCCAACAACAAATATCTACCAAGCACATCGAGATTTAAAGCACACAAAAGTAAACTAACAAAAAACACCCCTCTAAAAAATTATAAAAAAAAACATAATAAAATTTTATTTTCTGTGACTACCTTTCTTCTTAGCATCCCAACATAAACAAATCAAAGAATCTAATAAAACAAGAAAATTAATAAAAAAGCAAGGGTGGCCGGCCTGCACAACAAAGTAAACTAAAAAAAAACAAAACCAAAAAAATTATCCAAAAACTCAAACAAAATGCACAAGAAAAATCACACATGATGGCTTTCGTAATTTTCGAGCACCATCCTTCTTTATAATTGTTTTCTCATACATTTTTATGGCTTGAGTATTAGTAGACATGATCATTAAAGTAGAGACTTTTACACCTCTAATCTGACCTCATTCTATGAGTAAAGGCCAAAACAGAGAAAGAAAACAAAGAAAAAAAACCAAAATAAAAAGGTTTTCTTTTTATTTTGTTCCGCCAAACAACTTGAGAACAAAATCCAAAAATCAATACTAACTTTTTTCCCATATATCTTTATGATTTGAGTGTTGTCGGACATAGTCATTAATTTAAGACACAGACTTCTATACTTGTAGTCTTATTTCCTTCTGCGAGTAGAACTCTAGTATGACATAAATATTTTTGCTAAGGAGCAAATCTGAATTTAAAAGTTGTCATTTTTTTATTATTTCTTTAACATCATGGAGTTCCTTGGTGGCCTTGCGTGAGCTTCTTCAATCTTTTATTACTGACAACTTTTATTTTTAAATTTATTAACTATCAATTGTGATTTTATTTTCACATCAAACCTTGTTTTGCCTCCAAACCATATCCCCTTTGACTTGTATTTCATCCACGTGCTTTTATTTCTCTATTCATTAAGCTTTTTCTAGAATCTTTGAAAAAAAACTGGTTAGCATATATATATATATATAGATATGTCATAAATGGGCAAAAGAAAGAAAATTAAATGGACAATTAAATGAGCAAAAAAACTCATAAATATTATTCTAACTCAATCAAAATACATCTATTACGTAAATGTAAGATCGTTATACATTTTTAACTAATATATGTTGTGCCTTACTGCGTTCTAGAGATGAAATTAATAAGTAAGCAAAGTTGGATACAGGTAATTTTTAAGCTGGAAGTCTTAAAATACCCATATTATATATTCTCTCTTTTAGATCTTGGAAGGTAAAGGAAAAGAAGAAGATGAACAAATAGTCTTAATGACAAGTGGGATGGCACGTGCACTGCACGTGCATGGTTCTCGATGTTAAAATATGAGAAATAATTAATTTATATAACACACATATGTTATCATCTTATAAGATTTTGTTAGTGATATAACAATTATACAATTAATACTCAAAAAAATGAAAGTGATTCACAACGGTGCTTGTTGGCTTGCATCTGCGAGACTTTGTAGGGATTAAATGTTGGCCCTTTATCAGTTGATGTTGACTCCTTAAAATGCATTTTGCCATTTTCTATTATTATTATTATTATTATTTCTTCTTTCTATTTCTTTGAGATAGAATGCCTCCAAAAGCTGCGTATATTCAACTTTGCTTATTTCTTTTAGTTCTGATCAATCTTCAAACGATCATTACCGCGTTTTGAGCAATTACAAGGTGGAGGTGTGGGATGGGACGAATATGAAAAAAAAGAAAAAAAAGAACAAGAATGAAGGTGGAGTGTGTACGTGCAATGCATGTACTTGGTTGTCGGTGTTAAAATATGGGACAGTTAATTTACATATGACACATATTTCTTCACCTTACATTACTACTTTAAAATTTGTTTTAAAATATACTACTTTACAATTTAGTTAGTGAAAGGAGAAGATAAAACTATGAATTATTTAGTTGTGAAATTGATCCATCTTTGTTTGGTAGCTCTTTAACAGTAGTAATGTTGAACTTTTGGCGTGGTCCTTCACATCATAGTGGATCTGCTGCTCGAAGATACTATTTCTACAAAGAGAAAACTTAGTATGAGTAGAATTATAGATATTTCATATTTATGAGTTATCAAAGGGAATATTTGTTTCAAATGAGATACCTGGCTAGAGCTTCAGCGGAAAGACGCACAACACTCCTGTACATCGACCTGGAGCTTTTTTTGCTGTTGCTGGAGACGGGCGGTAGTCTTCTCCATTTCTACCACCTTTATTTCTAGGTCTTTTGCGTATGATACCACCAATTTTTTCAGCTCATTATTTTCCTGCTTCAAATTCAAGTGTTTTTGTTTGTAGTTTTTGAGCAGTCGCTTTAAAACCCCAACCTGATTCTTTAAGATTTTCATCTCTTCATTTCTGACACTTAGACGTCGTGCCATGTCAAAAACTGAAGCAGCACCTTGGATACTGAACGCCAATGAATCATTAACAGCGTCAACATCAAACCTATTAGCCAACAATCTTTGATCCCGTGGAGTTACAAGGCCTTTGGCCACTGCCATTGCAATCGAATCATTCAGCATAACAGAATCATGAATGGTGATAGGACGATTGTCAAAGACAAAAGTTGGTTGCCATACATCAGGGTGTATAGCAAGTTTGTTGGGGTGATCAATGGGTATGTCAGGATGTGCAACAGGCACTTCAGGTTGAAGAACATGCAAATCAGGTTGTACATTAGGCATAATAATGAGTTGTGTTACAGGAGCAACATTTAAGTCGATGTTGTTAACAGATGATAATGATGCTGCCATGTTTAGGAGAGTAAGGAAAATATTTGAGAATGTAAAGAATTTGGGAGAGATGAAATTTTGGAAAGAATGTAGATGAAGAATAGATGTCGAAAAGCTCAGAGTTGTAAGGTATGGTAGTGCTTTATGAAGAAGTAGGATTAGCTTTTTTAAAAAAGGGAAAAAAATTCAACTGAGGTAATTCAACAGTAAAAGAGCATATGACAGACTACCTCAGGTGGCGAAAGATTTTTTGCAGAAAATATCCCGTTGATTTTGGATCTTTTCTCCCGTTATAAATTCAACTGACACCTTTTTGACCTTCGAACAACTTTTCGCGATCATTCTCTAAATTAACTGTTCAACTTTTAAATTCATCTTCAGAATCCTTCCTATAAATTTAGGTCCCTTCAATCTTCATATAATATTTTATTATGTACTGAAACTCAAATTTTTTTAGTTTGAGTTTCTTCTCATTTATCAAAAGAAAGATGCAGCATCACGAATTGATTCATGAAACCCAACTTTTTATACTCTCATAAAAAACCATTGAAGCAAGATTATTTTTAATCATGTCCGGTAGAAGCAAGATTATTTTTTATCAGGCTTCTCAGGCTAAATATCTCTCTATTTCCTTAGTGATCTTATATGACAGAAGATAGAGAGCACTCAATATGTATGTCCCAAATGTTTTTGAAAGAAATCACATACATATCGTGTTTTGAAATGCTTTTCAAGCCCTTATATTTGCAGCGCAACAGGAGTATTTGTTCATCTTCTTCTTTTTCTTGACCTTGTAGGATCTAAGAGAGAGATTATATAATATGGGTATTTTAGGGCTTGTAGCTTGAAAAGTTACCCATATTCAGCTTTGATTGCTTATCAATTTCATCCATAGAACGCAAGAAGGCACAACCTGTATTAGTCAAGAATGGATGATGATGTTACATTTATGTAATAGATGTATTTTGATTGAGTTGGAATAATATTTATGAGTTTTTTTTGCCCATTTACGATTCTTCAAGTATAAAGGTTTTAGTACATAAATAATTATTTTATGAGGCTATTAGAAGAATAAAGTAAAGGATGATTAAATAGTGAATGATTGACTTTTAAGAAGGAAATGATGGAAGAATAAGTTAAGAAGTGTATAATAATACGACCAATTAATTAATGCCAAAGAAAAAAGTGAGAGTGATTGACGTAAGACCCTGCCTACAGCTCTATTTGTAGGACGAGGTAATACTGGTGAAATGCCTTTTCACTTCAGCCTCGTAAAAGTCACTGATAATAATACAACAGATACTGTGAGAACTCATGGAGGGTTTTATTGTGTGGATGTGGGTGTAGCTAGCTACAAGACAAAAGCATTTTTTGCTACCTTGTTTCAATAGTTATCCCATTAATCTGAATATATATATATATATATATATACACATATAAGGCATTGGATTACTTGTAGCAATCCATTAATATATATATTGATGGTTTGTTCTCCATGTACATGGAGAAAATACAAGAGACACTGCTAAAAAGTATACATGTCATCTTAGGGATCCGACTCCTTGCAAATGGTTTTCATTTTTGATGCCTTTGTTATGTCTTTTTTTCGAATTTGACTAAAAAAAAACTGAAATATGAAAGTGTTCCAGATTTTTCGGCTAAAATCCAGCTGCATACTTGCATTTCTCCAACTCTGTGAAACAATTAAATTTTTGTCATACTTTGTATTTTACCTTACTGACTTGTTATAAATGCGTCTGATCTCCTATTAAAAAAACTTTTTTACAAATTCCAAGACTTATCGTCCCAAAAATAATCATACAATCATGGATGCAATCCACCTTTTTCTTTTTCTTTTTTAATTTTTTTTCCTTTTCTTTCTTCTTTTCCATATGAATCATACTTACTACCACTCCCTCATTTATTTATTTCATTGTTTTGTTTCAGTCACACACTCATACATGCACCAGAAACTTTTGCAACCTATAGTCTTACATCCTCCTACGAGTAGAGCCCCAGCATTGCATCAAAAAAGAAAAGAAAGAAAACCAAAATGAAAATGTGAAAAGAAAATCAAATAGCTTGACTTTCTTTCCTATACATCTTTATGGCTTGAGTGTTGTCAGAGGGTCATTAATTTAAAGCAGAGACTTTAGTATAAAACTTATCAAGAAAATGGAGATGTTGGGTAATGATATGCATTAATCTGTCAAACTGAAAATTTAGTGCACCACCAGTTTGGGCAAAGGGATAAATGTTACAAACTACTCGCCAATTATAAAAATTTGTACGTGTTAGGAAACAAATGTTTAGTAATATTTTCTTATCCTGATTTTATTATTTTATTTAAGCTTTGTAGATGTAGGATGGCCATATTCATAGAAAATAATTTTTTTAAAAAAATTTATCTAAGATATTTGGAGGTCGATACTCTCTAAATAATCATTTGGATGATCGATCCTGAAGCAATCGATTTATCTCTTTATTTCTTTTGTTTATTGATTTTCAAGCTATTATCTGGGTTTCTATCGGTATGTTTTAAAAGGGATATTACAAACGATTTATGGTGGATAACTATAATTAGCCCTATAAACTAATAATGGGCATTTGTACATCATTTGTTGGTAGATTGAAAGGCACAGTGCTGCAGACCAAAACAATGAGATGCAAGGCAAGACAGTGACAACCCAACAGAAAATTGAAAGGTGGGGAATTGGGCCACACCATTTCAACTCCAGAAAGCCATTGTTCAATTAATTCACATCAGATGCACATCACATCAGGATAAACAAAGAAGCCTTTATATATAATTCATTTAACAATTATGAACTTGTTGAGACAATATCAGCTTCTGGATATTTGTGATGCGTGCAAAAAATGCAATGCTCAAAAAATTTGGTTCCATATGCTTTGCAAATAATAATATGACTTTTTTTTTTTTTTTTTTCAATAATAAATAAGATTGTCACAATACTCAATTGTTGCCTACATATAAATATCCTCATCACTACCAAAAAGGGTTAAAAATTTACCCTCCTCACTAAAGCCAGACAGAGGTGCTGCTTGATATCTCTTCTAAGATCCTTTGGTAGACTCTGAACCAAGCTCTCTTCATCCACCCCACGTGTTTCCAACCACTTGTACTGATCATAACGTCTAACCCGCTCTTTAAGGCCCTGTGGTAGCAAGCGAGGACGCATCCACTGTTCTGGTAATATTCCAAAACCCAAAAGAAAAGCAAACTTAAAAAAGAAAAAATTCCATACCGTGACAGTAAATCCATACAGATCACAAAAACCACAAAAAAAAATTAAAGCAAACCTATAATTCTTCGCTGTTTTGAGGGAAAGCTCATTCCTTTCACGACAACCTGATCTATAAAATCCAAGAACCGCACCAAATCTCTTTCATACACCTGTTTCAAACAAAACACACCCAAAAAATTGTCAAAAATCCATAAAAAACCCAGGGGGAAAAAAAAAAAATCATGAAGCACATAAATAAACACTACAAAAAAAAACGAAATCAATTTTTTTTTTTTTTTTTTGGATGATTACCTCTTTGATACACCTGTTTGAAAGAAAACCCACCAGGAAAATTGTCAAAAATCCATACAAAACCCACCAAAAAATCATCGAGCACATAAATAAACACTATAAAAAAAAATTCAATTTTTTTATTTTATTTTATGAATCCTTACCCAGACTGTGACTTCTCCTCTTTCTTTTTCTTTCACCGTCTGTGTGCAACAAAACCCACCCAAACAATTGTCAAAACTCAAACAAAAATTAGGAAAGTAAATTGAACAATAATTCACAGCAAATATCAGAAAAATTAGAAAATCATTTGAAGTTGGTTTCACGTTGCCGGATCCAAACCGCCGATGTCAGAGCCCAACCGCCGGATCTGTGAAGTCGGAGTCAAATCGCCATCGGTTTCTGAGCAAGACAAACCCCACCGGAGACGCGTATGTGAGAGAGAGAGCGGGGGAGAGGGAGAGTCGGAGACAAGCGGTTGAGAAATGAGAAATGCATCCAGAGGCTTGAGTGGGAGATGATAGGAGTAGAAATGGGGTGAAATACCCAAAAGGCCTTTCAAATAAATTCGATTCTTTACAAATGCAAGGGGTAAAAGAGTAAGCATAAAATTTCTAAGTAAGACGAAAAGTCAACAGGGACAAAATAGTAATGTAAAATTATTAAAGACATAAATATCCTTTTAAAAGACATAAATGCCCTTGCATTATTGAATTATGCTGAACAAACCTGAAGACTACAATAATAATTTACCTGTCCAACAAAAAAACACTGTTCCCCAAGAACTCGCTCTTTTTATATAGAGGTTAGATATATATGTGTGAGTATTTTTCACAAGCTATATGATACATGGCACTTTTACTGGGTTTGAAGACTTTTCCTACAATATATCCGGTTTGTAGAAAGTTTTTATATATAAATTTAAAGTTGAACGATTATTTGAAGTAAAATTATATTTATAAATTATAAAATAAAAAAATTTTTAAAAAAAAACAAAAAGAAGAAGAAGAAGAAGAAGAAGAAGAAGAAGAAGAAGCAAGACCATATGTGTCTTCTATAGAGATTATATGCCCAACATGAAAAAGCTGGCCGGATAAAGTCATTTGGGCTAGCAACAAAACTGGCTCAGTTTGGATTGAACAACCGTGGAGCCTATTAAGGCCCAGCGCCGAAGAGCCCATTTTATATAGCGATGGGCTAAAATTAAGGCCTAAAACCCCAATCAATAATTCCACCGTTGTGTTCAAACTTCAAATATTATGAAAGGTCATTCCAGAGTCCAAATCCCTCTAAGAGTTTGGTCATAGAGTCCACTAACCAAGGCTCAAAGCCCATATCAACAAGCCCATCCAAGTATGTTTGTTGAAGCAAATTTTTTGGACGACCAGACCGGCAACGAGGTTCTTACAAAAAAAGAGAAAGAGCCATCGAAAGCCTATGAATCTATTTGCTTAAGTTAATACATTATTTAACAAAAACAATTAAGTGGAAAAAGTTTAGAGACAAAAAGTATCTCTGCCCCTTTTTCTTTCTTTTTTTTTAACTTAAGAGGCTCATGAATATGACTTTTAAATACTTGTCCGGTGGCGGTTAAAGTTGTTTGATCAACATTGCAATTTTTTTTAGGGTTTACACTTTTTTTACACAACTCATGAATCCTAATGGACTATTTGAGTAGGGTTAGGTGATTTATTTCTCTAACAAAAATAAAAACATTTTAATTTAACCCCATGCCTCATCCCTAACACATCCCTATATATGCCATTTCAACCACAAATAAAAAAATTTATTATTTAAAATATTTTAAAATTTATGGATGATCCAAACATGCCTCCTTCTCCGCACCCAAAAAAAAAGAAAAAAAAAAAGATGAAAGCATCTGCGCTTCATTTTAATTATTTATTTAGCTCCAAAAGAATAAGAATAATATATCCTCATATATTTCTAGCCCTTTATACCAGAATAGACCAAACCTTTTATGGCTCAATTTGAACAATTAAAGTGAGAAGAGATAGCCCGTCAATTTGTAGCCACATTCTTTTTCAATAAAAATAAAAAATTGTAGCCGCGTGAACAAAAGTCATGTGCATTTATTTATTATCCATATATTTTCAATATTAATTATTAAAATGAAGAAATACCTTTTGATGATAAGGACATAAAAAGAGCATTGTGTTTCCCAATAAGAAAATGACTTAATTATTCAAAATGCCAATAAACAGCATATTTTATGCTCAAGAATCTAAAAGTTCTTTTTCGGTGAGAGAGACTTCTTCCATTCAATATTCGTGGAGTTTATTTCTCGGATAATATAATAAATAAAAATTATACAGCCTTAAAGATTAGAATTTAAATTCTCTCCAGTAAATTTAAATTGAATAATATCTACTTAAATTTTTTTTTTTTTTTTTTGAGAAATTCACTTAATTATAATGAAGGAGTATTTTTGTCTATTCAAATGAATTGGAAAGAATTTTGTTCTCAAAGATTAGGGGATGCCATAAACATCTTTGATATAATTAATTAACTAATTATGAACGCACTAAAATAAGTTTGGCCTATAAAGTATAAAGTAACAAAGTTATTACCCCAAAAATAAATAAATAAATAAAATAAAGTTATCACCAGCATTTCCCCCATTTTCTTCTGCAAGCACTTTATGAATGAGAAAATGACATTTTCTTATTCTTTTGTTCAAACTATTTGTAATTAGGATAAAGGACAAACCCCAAAATTAAATAATTAAAAAGTAAAGGGTACCACCGAAAAAAAAAAAGGGATCTTTGTCATACTTAGTGGTCCAACGCGGTTGATTTTTTATTTTTTATTTAGAGAATGGACAAAGTTTTCTCAATTTATTAAGTTTTATGTTTATTCTTAGAGCAGGTAATTTTTATATATTTTTTTATTTTATTGTTTAGAGAATGGACAATGCATTTCTCCTACATGGATTTTTGAGGAAATTTCTTCAACTCAATTTATTAAATTGATATTTATCCTCAAAATATGTATTTCTCACATGCATTAAAAACATACTCTTAAGGATAAATGTTGTTTAGTAGATTGGATTGGATGAATTTTTTCGAGCTAATTTGAAGAAAAACTTCGTCTTTAGTGATGCAAAGTGGTGTGATGGGTTGCATAATTAACAAACACAAAACTTACAACTCTTCCAAAAACCATGAATTAAAGCAAAATGGGAGAAAACTCAACATTTGAGTGTTTCTTATTGAAAATTGATGAAAAAAAATACACAAAAATTGCAGCCAAGGCAATCCTTAATGAGTTTATATGGAAAAAGAAGTCCTAACCCTAATAGGAATGCGAAATAAACTGAATCTATAGAAACTCGTTTAAACAAGACTTTGTGATTAAGCCCTCGGTCAACCAAGATTCGACTAAGACATTGATTAACGACTGTCTTGAGTTTTTGTGTGATGCAACACCTTGTTCAAACAAGATGATGCCTTATTCAAACAAGACATACGATGTAATACCTTGGTCGAATGGGAATCGACCGACGTTTCAACTGAGGCTCTCGCCTCTCAGATACTATTTTTGTTGACGACCTGTTTTGATCTTATAAACATTAGAAATATAACTTCTGCAACCCTTTGAATAAGCTTTCTAATGCCACCAAGGTTGCAACCATTTGATGTCAAAATTACAAACAACTCTTATTGGTATGCTTGTAAATTGATATTCATAAGAATTTGTGTTAAATAATTTTCCCACTTAACTTGAAGGAAGATTTTGTCATAGTTAAAATCAATTATCATTGTTTTGGATATGCAGCTAGATAACCTAGATTCCCAATTTGAGACCCCTAATTTCATAGCCCATAGGAAAGCCAGTGACCTAAAACCCCAAAGTACACCTGCCCTCTTTCCCCAACACATCCATACACGTGCCTCCCTAAACTCTACTTGAATTTCCCACCGTTTTTTACTTTTGTTGCCTTCTATTTTATCTCAAGTCCCAAGAAGGCATCTGGTAAATTTAAGAAATTCTTTGATGTTGGATCCATTCTGCTTGTCCTGAGATTGTTAGTTAAATTGCTTTGCTTAGAGTAATAAACAAATACCAAATCCTTAATCATATAACAAAGAAAATGGAAAACATCAGCATCCAACATTAATTAATTCCACATTACAATGAACAAGCTCTTAACTACTTCCATTTTTTAAATTATCTTTATCCTTCTTCAACAACCCAATTAAATTATGAATATATCAACTGAAAAAAAAGAAGGAAAAAAAAAAAAAAAGGTATCAAAATGAATTCGGTTAGCAAGCTCTTATTCCTTCAACCATTTACAAATGCCAGAACCTCCAAGCAGGAAAAGAACCATGGCGAGAGCGACAAATATTACATACATTTCTTCTTCAGACTTCTATCTTCTTCCTTGTCATTACTTTTTACATAATATCATAACAAAATTCACAAAAAAAAAGAGAAAAGAAAAGAACAATTAGACCCCTAGACATCCCTCTAAATTCTAAACCCCATCATTTTCTATGCTTCGTAAACACGTTTGCTTGCTTGCAGAGCTTTCTCTTTCAATACTTTTCAGAGGAGAGAAGGCAAGTCTCTGGCGGCTGTTTTAGCTGCTGTTTGGCTTGTTGCTTGGACCAGTAAGCGTGGGCAGCTAAGACTCTATCCAAGAGTTCCTGGGGAACAGGCTCTCCCCTCCTTTGCTGAGGGGATATTCTTGCCGTGTGCACCAGGGTTTTCCACTTATCCTGCATAACCATATCACCAAAACACCATCACAACCAAAATCCCACACCACATGCCAACGCGCAAAGCTATCTACCAAGAAGATATAGCAAACAACTCATATTTCTCCTATTTCCTAAATAAACCAAAAGTAGGAAAGATCTCATCTGGTAAAAGGGCATGTTAGTCACAAACGGATAGGAATGCATGTTGGAAAAGTACACAAAGAGAAGACGTGTAAGATTAGATCTGAAGGGATTCCTTGAGAGAGTTTGTTTATTAGAAGATAAAAGCTACAGAAACCAATAAAGCTGTAGACCATCCCAATCATTAACCTTTAACCTGTTAAAAAAACATATGTTCTACAAGTAACCATTTGCCTGAACAGACTAAATTCTGTGCTCTGTGGGGGCCCAAGCAAAAAAGTGAAACTTTTATGCATTTAAAAACAAGTAAAATACAACAGTCATGAAAAAATCAAGCAGCCATGAATTTTAGACAGCAGGATAAGTAAACCAAACCAAAGTAGTATTGTAGTAAAGATATTTTATAAAGGTAGCAAATAGACTCATTACCTTCAAATCCACATAAGTTCGGTGTTTCGCATTATCAAAAGCTCGCATTTTAACATCACGCCACCTGCAAATTGACAAAACCATTTAAAAAACTGTTGCAGCAAAAGGGTAGTTTACAGAAGAACCACAGAATCAAACCACGTGGCTCAAAATCATATCTATTGCCAGGAGAAAAAAAAAATAGAAACAGCAACCTAAGAAATTGATCGGGCATCATGCATGGCCAATTTGATAGTTAACAAATATTAAATCAGGTGGAATGAAGCTCAAACAGCTGTGCTTATAGTTCCTTGGTGGTGTCATCATCAAACATACCTTCCAGTTCCAAGTTTCTCAACCGCTTGAACCAGTGCTTCCACTTCAGTTACAGAGAAGGGTCTACGGATTCGACGCTGTGCCATCTCAGACCGCTTCAATTTCCGGTGAACTGGAACCACAGCTAATGCCTCAACATTAATTTCGGGTACAGAAACCAGAGCTTTGGAATCTGTGGTGCTTTTGTCAACTGAAGTGTCAGCAGGAGAAGGTGCTGAATCATGATCACTTTCAATGAAGTTGCCTAAATTGACCATGTGAGGCTCAGGAGAGGCATGGCAAGTGCCCTGATGAACTACAGTTGAATCTGCTGGATAGCTGAAAAAAGAGCATTGCAACATAAGCTAAAGCACAACCGATTTATCTAGTTTGGGTCCGGAAGAAACCCCAAGATTAATATAGCAACCAATCCGATATGTAACACTTCAGTCACACTGTTGCATATAGGTGGATTGTGGAAAACAGAAGAAATTCAAGTTTGGAGTCAATACAGCATCAGATATTTTTTAACAAAAACAAACAAGTAGTCCAACTTGCTGCAAACCACATAAAAATAGCACAAATCTCGAGTTATCGTGCTAATTAAACAACAAACCTTGATTCTGAATGAGAATCTTATTAACAAAAAAAAAAGGTTTCCATTCATTTTCATCTCTCTTTCTCTAAAAAAAACTCCAGCACAGCACATATACTTTTTTTTAACAAATTTTTGGCATAATCAACATGAAAAAGCAGCAAATGACTCAAAATTTAGTTAATATAAAAACCAATTAAGTTAGATTGAATGAAAGGAGACTAAATGACGGCTAGCTCTAAAAAGGTCAGAGTGAATTCTCCTTACCTTGCTAAAGGCTGCGGCGTGTCACAAGGAAGTATAGAGGAAGAATCTCTGGGGCATAAAGATGGGGGATTTTGTGAAGGATTAGGCTCCAGGCTAAAACCCAAAGCATCCAGAGGGTAATCATGAGAAATTCCTGTCTGCGATAGAGTTTTATTGTCATCTCTAACCTTCTTTCCCTGAAGAAGTACACCAACACGTAATCCGCCTCCAAGTATGCTAGTCATTGCCTCCATAACAGTCCTCTAAAGAGCATTTAGACAACATCAGAATACAAGAAACCAAACGGCCAATGGCTCGGACCTATTATTCATATGGTAATTAATGTACACCTACACCAATAATTATGATTCTTAATTGCTCAATTTAAGCAAATACAGGAGTTCCACACCTTAACACACCTTAGTTGCCCCATGCCATAAAATGCAATATGCATGCAGAAAATGCAAATTCATGTGTAAATGAGTAATGCCACATACTCATCTCTTATCCCAATCACATACTATTGGGCTGATGTGGCACTGCCAATCAGCTCTTGATATTTAGGATATGAGAAATTTTGTCAAAAAGAAAAATACTAGGAATATGAAGTCGCTACATGATTTTTTTTAACAAAGATAATCAGCATAAAAGGTTCATTATACCTTCAAAGAACCAACAGTTGCAGTGTCTGGCATCTCAATTAAAAGCTCTGGCACCCTGAAAGACTTGATCCTAAGCTTCACTGAGTAAAAAGAAAGCTCCCTTAATGTCAGAAACCAATCAAGTCAAAAGGGTATGCATAAATCTTTCTGTTGAATGCTCTCATACCATAGGAATCCCTAGATTGAATTGATGTGTGTTGACCTACTACTGAGGATGCAGTCCCTGAGACAGCATAATGATTTTGGATATTTAGGGAAAGAAATGCAGAGAGCAATAAATAGCACGCTAACAAGAAGATTCATTCAAAACAGAAAAGCACGTGGTTCAAAATGTACCTCCACGCGTCTTCATGCATGACCCAGAAGTATCTCCATTGATGCCTTTCTCAAGTAAATCAGATTTGCCCTCACAACTAATCCATCGATCAGAATTTGAAACTGAGCTACGCCCAAAAAATTTCCTCTTTTTAAAAGGAATATTCATCTGAGATCTCTGGCGTCTGTAACAGCCCTTCCTATTGCGCCAAATGGACTTGAAATCCCCATCTAGAAACATTTAAACATTGTTAATTTAAAAGAACAGATCACATAAATCAACAGACAGCCTCATAAATGGCACTAGACAAGAAACTTAGAAGAGTGAAAAAGCCCACCACATTCAAATAAAGCAGCAACTTACCAACATTAGAGCGTGTCTCATCCTTCAATTTTGGAGATACTTTCCAATACCTAGAAGCCAATATCTTCCTTATTCTTCGGTCTCCTATGCGTGAAACTGACCTACCAGACTTTCTAATGATGCTAGGGTGAGTGCACCCAGAGGAGTTTTCGTCATCATCTCTACTAACTATTTTTACATCTTCCCGACTGGCGGGAAAAGAGCTAAGGGGAATGTTGTCCCCACACAAACGCACCTTAACACTACTATCTGAACTGACTAGAGCAGAATGTTTCCCATCCCAAACCCCCGGATCCTCCAAACAGCTTATACCGGCCCCAGTACCATTAGATACCTTTCCAGTCTTTTGTAGCTCATCTTTTATTATTATCTGAGTTCCACAATCTAATTTACAATCACCAGACTCCCTGTAACCAGAGAAGCCTAAATCTACTTTGCTAGCAAAACTTCCCATTTCATTCTTGTTCTCTCCATTCACCAACTTCTCATCAACAAAGCACTCTGAGCAATCAGTACTCATCACAGAAGCAAATCCTGAATGGCCATCATTCTGAGGGAGTGGGGATTCTTCAGCTTGTTGGGCAAGCTCAGAAACTAACACTCTCGTATCAATACTTCCTTGATAACAAGGTTCAATTTTCACTGCCTTATCTTCATTCTTCCGTACTTGTTCAATACATATAGACCGATCTTTTTCATTTGATGCATTAGTAGAAGCGGGTGAACTCTCTCTCTCAAGCAATATCTCGCCAGCTACGGTGGCCAATAAGTCAAATGGACACATTTTATTGTTTTCAGCTCTCTTTCTAAACGTACGCCTTCCCTAAAAAAACCAAGAAAAAAATAAAATCAATCATATGGACCAATGGTCAGGACGAAAGGAACAAAAGTAAATAGATAAATTGCAACAATTGGTAGCATGAGAGTAGAAGAACATATTTACCCTAGCTGATCTTGTAGCTCGTGGCATGGGAGGCACCTGATAGCCATTGAATCCGTAGTCTAACCTCTTCGGCAACACCATATCTCAGAAATCATACCAAAGAAAAATGCATCAAACACAAAAAACCACCATTCTTGGATCCATATCTCATCAAATATGCACTTCACCAGTTGTTCAAGCTCGCAGAACCCAAAAATAAAACCTGATGAAAAATGATCAAAAGGGGTGAGTTTAATGATTCACCGTCAAGATTGAATGCAAAACCAATAACACGGGGATAATCACAAGTTTCGTAGCTAGAGAACAAGATATAGAATAGTAAAAAAACCTTACACTGACCCAAAACATAAATCCCTCAATATCTAAATGACCCAAAACAACTCAATCCAGTAGAAACTACGAAAATAAAACACCATTATCCGAAAAACCAATGCATTTGTTTGCACAGAATTGAATTTTGGTTTAAAATCAAGTTCCATAACAACCAAATTTCTGCTGTTTGCGATTTTCAGAATTTCCATTAGATTGCGGGCCTCCGGCACCAATTCCGAGGCCCTGATTTAAAGCAACCGAACTCCAACTATCCAAGTTTCCAGAAATGGACCTGGGAAAATTAGGCTGTAATTGCAACAACAAAAAAGTGGAAAAAAAAAAAAAAAAAGAACTAGAAGCAAAGATATAATTCTGTAACACCTAACAGATCCACATGATCGACTTACCAACAACATGCACATAGCAAGAAAAGAAAAAAAATACGATAATTCAGCAAAAAAAAATTAAAATTTTAGGACAGGTAAACCAATGACAGAATTTTCAGGAATCGAAAAGACAATAACACCTGTTAAGACGTAAATATCATATAAAAGGCTTCAGCTTCAAAACAAATGACAATCAAACCCCATAAATCACTTCTCAGTTTGTGTTAATTCCAAACAAAAATATGAAGAATTTTCCTTTTCAGGGCAAAGGGAAAAGGGGGGATAAATTTTCCAAAAAAAAAAAAAATCATAAACCACAACAAAACCCTGATAAAAAGGCCCGAGCAGAATAATCCAAACCAATAATTTCAGGCATGTAAGAAATAAATCGGATACAGTTTGAACCAAATAAATTTTTTAGAGATCTAAAACCCTCGAAACCGATCGATCTTGAAGAAAAGTCGGACAATTTAGCCAAAAACAAACTAGAAAAGAAGAATCGGAATCATTTCTGAGGAAGATTTCTGAATTTTTCAAACCTGTTCGAAATTATAACAACCCAAAACCTCAGATCAAAACCAACAAAATCTGAACTTTGGACAAAAACAGCTTAAACACAAAATGGCAAAAACGTAAGGGAATTCAAGACAAAAATCAAAGAAAATGAACAAAAAAAGGACCCATTTGACTGCCAAAAAATTCTAAGAAAAAACAAAAAATAATAATAATAATTTGAGGACGTATAAAAGTTTTGCCGTTGAATTACACGTAAATTTTGAAGTTTCTTTTTCATTTTTCCAAGATTTCTCTGCAACCAAACTCACTGTTCAAAAAAAACCTCGTCTTTACGATAAAACCCACGACAAAAATCCAAACTTTCAGCAAACCCGTGAAACAAAACCCACGAAAACTCGACATGCTCACCTTTATACAACCATTTTCCTTCAAAGCACGAAACTTTTTCCCGAAATAGCGAATTCCGGCGAAACAGTAAGAATTTTCAGGCGAATGTAAGATCGGCGAATTGTCTGAGAATTAATTAACCAAATGGGAATTTTCTTTCCAATCACACAAAACTTTACCCCATTTACTATCCCATATTTTCCCGGAAAACTCTTTTCAAACGCTACCCATTTCCTCTCTCTATCTATCTTTCTCTCTCTCGCTCTCTGATCGCCAAAAGGCCCAAAACCCTCTGAAACCACCTATCCATTGCTTAAACCCCAGGTCTTATACCATTGACCCCCATCACCGGACCTATCGGTCCCTCCCCATGGATTACAGGCTATAGCAGGTGATTGAAACCACCTTAAAGACCGGTTCTCCGCGATTGGGTGTCCCACCAGTGTCTTTAAGCCCGTCGAGATGTTGACACGTTGTAATTCTTCGAATCCTATGGCAGCGTGCTCTCCACACGATCGAGAAAAACGTTGGGTCACAAAGAGATGGGAATTTCAGTGAGAATTACTCTATTTTATTACACAATAAAGTTAAAATGTAGTTTCCATAATAGGGGCATTTCTGGTCACGCTGACAATTAATATGGATGGGTGGTGTTTGGTTACCAAGAAAAATAAATAGATTACTTTCTTTTTTCTTTTTCTTTTTTTGAGGTAATAGATTACTATTATGGTATGGAAGATTTACATGGTATGGGGGGTTGGTAACATTAAAAATAAATAAAAATGGTTTATGATGGATTGTACTAAACTTGCATTGTCTAGCTAACCACTTACCAAGTGAGAGTATAACCAAAACAAAACATATTTATCATATAATATATTAAGCCAAGGTATAAAACAAATGTTAATTTTATCTTTAACAAACAAAAAAAAAAAAAAAAAACCTTTTGCTTACGTGCCTCCACTCTAATATCACGGATTTTATTGAATTCGGTTCGGGTCAAATTCAACTGTTAAAATTTGAATATGTATCTAAGGACGTGTTTCAATTTTAACAATATAGTTCTAGGCCACGTTCAATTTTATTATATGATGTAATTAAAATCATGCCAAAACTTTTTTTTGTGTTTTTTTTTTTTGACATTTTTTTTGTGTTAAAATAATATAATAAGAATCATCAAAATTTAATGTTTTTTTTTTAAGTCTTTGATAAATATAAGTCTGACTTAACTTTTTTTTTTTTTTTTTTGATATGCTGACTTAATCTATCCCGTAAACATTAATTAAACATAAATAGAAATGGAATCTGTCACAATATAAGAAAATTGGTTATAAGTCCCACTTAACTTATCCCATACATATTAATTAAACATGAATAGAAGTGGGATTTGTCACAACATAAAAATAAATAAATTTTGGTTGAGAATCCAATTTTTTAAGCTAAGACACGATGTTTGAAATTGATTTATTTTATTTTATTTTTAGTGATGGAATATAAAAGGCACTAATTGAATAAACAGGATCAAATGTGGCAATTGACAGAATTGGTCAAGCTATTATTTTAGTGAAAGTAAAAATTAGATCAACAATTAATCCAAAAAGAAAATTCAATAATTAATTTCTGTTGCCAATGTCATCATAAATAAATGGTAGTTATATAGTGATCTATTAAATAGCACATTTCTTCATTCTCATATTTAAGAGAAATAAACAAGATTATATAATGGTAAACGTCTATATAGAAAATGCAAGTATTAAAAATTTCATAATGTATTCACTTGAATCTAATTGTAAACAGTGTTATGTTAAATGACGTAATAAAATGTCTTCAAGGGGTACTCAATTGGCTAGAAACCACGCCTCACAAAGCGAATATTACTTAATTCAAATTTTTCCTTCCCTTCTTGTGCAGACATTAAAAAAAAAAATGTAATAATATATTTAATATGTAACAATATATACACCATGTGACATATGTGATACTCAGCTCTCGTAATTAATTTGGTAAGTTAAAAAATAGTCAACGTCACCGTATATATAATATCACATTATTTTACATAATATATACATTATTAGATTTAATCTTGACCATATAATTTATTTATTTATAGATTTAGCAAAAAAAAACGATCAAATTCAAAAATTGATGCAAGTTTAATTTAGGAACAGATGGGGAAGTTACCCGGTACACAACCGACAGAGTAAGAAGCAGTTACTGTCACGTGGCAAACAGATCTAGGACCAATATTTTACGTTTGCTTCTAATCGGATGGCAAAGATACTCTCAGATCCAAAAATTTTAAAATATATATATAAACATTTAAAACGACAAGGATACATTCGTCATTTAGTTTTTTTTTTTTTGTAGATGTATTTGTAGTCACGCAGTTATCCCGATAAGCATGCTGCTGACCTTTTTCAGTTGCTCGTATGAAACCTCGGCCACGTAGGATCGAGGTTCGAAAATCCGACGTGGGAAAAGGAAAGGTTCCTATTGGTGGCTTTTTTTCTCAGTATTATCTCAGAGTTTTCGAAATGTTTTGAACAGACCGAGAGGGCGCTATCGGACGTGACGGCCAGAAGGGCATCTCCGTGAGAGATAACGTTGACGATGAGAGCTACGTGGCTGGCGGAGAGCGAAGATCGTAAACGGCGTTAGGATCGGGGATAAGGCGCATGGGGTTTGCGGTGGGACCGCAACTCGTGGTGGGCCCTATGTTGGAATAATTGATATTATATATATTTTTTATAAAAAAAAATAATAATAAGAGAGAGAAGGTGTCAAAGACTACGAGTTTGACGGTTAAAAGCACAGAGGTGGAGATAACACGTGTCACGCGCGGAGAGCGGCTCGGTAATGACGGAAACATGGACAGTGTGGAAGGTGCGTCTTAAGGTTGTGGTTTTTGGTTATGGAGGAGGTTGTGGTTTTGCTTTAATAACTGCAATTGGGCTTCTCTTACAATAGACGTGGTGGGGTTTTACTACACGTGACCGATGGGGAGTGGCTCTCCACTACACAGCTTCTATTCTATCGCCGTCGGTTTAGCAAGTGGTGGTTACGTACGCTAGGTGGAGAGAGTGGGTAAGACTATTGGTGATTGCAATCTCAAATCTGAGTCGTCCAGTCCACGTACTGTGCGATCAAGATGGAGATAATCAACTGGTCCATAAATTAATATTTAATGGGTGAATTTGTTCGTTGTTAGGTGAAGGGGTCTTTTGGATAAGGCAATGGTCCCGTCTCGTCTTGTTATGAATAAAAATATTAAATACAATTTCAGTCAAATTGTATTTTTTTTTGTCCTTGAATTTGACACAAGTTTAACTTAGTATAGTCCTCAAAAGGTAGTTCAATTGGCTGGGACCACGTCTCATGAAGTGGAGGTTACTAGTTCGAGTCCCCCCTCCCCCCTCTTGTGTGGACATGTCAAAAAAAAAAAAAGTTTAACTTAGTATAAGAATTTGATTTTGTTACGAATGAAAATGTTGTATAAAATTAAGGTTAAATTTTGATGATACAGTTACTTGTTTGGCCGACAGAGTACATCAAAAAAGAAGTAAGAACATACATAGTCTAGCTGAGGGTATCGGTGAGAAAAATCAAGTTAACAAGGATGAATGCTAAAAATTGTTCTAAGAGAGAGAACTAGGATAATCTAAGAATTGATGATTATGTGTGTATTTGAAATGATAGCATATTTTTTACTTACAAGGGTGGAGTGTCCACTAACAATGTACTATACTACTATCTTTGTTATGTGTCGTCTATTAATAGGGTACAACCCTAATCAGGCATGATGCCAAATTACAGCTTTAAACAATGTGGCGTTGAATTGTAATTTACTGGTAGGTCATTGCTGAGACTTGATGTTGAGTCATATTTTACGCTCGTTGGTAGTTATGACACAATCATGAGAGTGGTTATCTGTTGTGTCATACTCCCCGAGTTCCTTGCGCATTTGATGCGTTGGCACATTAGTTTCCTATACTTAATTGGGGTTTGTGCTTTGTGTTTGACGAACTTGGCCCAAATTGTCAGCCCTCGAGCCAATTCTTCTAACTTGGGGCGGTCAAGTTGATATCTAGTATATCAATCTTTTTTTTTCATCCTCAAAATCAACACGTTTAATTTTACTATTAAAAAACAAATAATAATTCTAAATATTCAACTCTTTTTTCGCTGGGTGGGTTGATGTGGTAGAGCACCCATCAACCTTTGATATATATTTTTTCATTTTTTAACAGAAACTAATTCAACCACTCATGAATATTGTCACATCAGTTCAATTGGATAGAAGCTGAGTGTGTAGCATTACTAAAAGATAAATATTATCTTCATTTGATTGTTGAACATAAATTTAAATTGATAACTGAAAAACAGAGACATCATGCACGCATGCATGTTTGTTAATGGGAGAATATTTTTATTTAGATTTTAAAAGTTATTTAATTTTGATGTAATATAAAGATAAAAACTGCTTTTTATATTTTTGTATTGTTTGTTATTATTTTTGTTTTAAAAATAGAAAACAAATATATTTTTTTGTGTTAAATTATTTTTGTTTTAAATTAAAATATAAATATTTTTTAATTTGTGTTAAGTTATTTAAAAAAAAAAAAAAAACGTTTATTCCAATATTTAAATGGTTAATGAGGATTGGCCAGCTATATATCGCGCATCCACAGTGGCCGGTGCAAAGGGCATGTCTCATGGATTTGCCGCTTGGATTAAAATAATGTAGAGCTAAGAAGGAAGGAAGGAACATTCATTGTTCCAACTTCCACCAAACCAACTAGGAACGGTTGGATGCACCAACAGCCAATGAACCAACCTTACCAATTCTGATCTGGTACGTGTTTGTTCAACCAAATTGCACATGTAAGCTCATGCTAAAACACCCTATCAATAACCATCATATATATGGTTTCACATGTGGATAATTATAATAATATATTTCAACAAAAATTATACTATATATATATATATATACACTTGCATATATTATTGGGTGTGGTTTTGCATGTGAAAATTAAAATAATTGTTCAGCTTAAATGCATTTGGTATGGACAAAGTTAAACTAAATCTTACATGCTCTATTAAAAATGCATTTACGTGAAAATCGCATACTTTAAGAGTATATATCAGTTTAATATACTAAATTGGAATAATTTTTTCAACCTAAAAATTTGTTGGTTTGGTTTATATTGTTTCACAAGAAAAAATATTTATAATAAAAATTAGATCTTAGTAATCAATACAACAAAATTTTTATTATTATTATTAAGGAAAATGTTCAAAACTCTATGTACACATAACAAATTATGAAATACATATAATCCATCAATTAATTAAGTATTTTTAGTTAAATTTATACTTAATTATAAGTAATTAATTATTGTTTAAAATTAAGTGTTGTTAGACATATTACAACTTTTATTATAAGTTTCTTGTAAATTGATGTTGCATTTCACGTTATATTTATCATGTTATCTGCTAAATAGCATTGAATTTCATGCCCGTCTTGGTTTTCAATTTTTTTTTTTAGTTCAAATTTAATAATTTATATAGTTTTTTTTCTTTCTTAATTCTTGTAATCGCTCAACTCGAGTGTCAAAACATATAATAGTAAGAAAAAAGTTGTGTAAATGTCTGTCAGGGCTTGATTCGTCACGTTATTTATGACGTAAATGGCTGAAAAAGTGTTTGAGGACACTTTGGCACATGACTAGCTGGAGTGTCTGGTTTGCCTTTGAAAGCTAGCTGGCCCACGCTATGGACAGACAGACAGACAGACAGACAGAGAGAGAGGTTTCATCCCCAAGAAGCCTGGAAAAAGTTACAGTACTGTGTTGTCGTTTTTCAGTAGAACTGGCCACAGCGAATACGTGTGTGATTCGATTTGATTACAACAAGAAAATAGGATTCCTACACCAGCTCAGTACATGGCCGGATGAGATCATGAGCACCTTGGTTCTCAACATTGTTTCATGGCCAGCTGAAGATGATTGGATATAGGAATCTCTCTCTCTTAATCAATATAATAGCAATACAAATTTGTCAAGTCTGAATCGGGTACACTTAACTGTTCATATCATATGTAATATTGTTAATGTTTAGGGTTAATAATTTAAGAGGATAGATGGATCCGTATTTGCTAAGATAAGTGTTTGCGAAGTTCATCTATTCTCTCACATTAGTTGCTCATGTTTAGGGTTGATAATTTATTATACAATTCGCAAACTCGATACAAGCTCAACAATAAATTAATAGATTAGAATTAAGGGGTCTGACCTATTTTAAACGAGTTGGATTAAAGTTAACCCATATAGTCTTATATTCATGACTCGACACGATCCGAACACGACACGCAATATTTAGTACTAACAATTTTTGACATAACCCCACGAACTTAAGATGAAATAATTAACAAGTTTGGATCGATGAGTTTAACTCGTTTTATTACATGAGTCAGATTATAGTCGACTTATACAGTTATACGCACAGTCTTATACCATTTCATCGGCACAATTTGAACCGGACGCACGAACACAAATTACCACCTTTATCCGTATTACATGCAATACTAAGAACAACTAATTCCACCTTATCCTAAATGTAATTGATGCCCCTTTTTTAGTTAGAGAATTTGATTATTTATTTTCCTTTTTTCTTTTCTTCTAAAATATAAACCCTCAATCGATCCCTTCTAGTTTTAGAAGCCATAACCCTGTTGATAAAGAAACAGGAGAAGTGTTGGCTGCATGCAGTACTTTGGAATGAATGATAATAGCTTTGAAACTGGAAAGTAAAAGTTTAGGTCACGGCAGGAATGTATTGAGTTGAAGATCAAATTAAGCAATACAATGCAGTTTGGTTAAGCCGAAAATAAAATAAAGTTAGTTTGAAGTTCACGTAACCAGTTGGTCCTGGCGATTTCTTGACGTAAAAGCAAGGTATCAGATCTCAGTCTTCAATGCCAAGTTACATTGCCATGTCAATGAATCGGTTGAGAAAACTCTCTCCCTCTTCCTCGTTTTTGTTCCGTAGAGCCTTTCAACACAGACGTTGCAACAGGATAAAAAAAACATGGAATAAATGCAAAATTGGTCATTTTGGTTGGCATAAATTATAAATCACTCATTATGTTATAACAAATAATTTATAGATCCCTATAGTTTGCATAAATTACAAATTACTCTCTATGGTATAAAAAATGATTTATAAGTCCACAGGGTATACCAAAATAACAGTTTACTCCTTAAAATCAATTTCTGTAAAGTAATTTAACAAAATTTATCATTTTGTCACGTCATACTACTACAGTAAATTAACATAATCTCTTCTATCCCCAAAATTTTACTTCATGTGTAATCCTCCCTCATTTTCATATTTCTCACCACGATTCTAGAACATTTTGTGAGAATTTGACGGTTATATTTTGTGAAGTGATTAAGGAAGATGAAGATGGGGGAGGGTTATGTGTGGGGTAAAATTTTGGGAAAATAAGATATTAGGTTAATTTACTATAACAGTATGACGTGGAGTGAGGACTAAGTGACATATTTTGTTAAGTTTCTTATCGGAAATTGATTTCAGGAAGTAAAATATTATTTTGGCATACCTTGAGGACTTATAAATTGTTTTTTATACCACAATAAGTAATTTGTAATTTAAGCCAACCATAGAAACCTATAAATTATTTTTTATATTACGTAAAATAATTTGTGATTTAAATCAATCATAATGACCAAATTTGTATTTATAAAAAAGAAAAAAAAAAAAAGAGATAATAATATATAATTGATATTTTTAATCTGTGGTCATCACGGCTCTGATTAAGTTTAAATCAATTATTCATCCCAATGCATGCAATGATTAGAAAATGTTAAAAAAAGGTGCCGGCAGATTCCTTATCCTTCCTGTAAAGAAAATAATCTTATCGGATCGGTTTACAAATACATTTTTTTTCCCTCTCTCGTCCCAACTGTTGCAGCTGTTTGTTGCTGTTGTTTTTTTTTATTTTTTATTGTGTTTCTGTTTTTTACTTTTTTTAAGTAAGCATTTGGCTTCTCTTTATATTTACTTTTAGGAGGGTAGAAGGTTTTTATCTTGACCTTTGGATCAAAAAAGATTAATTTCGATGTAATGGTGTTATTCACATGGTTGAAAAAATAAAAATTACAAATATTAGCTATTTATGTATTAATTAGATTGAGTTTATCTGAAATAAATTTGTTTTATAACTGAAGTTTAAACATAAATTGACGAATGTTAAAGTAATAGATATGAATTTGATTGTAATATTTTTATTATTATCTTTATAATATTATAACCTCATATATAATATTGGCTATAATTTATAAAAGCTTTATGCTTTTTTATGTAAATTTTTTTTTTGCCAACGAGAGATTGCCATCTTAGCTAAGTATAACTTAAAAAAATATATATTAAAAATTAAAAAATCTCACTTCCCGTATATGAATGTGATTTGATGTACTTGTTTTCTTTTCTTTATTCTTTTTTTCTTTTCTTTTCTTCTTTTTTTTTTTTTCTTTTCTAATCTTGTTTTCTTTTCTTTAAGTTATACTAAGAAGTAAGAACCAGCTCGATCCTTTTCAAAAAAAAGAACCAGCTAGATCTTTGCCGTAAATTGGGTGCAGAAATGGCGTTTGTGCCCCTATATGAATGTGACCCAACGGTAAACGATTGTAGCCGTTTGATTATGGATTCTGGCTTGTAAATTAATCCTTCTATTTCCGGTTTTATCGACCAATGGAAGATTCCATTTGCAGATAGGAATCATGTGGCCAGTGCATCCGCCCCCCACCCCCCACCTTCCTTTTCGGTTTCAATTCTCTTTCTCTCTCTCTCTCTCTTGACAAGCCATGTGGTGGGGGTGGAGTGAAATTGGATATTAGAACATTTCTAGCAATAATAATTATTATAATTAGTTAAAACGTATAATTTTTTATTTTAACTACTTATTTTTTAATGTTAACTTTAACAGATTTTTTATTATATTAATTACTTGCTTTAAAATATTATTTCTTTTTTTTAGCATATTATTGTCAATACTTAATTAAAGGAAAAAATAATATTATATTATATTTAAATTCAATCTAATGTGCTACAGTGAATAACTATTTATAACTATTTACTGTAGTAGTTAAGGTATAATAGCTAATCCTAAGCTATTATGTTGGAGCAAAAAAATAGCCAAAATAGTTAAATATAGCTATTTTCCTAATTTTAGCTACACTGTCTTAGAAAGAAAGGAATCGAGGCCGGCCGGCAATTTTTTGGAATTACTGAGCTTGTGCTCGATCCTTCTTTCTTTCTAAATCAACTGTTCCAATTTTGTTAAAACAAAAAAACAAAAAAGAAACAAAGAAAAACAAAGAAACAAAGGAAATGGGTGAGTGGAGTGCCCCTTGAAGGGTATTAGGATCCTCTCCATTTCAAAATCCCTCCATTTCCTTCATTTAGTACATTTTGAAGGGTAATGTTGTCCAAAAATTTTAATGAGGATAATGCATTAAATACATTAGCATTCAAAATGCACTAAATGGCCAAAATAGTTAAATATAGTTATTTTCCCAATTTTAGCTACACTGTCTTAGAAAGAAAGGAATCGAGGCCGGCCGGCAATTTTTTGGAATTACTGAGCTTGTGCTCGATCCTTCTTTCTTTCTAAATCAACTGTTCCAATTTTGTTAAAACAAAAAAACAAAAAAGAAAAACAAAGAAACAAAGAAACAAAGGAAATGGGTGAGTGGAGTGCCCCTTGAAGGGTATTAGGATCCTCTCCATTTCAAAATCCCTCCATTTCCTTCATTTAATGCATTTTGAAGGGTAATGTTGTCCAAAAATTTTAATGAGGATAGTGCATTAAATACATTACCATTCAAAATGCACTAAATGACCAAAATAGTTAAATATAGCTATTTTCCCAATTTTAGCTACACTGTCTTAGAAAGAAAGGAATCGAGGCCGGCCGGCAATTTTTTGGAATTACTGAGCTTGTGCTCGATCCTTCTTTCTTTCTAAATCAACTGTTCCAATTTTNCCTTGAAGGGGGTCCCACTCTTTCAAGCAGCAAAGCTAGCAACTATTATTGTAGGGGCCAAATTAAATATATAACAAAAAATCTGAATTGAAAGGTAGAGCTCACAAAAAATTCATATAGTTTATACATATAAACTATACACCATATTGTATAATATGTTATATATTTATACTAAAGATAAAAAAAAATATAGAAATTGTTCACAAATTTAAGTTTGATCTCCGCTCGAATCACACATTAGCAAATGACATTCTCCGCCCGAGCTTTCAATAACAAACACATATCACAAAAATCATTTAGAATACAAAAGATGAAAGATGACTGTTCAAACAAGAATCAAGTAGTAGAGAATTATACGTTTTGATTAGGTATTTCAGTTAATGCTACTGAAAATACTCTCTGGTGGTGGTTGCATCGCCAATGAGTGTGAGAGATATGGGAGATGATGGTGACGAGACCAGCAAAGGAGTAAGGGAGAAAGGGGAAATAGGCTTTCAATTCAATAAAGCGTAACCCAATTTGTTTTTTTTTCTTTGATTAACAATTACCAATTGCACCAGGCAAAATAAAAAAGAAAAGAGAATAATTGAGGGCCCAGATGATTTTTACATCTGCCATTCGGATTCATCATCATTCATGTCCTAATTGGTTGGTTTTTTTTTTTGGCGGTGGATGGGTTTAAATAACGAAGGCTGAAAGTACCTTTTTACAGGGCACCACCAAAAAGGAGCGAATGGTCAGGCACCTGTTCAGTTTGCTTCATCTGACAGTATATTCGGGAATCACTTTCTAAGGTTTAAGAATTAAAAAGGTAACAGTAATAAATGGTTTTTCTTTTTTCTTTTTTTTTTTTAAAAAAAAAAATGTTGTAACGTTATATAAAATTGAAAATTATTTTGACAGTCTTGTAAATATTTTGACATAGTGGGTAACGTTTATTAATTAGTCAACTTCATATCGACAATAAATATTTTCAACTTTTTATGTTAGTCGGTTAATGGACAGTTGGTTAATTGTCAATCACAAGTTTTTATGTTAAGATTTATCAACTCCCTTGCCACTATATAATTAATAAAGCATATGCTTTATAAACGAAAAGAAAAAATAAACCCATGAAACACAAACCAAAAAGACAATTACGACAAAAAAAAAAAAAAAAAAGGATCTCTACTGGATAAAATTCAAACTTCACTAGGCCATTGAATAAATAAATAAAAATGGAAACCCTTAAAAAAGAAATGACGACAAAAAGGAGTAGGAGGTTAATACGTGTGATTTCCGATGGTGCCAACAATGCCATCATCCATCAATACCACGTATTATATATAGATATATAGAAATAAGGTTGTCACAAAAATGATGCATGAAATTTTAGAGGCTTACTGGCCAGCATCTTCATTCTGGGCCAAGGTGCCCATGCACTTTTGTTTGACAAGAGATGATGGAAAATGGCATCTTTCCTGTCTGCATTCTTAAGCTGTTCGTGAGCCTCGTGAATATTCTTTTCTTATCTGTCCTCCAACACAAGTAGATAATTAACGGTTACTATCTGGATTTAAGAAAAGAAAAAGAAAGGGGAATTGGCGTGATCAAAGCGGTTCACGTTACTCAAACTCAACAATAGGTTTGGGTGAGAATATTCAAAGTCCAACGCCGACCAGAAGAAGCACTTGGAACTTGGAAGTACAATCCGCCCAGCTAGCTTCAGTGCCGGTGCTAACATAACTTAACAGCTGTTCCCTGTCGTCATGAACTTGAAGCGCAAGGTCAAGTTGCTTCTATACCTTCTGCCGTTTAAGGAGACTTTAACATTAGAAGTTTAAGGAACCAAGCCACTATTATAAATATCCTTTGCTTTTGCTTGTAATTATAGCCCACTGGCCGGCTTGATACAAAAGACAAAAAATACAAGATAACAAAAATATCGCCTTATTATTTATTAACAATATTTCCCCCTTTTTCTTTTTTTTTGGTAATACTCATTTCCTACTGATATACCTTTAGAGTTGTACTGTCCCCCTTCTGCAATATAAATCAATAAAAATGCCTTGCCTTATTATTATTATTATGTGCTTGTTTTCAGAATTTTTGTTTTCCAATTTTTTTTGCCTTCTTTTCATTTTTTTCTCTAAATTTTCATATTGTCCCTTTTTTTAAAATTATTTTTTGCGTCATTTTTTGAAATTTGTTTCTCTTCTAAATTTTTTATATTATACAGGTACTTTTTCATTTTGGACCGCGGAATGAGAGATAAGTGTAGTAGAATAAGGGGTAAAATTATCACGAATATTGAATATTCACAAGTATGGGCCTAGAAAATCCCTAAGATGAGTCAGATCAAGGCCTCAAGGCCTAGACATTAGTCGTACCCTGCAGGCCTGCATGAAATACCCAGGAAGCAAAATCTAAGAATTCGCGCTTTCATGCCAAGCTATCTGCCAATTTTCAATGACAGTTTTGATCCAGAATGAAAGGTGTTAAGCTATTTATTTTTATCATCCTAGCACAAAACTACAGCCTGTACTAATGTGACTATTACACAATACACATTACCTGCAACAAGAATATGATATTTTATTTTAAAGAGAGCTAACAAAGTCACAGTTGCACTAGTAATTTTGTTGTCTAAATTATTAGTAATTCGGATAATAAATATAAAAGAGTTTCTAAAGAGGGCTCATAGTATGGTAACAAATCATGCACTGGGAAAAGAAGGGTTCCTTGAAAAGGTGGACAGACACCAAACTTTATCAATTGGTAAGGATTATAAGATGGTGATACAACATAAACATGCCAGCGAACAACAGAGATTCCAATATCACGCCAAAAAAGCGCTCCATCAACTAACTGCAGAACTCAACCAAGCAAACATCGAACGAGGGTACCTCATTTGGCAGACAAGTTACCATACTGCCATGGGTTGAATTCAGTTGATCTAACATCAACCTCATTGACGCTATCTGAGCTATCTACAACAGCTCGATGTTCTGTGTATTTACCATTGTATTGATAGAGTTCCAAATGACCCCAAGGTGTAGGTGTAACTTCATCAGTTAAATCAAACCATCTTGGTGTGAAGTTATGTCCCTTGGCCTCTCGGTTTCTCTTTTCAGCTCGCTGCCTCTCCTCCAAACTGCAAGATGGGACAAACTTACAATGTAAACGCCTAAAGTTGAAGGAAGAATCAACCTCATGAAATCTACCTTTTCTGATAGAAACTTTGTGAGAAGTAACGAAATTTTCTATTTTAGTAAATTGCATGAACTGTTGTATACTTGTAATCATTCTATAACAACATTAATTTGAGACTGGTTTATTCTGATTGTGGTTCAAGATTACTAGAATCACAATGAAAACCCAGAAAACTCATCATTAAAAAAAATGCTGAAATTTAATAAAAGAAATGAACTGGAGTAAGAATCTATTAGAACATATTTATTACTGATCTTATTTCCCCCAGGAAACTTAAAGCAACAACAAATATATTTGTGTCTTTTTTGGGGAGAGAGAGAGAGAGACCTGCTCTTTTCTGCACCAGCTTTGGATAGATCACTCCTCTCAAGTGCATATCTATCAGGGCGCAAGCGAGAATCTGATGCCAATAACTTCCTAGGAGCAGTGTCAAAGCTGTTTATTTTGTGTGCAAAATATGTGTATTGAAATTTGTCTTTCTCTGGAACATCAGCGATACGCCAAACCTGCAGAGAGAAAAGCAACAGGGCAGCTACCAATGATAAGTAGTCTGGGAACTAATGGTTTTTTACCAGCTCTAATATCAGTAGAGCCCAAATAAGAAAGTAACCAATCATTTAGAAGAACGATATATAACCAATGCAGATTTATATGAGCACCCGCAACCGAGTCATGTCCTCATTATCTAAAGTGAGCTTCGTCAAAGGTGCCAGCTAGTTCAATTTGTAAAGTCACAGGAGTTTTACAAGTAGACCTGGGATTAAATCCCATTTTACCAGAGTTTACAATTTTTTTTTCAGGAAGGGAGTAATGATGAGAGAAGCTCCCTCCTATTCTGTGGCTTATAAGCCCAGGAAGCCTCCAATGAACCAAAATAAAAGCAGTTGACTTCTTTCAACACTTTTTAGGTATTAGCAATAAATACTCCTTTTGCCCAATAATGAGTTGCTAAATTGCCACCGACTTCTGTCCCATAATGGGGGGAGCCTACTGCAAAACATCGAATGTTCAAAATTCTAAGTTTACTTTTATCCTCAACTTAAAATTTGTGAATTCTAGGAAAACTTTAAAAGCGCAAATGATATAAAGGGATATATGGGCAAACTTGAACAAACATATCAAACTTAGAAACTTCAAAGCATTAAATACCCATACTTAAAATGTGTGAGTGTGTGCGTCTGTAAATTAGACACCCATCATAGGACAGAGTGTAAACATCTTTATGTTGTCATGAGTCATGAGCCGAAGCCTGTACCAAAGACCAACCCTCACTGAAATGATTGCTGGATGCATGTTTAAAGTGCACCCAAAAAAACTTTCCTAAGATGATTATTCAGTAACTTTGCAAGCTAATATAACTTGGCTTCGTCCCAACAGTAATCAAATCAGTCAGACTAGATATTTTCCAGCTAAAACAGTCTGCCAGAAAAAAATATTCAATGCTTTGAAAGTAGGGTAATCACTAATCATCATCCTCTTGTAGCATACGTCCATATCAAAGGAGGCAGAAGTCTAAAAGAACAGGACTTCCTAAATAAGTTTATGAAGTAGAAAGAACTCGTGAGCTCTTTCTCAGTTGGATTTATCTTATAGTTAAGTAATAAATCTTGCATTTCAGTCTTTCTAAGCTACGTAACAAATTAGACTGGCCTTTTGCAGCATTAACATGAAAGCACAAGTCCCACAAAGTGAGCAACTGTGCCAATTGATGTGAAGAGAAAATTAAATTAATAAAAAAATATGTGGGCGTGTGTAGGCACTTTGGATCATAAGATCCTTGGAAATTTCAGCTCTTGCTTCCACTCTTGCTAAATGATCTAATATCCTAATGTTAGCACTGTTTGGCAACTTATACTTTATGTGCGCCCACCGCACCATTAAATCAATATCTAAAGCATTTCATAAACTGAAAAGTAGATATAGTTAAAGCAGAATCCAAGAAAAATAACCTCTTTCAGTTCTGTGCCTGGAAGAGGCTCTCCTTCCAAGTCACATGGTTGATAACTTATTGATTCATTCCATTTCCCAGTCATCAATATTTTAGGTTCCTCAGCAGCATTATAAACATATCCATCCACTTCATAACGACCAGCTCTGCAACAAAGATAACTTTTAATTAGACATGTCTAGGAGAAAGCAAAGAGAGTATAAATAGACATAATACAAGCGCTGCGATGAATTTTTATATTTTTTTTGGATATGTACTAAAAACATGGAAAACCAGAACAACAATAAAGGAGTATAACACCCCACTAAAAAAAATTCTAGTTGACTAGAGGACTAATCACAACCAGCAGATCCTAGACACAACTACAGGACTAACGGAAACTACATCACCAAAAGCTTAGGACACGTCCCAGCAATACAACCAGAAACTATACACTCAAATACACCTCAGAACCTGGGGAACAAAACAAATGGAGACCTACTCTAATGATTAAAAACAATTGCTGTGACGATTGTTACAACTGGGGGGTGGGGAAGGGGATTGTAGGGATCTGCTACTGTACCTTGTATAGATTTACAAGAATGTAGCAAGAAACAAACTTCAAAGAAAACAAGAACCAGAGGAATCCAAACACATTTCTAATAAGACCATCTTCACCTCAATTAATCCCAAGACAAAAGTTCCATTGTTAAGAATGCCAACAAGTTGACTGAATAATTGATCCATTAGAACACTCAAAAATCAAAAATACCAATACATATGCAATTCAAAATGTATAAAATCAAAAGAGATGTGGAGTACCCAAACCAGCCACATGGCTGAAAGTATAGAACAGCTTTGTCTCCTGTAGTCAAATTCGTCATAATCATCTCCCCTGGTGAATCTACCCAAGTACGGCCAAAAATCAGGTTATTAACCTTTGTAGGGGGTGGCACCAAATCTAAGACCACACCATCTCTTTTAAGGGACACACGTGTTCTGCAAACAATATAGGTTCATTAACATATAAAGGGTTGTTCTGAACAAAATGAATAATGAAATAATGGTAAAGAATCTATTTTTCTTGTTTTTGGGTAAACTATGATAAACAGATTTTTTTTTATAAGTAACCAATATTTAAGGAAAAATGTAAACAGGGATTTAGTAACAGTGAGCCATTGAAATATCAAGCTCACTGTGTCGCAAGTCCTGTAAGAGGTTTTATATATGCCCTTGAAACGAAATGAATGATAAACAGATTTTTGGGAGAAAGTCAACCACATACAGCCATTGAAATAAGAAGGCCCAAATATATAAATGACTCTGGAGAGATTGTCTAATCTATTTTAAAATGGCTACAGTGACCTACAGTTTGTTTCTCTTTTTCAGGGCAGAGCATAATAGAGTAGGATGGAGAAGGATTTTTTTTTTGATAAGTAAGTAGGATGGAGAAGGATAGTGGTGTACATCAGTTAAACACCATAAAGCTTCAATCTACCATAGAAGAAGATATTCAAGCCATGAATTAGATGACAAGGGACTAGCACGGGAAAAGCAAACAAACAAAAAAGCAACAGGTGATAACTAAATGCAGCAACCTGCTGCATATAAAATAATAATGATGACTGCAAAATTAAATGACATAGAGAATTTAGAACAAAATTAACTATTAATAGAGAACGGCAAAACTAGTATTACCTTCCGACAGGGTAAACATCGAGAGAATTTCCTAAAAATTTAGTTTTCAACTTTGATGTCACATCATAAGTAAAATGCTTGTTTTCAGCATGCCCAGCACCCATTGGGGGATGATGACTCACCTGAAATGGAAGTATATGGTCAAACATTCAAAATATGGACAACATAACATAGCAAACAGGACAACAAGATTTTTTTGGGAAATTGTATCATGACCCACTCGTGCTTGATCACATTTTTGACATTGAGACCCTAGCTATAAATTGAATGAATTTGATACACGTGCTTTGGACATTTATAAATTGAGACCTCTACTAGATTTTCTATCAAATTATTGATGGAAGGCTGCTTATGTGGTGCCCACATTGTCTAAAGTGTCATTTGATTAATTACAAAAATACCAAGGAATACCTCCACGGGATGGTGGCCCATGGCCAGGGCTATGGAAGGCCACGGCCATTGAGGTTCTTGGCCTCCATGACCATGAAGAGCCATGGCCACGATTGGTCGCGGTCCTCCATAGTCGAGGAGGTCTAGCCTTGAAGACCATGGATGAGACCTTCCAAGTTCGTGGCCATAGAGACCATGGCCAGTCATGGAAGGCCACAACCATGGAGGTCCATAGCTAGTTGTGGCCATAGAGGCCAAGGACCTCCATGGACACCATGTCGTGGAGGTCCTCCATGGTCCTTTTTATTTTTATTTTTTGGGTAAAATGCCTTTGAGGTACCTATGGAAAGGTCCATTACAAATGGAAGCCTCAGTTGCATAAAGTATCACAAGTAGTAACTATCTTGAGCCTAAATACTGAGATAGTATTTCCGTCCATAATTTTAATGGAGATAGGTCAAACCAATTAGAAACTACCACGTAGCCCATTTGCCTCATTATTTTATTTAAAATATATATATATATAGGGTGGTTTCAACCACCTCCTATGGTCGGCTAGCCCTTGGGGGTGGCTAGGCCACCATTGTTTAGCAAGCGAGTGGTTTTGGCCACCACCAAAATTACATTTTTTTTGAAGGTTTGGCCAAATGGTGAGTGGCCGAAACTACCCCCATTTTGTCCATTTGGGGATGGTTTGGCCACCAAAAGGGGTGGCTCCGGGCTTTTTTTTAAAAAAAAAACAATATTAATATTTCATATCGGACATGTGTCACATTCTGAAAGACATTGACGTATTTTTCTATTAAATTTATGGACAGAAGATGGACGAAGTACCATCTTAGTATTTAGGCTCAAGACAAGTACCACTTGTGATACTTTTTGAAATTGAGGTGGCCATTTGATAATGCAACTTAACACATGTAGTAAAAAAGTAATTAACTCTTCTTCTTTTTAATTAATTAGATGACGTGTCAGACAATGTGGGACCCACATAAACAACTTTCTGCCATTTGACAAATAATCTAGCAGGGGCCTCGATGTACAAGTGCCGAAAGCATGGATCTTAAAAATATCAAACTCAATGTTAAAAAACGCTAAGGTACAAGGAGGTTGTGACATAATTACTCTTAATTTTTTTTCATGATGCTGCACCTAGATGATAATAGAAAGTTTCCAATCATAAAATTACTTCTGGAGGTCAAGCAGATGGAAGAAGGATGGAGGACGGATGAATAGGCTAGCATTTCATATAAAAGCATGCAGCAGAAAGAAGGAAACTGGATGAAAAAGAAGAGAAAACTTCAACAATAATTAACTTCCTTACAACTCACCTGCTCTGATATAAATGTAATCCCTCCATGATTGGTTATTTCATAAGTCTCCCCAAGAATAGGATTAAAAGGCTTCCAGGTTCGTTGATAGGCATAGTAGACAGATATAGCCCATGATGCTGCAATCAGAGGCATACACTCTGTCCATCATCAGGCATTACTTTGCACACGCCAAGTGAAAATTCAGTGTGAAAGAATACTCACTGGCATAGACCAATCGCATATAAGGATCCTCACATTTGTCTGCCCGATCCAACAAGTAGGAGTACTCCATTAACTGTCACAGCCATTGCACAATCCATAAAATTACACGATATAAGAAGAATAAAAATGAACAGAAGCATTCTGCAAAGGAAACAGCACAAACCTCTGCCATTTTCTGAAGCATAGTCATCGGCTCAAAAATAAGGACAGGAAGTGTGACCATTGATGTGACGTCTGAGCCTATATATTTGTGCATCATTTTCCAGTAACCATCTCTTTCCTTTGAAGCAAAACAACCGACTCAAATATCAGCATTATAAGAGACAAAGAATAACTATCCCCCCCCCCCCCCAAAAAAAAAAAAGAACTAACAAAGTACACAATGTATTATTCTTATTTAGAGGCAATAAAGCTATGTTACTTAATTAAATGTGGAAAATTATAACTTATGGATGCACTCTTATGTTGACTACAAACCTCCTAAGATCACACAAACATGTTCATCTGCCTTGACCACCAGGTACCAAACAAGAAACAAAGTATGTTTCAACACCAACTAAGGCCGTGTTTGCTAAAGTTTTTGTTTTCTGATTTCAAGACAAATACATTAACAAACAATTCAAAATACAAAGAACTTTTCTTTTATGTCTACTTTCCTTTTGTAGACAAGTGCTTAACTTTTGCAGGGTTAAGAGCTAACTTATTATTTAAAAAATTAAAAAATTAAAAAATAAAAAATAGGGTGGCAAACACCCACCCAAAGTAGAGGAGGGGTGGTCCCGCAGACACCCCAACTTTTTTCTTTTTTCTTTTTTTTAATTTTTATAATCTTTTTACATCTGTTTGGGTTTTTCAAAATTAGTAATTGTGCAATGTAGACAAAGTTGCTTGATCAAAATATATTAATTGATCGTAACAGAAACAAATGATGCCACAAAACAAAAGAAATACATTTTTACCGCCAAAGGAACCCAATTAACATGAGAGAACAGAGTGTTGGAGTAGACAAGAGAGAAAGAACACCTCCTGTTTCCATCTTCCTCTCTGAGCTTCCTCCTCTGCATCTTCTTTGCCTCCCTCTGGATTTATCACTTCCACCCCTTCATAGCCAAGCAACCTAGAAACAAAAGCAGATAAATACAAATGAGCCACGTTCTCGAGCTGCTCACTCCTAAACAAGCATGTAATGAAGATCCGGCACATAATTCTTCTTGATAATACCACCTTATGAAGTAGCAGTACTCATAATCAATGGGCCAGAAGCCCTCACATGAAGCCGACATGATAACCAAAGCGGGACTCACGCCAAACCTGTTTGTCTATTCCAACCTTAAATTTAATAAATGCGCAAACCTTTTGGTTTAGAGCAGAAGTAATCCCAATCTTATATCCAAATTCAGCTTCGAGGGACTCATCTCAAAATCCATTTGTCTATTTCAACACTAAATTTGAAATCTCCAAACCTTTTGTTTGGTGAACAACAGAAGTAACTCTTAACTTTACACCCAAACTCAGCTTACTTGCCAAAATCAAGTAAAATATCATGGCCTTCATTTGCCTCACAAGCAAACAAACCGAATCAGCACTCCATGAAAGACCCACAGATCACCATCACATCAAAATGTTTAGCATGAAGAAGGAAAAAATAACTAGTGTTTCGAAATGCCAAATTGAACGTCTAATTGCATTATAGAAACAAAGACGAGTAAGAAAATAAGTTGTAGATAAGAAAATACATACATATTAAGATATATAGTTAGGAGTATTATAACTGAATAGAATTACGAAGAAATGTAAGTACCCGTTGACGGATCGGTGCATGGCGTTGCCGACCATGGACAAACCAGAAGTCATGGAGGCGAAGATGCCCTTACTCTGGTTCTTCTTAGGGCTACCCATCTCTCTCCAATCTAAGCCCTAATTCGAAAATCCAAAAAAGGCCTACAGAGGATCGGACACACAGAGACCGAAATTTCCGAAAATGGCAAACTCGGGCGTGCAAGACAAAACGATGGTCAAAGAAAGAGAGAGAGAGAGAGAGAGAGAGAGAGAGTGGTGAGGAAGAGCTAAAAATAGAGGGGGAAAGTGGTAGGATCTGTGATTTCAGAGAAGAGCGAGGATGAGAGACTGAGAGGTGGAACTCGCAGGCGGTTTTAGGCTTTAGCTGTGCCTTCGACTTTCGAGTGCTCAATGGAAACGGTAGAGTCTCAATGCAACACACGCTACTTAAAAGAGCGGGTTTCGGTTGGAAATGTCTATTTAAAATGGGCGTGTGGGTTTTGGCAGCTAGTGAGCTGAGTTTCTGAACTTGGTCGGGGCTAAATAAGGCCCATGATTGAGCTTATTACAGAACTTGAGGTTGATTTTTTTTTATTATTATTATTTGTATTACGACTATACTACTATGATTTTGTGTTTTTTTATTTTTGGTATTTTAATTTATTTTTTGTAATTTCTTTATAACTTGCTTAAATAAAGATTGTTCAGATCATTAGGCTGTAGATATGAACAATTTTCTAGCTTTCGAGTTAAATAGGATAAGTTTTGGCATTGAAATTTCTACTTTTAAAGTCGAGGAATATGAGTTACTTATGTACTAAATTGAGTCAATTAAAAATTAGTTATGAGTTGGCAAATGTTGATGTCATAAATAGATTTTAAATGTCTAATTGTTATATAAGCAACTATTATTTGTAACTCATTAACTTCAGCTATGATTTTCTAAGACAATTAATGAAACTTAAATGATTTATCCTTAGAAAAAAAAATAGCACGAAATATATTTTTAAAAATTAATTTCTTGGTAGCTTAAAATGTATTAAGTAGAAGTCATGTGATGTATTGTAAATAATGAAATTTGTAATATACATTGTGTGTATTCGTTTGAAATAACAAATATAAATTGTTATTATTTGTTACGAGTTCATTGTAATATTGAAATTTTTTTTTTATAAACAATTTGTTAATCATTTATTGATTTAGATATGTATATTTTTTAGTGAATAAAACATTTTAAAAAAAATATATGTCATCCAACAAGACTCGTAATTAATTAATCATTGTTTAATTATTATTTTCCGAAAATTTTATAATGGGTGCAACGGAGAGTGGCAACTGGCAAGTCAATGGAACAGCACGCATGTGACGATCACGTGCCGCCCAGTGGAGCAGGAACATTTTACAAATCACAAATACAAAAATCTCTACCCTCGCACACCCAATCATTTCAGATCTACAGCAAAAGCATTTCTCAATTTCAATTAATTAATAATTACCACAGTGTTCTCTCTCTCTCTCTCCGCCAAATCCAAAACCCTAACGTGCTCTCTGCTCCTGACTAACGCCGTACTCAGCAGTGAAAGCTACAAAAACAGCGATTTTCCTCATAATCCGTGTCGAAGCCTTTTGTGTTTTGAGATTTTAACTTTTTTCTCACTCTATTCTTTGAATATTGTTCCAATTGATTCGTCGGAATGAAAGAAGGGAAATCGGTGAAGTTCAATCTTCAGCAGCAACACCAGAACGGTCACTTGTCTCCGTTCAAATTGGCGAAGTTGTTGGATCCGGAGGCCTCCTGGGACAAGGTATTTTGCTTTGACTCTGTTTCTTTTGTTGACTACGTTTGGAAGCGCCGAGAAAATGCCGGAAATGGATGGGAAGTTTAGAATCTTGCTTTTTTTGGTGGGAGATTCCGAGCCGTGTGATTCTTCGTTTTTCGTTTTTGAATATGGGTTTTCAATTTAATCTGATTTAATATGAAATCACGTGTGGGAGTGTTGGAATTATGGAAATGGAAGAGTGAAACGGTCATCAAGATTTCTTATAGTGGAAAGTACTGTGGACTGAGCGGAAATTGCTAGCAAAGCTTTATTTGTACCTTCAGCTTGCTTATTTAGATTCAAATAGATATCACTATTTGCCAATGAATTTATGGTTGTGTTGGTGGTCATAGGCATCTAATAGCTTTGAATTTTGGAACTCGATGATTTAGCTTTTACACTTCGTTTGTTACAGGATCAATTGGGAGATGTGTTGCATTGGATTCGGCAAGTGGTGGCCCTTGTATGTGGGTTGCTATGGGGTGCTATACCTTTGGTCGGGGGAATATGGCTGGTCGTGTAAGTTGATGCTCGTGCACTTTCTTAAGCTATTTTATTTAATGGAAAAAGTGGATGCATTTAGATTCGGTTGCCTCTTAATTTGTTTCTATTGCAGTTATCTCTCTTGGTTTTTTGTTTTAGCTAATTGGTACATGTAGATGAAGCTTTGCTATCATTGCATTTGTGTGAATGGACTTATGTTTCATGCTTTTGTTATAGCTCTCAATTTTAAGAGGAAAAAGACCCAATGGCAGAGTTTTGGTGTTTTCGTAGGATTTTACTCCAATATATAGACCTACTGTACCCTTTGTTTAGTTTGTTCGTTGTGAAGGGTAATTTTTTTGGCGAATGACATATCCACTGTATATTATTGTTGAGTTTGTAACTTTGTGGTATCATATTGAACCTTGATGATTGATTGGAGGATTTTATACTAGCATGGTTCATTATGCAGGAGGCCCTGAGAATGTCATCTGGGTTTTGGAGACATGTCTGTTGGTATAATTTTGCCACCAGTCTTGGTTGCATCTTTGGTGTTTAATGCTCATTTGTCATGCAGTGGATGAGTCCAATTTGTAATAACGTAGGATAGAGTTAGAGCATCCTGTGGTGGAGAAGCTGCACATAGAAAAGTTGAGTGTCTAAGTTACATGAACATTGAGCCGCATTTCACTTTTTTATTTTTTATCATCCAGCAAGGAAACGGATGCAGCTTTCTCCCTACCTGGCCTCTTTCAGGCCCGGGCAAAAGCACTAAGTGCTTTTGATGGGTCACATGTTAAGAGAACCTTATTTATTTTCTAAGTTTTGATATTGTTCTTGTTGAAAGTGTTGCATGGACACTTAAAATTCAAAAGGGTGTCTCAGAGATTATAATCGATGCATTACAAACAAAATTAATTCGGTATTTTTGATGTAACAAAAGGCATACATATATTCAAAACAGTGCTTTTCAGTGGATGGATTTATGGAGTTGGCAATAAGTGAAGTATGTTAGCAGATGTATGGGGTTCATCTGAACCTTGTATGCATGAAGATATCTTAGGATAAACTTGAAGAAGAAGGATTTGAGCATTCTTGAAATTGAATTAATAATGTCCTAGATTGGCTGTTTGGGGTAAGGATTGATAGCATCTGGGTGGGTTGTGGAGCGAGTGGTTTTCCCTCTTAATTGTTGGTTTGCCTTCATGAACTTTTATCAATGCAACATCTCTGTGAGAGATCTTGGAGGGTGCTAGACCATTCTTGGTAAGAAGTTCAGATTCTGCCAATCAACTTTCTTTCCTTCATTTCATGCCATCCTTGTGGTGAAAACATAAAGGTTTTAGAGGCACTTTCTAGGCAAATTATATTTACATATTGGACAGAAAGGATGCAGATTTAGATATTTCATATTTGTTTAGTGAATTGGATTAAAATTTGCTTAAAATGTGGATTGGGTTTGCGACTATTCAATTTTTGCTGTCAACAGGACCTTTTCTGGTGAGTAACTTGGAACTTAGTTTTTAGATTGTGAAGCTGCGAGGAAGGTGATTGCTGCAAAATACATTGTGAAAAAGAAGCAGCATGGTATTTTTATGGACGTAGTATTTGAATAGTCAAACACAGACGTAGTATTTGAATAGTCAAACACGAGGAAAGTTATATGTATGAAAATGTAATTACATTTTAAATGGAGGTTGAGTCTTCCATACATATGAGTGACTTTGGGACTCCTATATGATGGAATATTTTCCATTTAGGTGAAATCAGGGGCACACAATATTAAACCCCACCCAAAAAAAATTTATATATTTTTATGAGATAAACCCTCTAAAATTAATTTGTTGCCAACCCTAAAGAGATTTTTTTAAGACCCCCAACAATCCTAAAATTCTAGTTCTATCCCTTGGTGAAATTATTCCACAAATATGTTTGGTGTATAATGGAGGCAGTGGGTGGTCCCACTTTTTGCGAAAACTTTTAAAATCACAATTTTCTTTTCTTGTGGCTTTTATTATTTGATTGGATAACCCAAAGGGGTTGACCCATCTGGTGGAGGCCTTGGTCTTGGAGTTTGCTCCCTTCAAGGTCAAAGGTTCAACACCTCATGGGCGCAAACAATTCCTTGATGCTACACCCCCTGGTGAAAAGTCAGTAATTTAACCAGTTCCGTATAGTAAAACTTCCGAGAGTGCGGTGCATGGAATTGTGGTTTATTTTGCAAGGGTGGGTCCGAACGGCCCTGCCTTTTTTTTTTTTTTGATAAGTAAAAGATAGGTCCGAACGGCCCTGCTTTAGAGAGGTTCCCCGACATAAAAAAAATAAAAAATTGATTGGATGATTTTTACAATTGATGACCCAATCTCTTTGAATTGGACACTAATATCAAGATACAGGGAATGTCATATATTGTGAAATTGTCACTTTTTGCAATTATAGAGTCTCTAAGAGGAAAGAAATGTCTTTTCCCATATCCTTTTTTTTCTCTCCTTTTAGGCATGATGTGGAGTAGCGTTGAGAATAGAATTTTCAATTTGCAACTTTTTAGTATCTCTGTATATCCAGATTAGCTGGATTCATATTGCCAACTTTGATTTGAGTTGGATGCCCCTTCTTTCCAACTACTTACCTTGAAATATCTCATTTAAAGTTGATGGTATTATCTCTGTGTTGCGAACTTGTATGGTCATCAGATCTTGAATTTAATCGCATGCCATTTTCTTTATATCATTGAAAGACCTCATGTGCTGATTTGGGGTTTGCAGATTCCTTTTGATATCCTCTGGAATTATCTATGGTTATTATGCAATGATACTAAAGATTGATGAAGAAGATTTTGGTGGTCATGGAGCTCTCCTCCAAGAGGGTCTTTTTGCTTCCATTACACTTTTTCTGGTACCTTGACATCTCTTTGCTCTCTCTCTCTCTCTCTCTCTCTCTCTCACACACACACACACACACACACACACACACACACAAGGCTCATGTTAGTCCTGGACTAACAATTCCCTCCATTTCTGTTTTTCAGCTTGCATGGATTCTTGTATACAGCTTGGGACACTTCTGATTGGCAGCTACCTCCGATTCAGCTACCATCTATATGTCACAAGTGATGCATGAACAGTCTGAATTGGTTACGTAACTCATTGTTGCTTGTGTCCTTAAAATTCTTAAGAAAATTTCTTACCGACATTTTTATTTACTATCTACTATGGATGGCAATATTTTAGTTTTGATTTATAGCACGTAGATGTTTCAGTCAAGGTTCCTTCATAAACACCCCATTCAATGTAGCAATTACTGGTTCGCACACCCATCACAGCCACAAAAAAGAAAGAAGAATTACTCGAGCAAATTCTGGTGGTTTCCTGTGAAATATTGAGTTTTTTCAGAAATGCTGTCTCTAGTTTCCTCTGCAGTTTTCATGTAATGAAAGGCTTACAGTTTTAGTCAGAACGGGAGCTGGAGTTATGTTTTTCTCCATTAACGGATTTTGGACGCCATTTGAGCATCCTGCAGAACCACACGATCCCAGTTGTTACAATCCAGCCAAAACCATTGTACTCCTGGCTTCAGGACTACAAAGTGGAAACCATTGTCATTGTATTCGAGTCCGACTGTCGTGAAATGAATTGTTGATGGCCTGTTCTATGAATTAGCAATATCTATGAATTGAACGTAACTGCAAGCTCTATCTTCTTTTGAATATTTAGAAACAGCAACAACAAATGCAGGACATATCTAAGTAGGTTCATCAATGGGGTTCCATAAGCATGACTATGATACCCTTGTCCAACTAGCTTAAGAATCCCACCGCGAAAACACACTTCAAGAACCAAATATAGCCGTTGCTTTTCTGGGGAAATCAGGGAATATAGTGACAATATACAATATTTTACTAGAACTTAAACCCGGGAGTCTCATTGTTAATTCTACAATACAAAAAGGCCAGCTGTCCTTTGACTTGTAGCAAATGAATTTTTGTTAGGATTACCACTATTTCACCGACCAAAAAAAAAAGTGAGTAATGAATAGTGATACTTTACACAAATCTTCTGGGATCAAATGTACTAGGCAGAGATTTTAGACCCATCTCTGACGCCTGTTTCCGCCTCTTCGTGAAACAAGGTATATGCGGCCATAAACCCACCCTCTACCAAGTCTTGAAACTGATGGCTGCAGAATAAATGAATTGGTATGGATAACATTTCACGAGACAAACTAAAAGAGTAGAATATCATCAACACAGATAGCAGAAACATCTATTTTCTGTCCATCTACTAAAGTCAAGGAGATCACAATCATTAGCAAATGTTGGAAAGCCCAAAAATTGCAATAGCTTATGAAGGCAGATTCAACAGCGCATAGAAACTGTATGAACTAAGAAATACAACTTTCAGAACTCACAAAGGCATTTACAATAAGCTCTCATAGACACTAGTACGTCTAAAAACTCCACCTACATAATTTGATATAGATGTAATAGCATGTTCACTATGACTGCTCTTTCCAAGCATTTCAATTCCTCTAAACCCCAAAATACTATGATGTTCTGTCTGACTTTCCTCATTATACAAAGAATCCTCTTAATTATCCTCTTATTCTCCGTTTCATATTAGATGTATAGCAAAATAAAAATTCAATTTTATGATGCAAATTTCCTATTATGAGAAATAGAAGCAAACTAGATTACCTCAACCTTGGTGCGGAATTCTAATAAGGATTCACAAACATGACAATCTGCTCGATGGGGGCTCTTATTAGAGTGATCTGGTTTCACAAATGCAAACACCTGGAGGAAAATGCTATTTAAGTTATTGAGAATGTATGAACTGGAAGTTGAAACATACTTTGTTTGTTGCACAAGATGAAATACAGGTCCGGAAACAAGTTATAAAGAAAAGAAATGAAATCTTCTAGGTGTTGGAATATCTCAATACAACACTAGGGACTTAAGTTATAGAGAAAAGAAATAAAATCTTCTAGGGACTTTCAGATTAATACAATCGTACGATAGACTGACCTCCTCCCCACAATTTGGGCATGCCCCTTTAAGTGCTACCAAGTCATTCTTCCACAGGCCTTGAAGCACTTTAACTGTCAGAATGGATGAATAAGTAATGATGACATTTGGAGAAATAATAATAAGGGGAAACTTCAAAAAGCCCCCCCAACTTCCAGGCTTTTACACAAGACACCCATGAACTAAAAAAACTCTCACTTACCCCCCATGATCTTTCGTTTCCTCTCACTTTGGACCCTTGAATGCCCAAAACGGCAAAAAAACGGTGTCGTTTTAATGCCCAAAAACAGTATCATTTTGGGGCTCAAAACGGTGAATTTAGGGTTTAGAGGTTCTAAGTGAGAGCAAATGAAAGTTCAGGGGGGTAAGTGAGTTTTTTTTGGCTCATGGGTGTCTTGTGTAAAAGCCTGAAAGTTCGGGGAGCTTTCTGAAGTTTCCCCTAATAATAATAACCAAATTACAAGTATTATGCCCCAGTTTCCATATTTGATCCATAAACCCAAACAAAAACTAATGTCCCCGGTGAAAAAACTCTAAAGTTAATTCTCTGAATTCTTATGCAAGGCTTTGTATAAGCTATAGCTTATTACCTGAAGCTGATGCAATTGGGTAGCCAATCACAGATCCCAACGCCATGAAGAGAATGCCATTCAACGTGGTAAGCAACTCTACCACAGGTGCTTGACTGCCGTTGGAAAATCCCGAACCGAATGCATCTTGATAAGCTACGCCCACGGTGTATATTATAGGCACAACACATGCTGAACTGCCAAATCCAAGAAACAGGACCCATATGCTCGCTAATGCAAAAACCTGTGATAGATCTTCCTGCCCTACATCCATGTCACTAAATATTCAAGTGAAGAAAACACAGTGCTTCCTAAACTCCAACTAAAGCAAATTAAGCACCCCAACATGCCATTAATATCCCTATATATATATTTTACTATCAACCAGATGGGTCACAACCTGTTAAACCATCACTGATTCCAAAAGATTAAACTAATAGAAAAATGTTAATTTAAGCATTTAATAAATATTCTAAGACTCCCTCATTTATAGGCTCAAACATCCCCTTAATTTGTGAAGCTCAACACATAAAATATTTAATTAAAATAATAAGTGAATGACAAAGACAATGTTTAAACTCATGACATTTGCTTTGATACCATGTTAAACCACCCAATCATCCAATAGTTAATTTAATAATTTAATTTATATTCTAACACAACCAGCCATCAAAGGAACATGGTTTTCATTTTGTCAGCTAAATGAGAAAATGCAGGCCACTAAGCTCCTTTGATTCTTGGAAAGAAAAGAAAATGCCCAATAATTAGTAAACCTTGCTGATATTCAATTAAGGAGTCTAAGACTACAACGCAAATGGTTGATACCAAAGAGAAAATTACCTCTGCATCCGCATAGGCCGATTGCCGCCTAAGACTACAACGCGGGTACTTGACCACCGATTTGGAACCAAACCAACGTAGCTTTAACTGTTACAAATTGTTAACTCAGTGCATAAACATCACATAAATTCAACTCAGATTCGACTAAAAAAGCGTAAATCGAAGTTACCTCTACTCTATCAAACATATCATCAACTATCAAAGGTTTACCGCTGTAATACGCATCCCGTGCCTACAACAATCGCAACCAAACACAGCCGTTTAAACATGCTATCAAGCACATAAACATGAAATTCACACAGTTTATGTGCAAAACACATACTAATTAAACATGCTATCAAGCGGTGTGACCTACTTGGAGATAGAGAGCTTCTAGGGTTTCTTTGCTGGCCGTCTCGATAGGCCCTACGAAGATGCAGGAGGGACCCTCGGAGAGAGCGTTGTCGCGGGCGGGGGCTACGCTGGCCTTCGCGGAGATCCGACTGGAAAACGGGGCTCCAGTGCGGTTGGTTCTGGATAGTTCGACGACCGTGGACCCGATAACGTGGGGCGCCAGAGAGGCGCTCGTGCCGGCCATTAACCGTGGGGTGCGTGTGTGTGTGTGTATGGTGGATGACTAGGCGGCTGTGTTCGCCGAGTGAAAGCAAACGTGCAGTCGGGATTGTATATTACGGTGGGGAGCGAAGACGACGAAGAGTCTTGGCCACAGGAATGGAGGGACACGTCTTTGTAAGGGAGGTCGCTTGACGAAAATACCCTCTGAGGCTGCGGTTCATTTTCCCGCGTCAATATCTTGGGTGGGGGAGCCGTGGGGAAGAGAATTTCTGCGGTGTGGGAAATATCTCTTCCTCATGATTGGCTGTGGATTCTGCGGGACGAGAGAAAAAAGTTTCGCGACAAATTTTAGGACGACGCCGTTGCGTACTATTTAAACTTGGAAAAAAAAAAAATGCGTCTGCCGGGAGTCGAACCCGGGTCTATTGCTTGGAAGGCAATTATCCTAACCGTTGGACTACAAACGCGCTCATATGAGTAGTCAGCAAATAAAATATTAATTACTGTAATCAACCTGTAAACAAGATCATTTGTCATAATTATTATATTATTATTTTTTTTTTCTAAGCTATTATATTATTTATTTATGTGCACAAGGATCATACGTTATCTTTATTTATTGAAGAAAAAAAAAGAAGAATCATTAATTATTTTCTTGGTTTTTTTTTTTTTTTTGATATGTCCGCACAAGAGGGAGAAAAGGGATTCGAACTAGTTCATTAAGCGTAATCCCAACCGATTGAACTATCTCTTGGGGACTTCTTGATTCTTTTTTTTGTTGCAACACTTTATAATGTATCATCCAAAAATTTCTTCCAAATCAGTTGGAAGGAAATATCATCCAACTCATTTAAAATAGTCTCATGTGTTTATAAACATTTAAAATGTACATTAAATTATTAAGATTATTAATAACAGTTTACTAACTTAAACTAACATTTTAAATGTTTATAGACATATAATACTATTTTAAATAAATTATTGGTTTGGAAAAAATTTATGTCCCTAAGATGCATTAACATCGCTACTTTACTAACCGTATTTGTTGTTGTTTTTTTTTGTTTGGCTGCAGATAAAATGTTTTAAAGTGAAAAATATGTAAATTCTACTGAAAATGCAACTTTGGATCTATATAGATTAAAAAATCAACTTAAGATTTCTATCGATATTTTTATTTAAATAAATTGCAAAAATATATATATAAATACACAATTATATTCTTCTTACTATAACAAAGGAAACAGGTTGGACTTTAGTCTAGAGAGATTATTTTTTGCACTTCAAAAAAAAGAAAAGAAAAAGGGGATTATGTTTTTTGACGCTGAGGGAGAGGGTGGACTTATGAAAATGATGTGGCGTAGTTGGTCAATTGGCTTGAGGCCGCCCATTGTGTTGTATTTAGACATCCCTTCCTTCAAATATATTAATGCGATGAAGTAATGCTACGCACAAAATTTTTTTTTCCCCTCAATGCGTTTTGGATGGCAGCATATTTCGCGACAATTTTAATTAGTTCTTAAATTGTTTTTTGTTTTCTGTTTAACAACAATAAGTTGAAAATGTCACATTTACATTGTGAAATAATTTTAAAATACAAATGTAATGCTTGTCAGTTGTTTGTTTGTATTTTTTGTTTTAAATAAGAGGTTATTTCTCTATATATCTGCCTTCATGAGTGATGAAGAATAATAAAGTGTGAGACGTTATTTTTCACAGCTTGGATAATTAGGTGTGAGGGGTTATTTCTCACAACCGGTTTAAATAAATTTTGTTAGCAAATTTAGCTACCTATGTCTTAAAATATAATCTATTTGAAGCAAATCTTCTCTTTAACTGTATTTGTTTATGGGTTAGCAAAAGATTGAAGTCATAGATAATACTTGATTGTAAAAATTTTTGTTTGCATCTATAACTTTGTAACCCTATAACATGTGGCTATGATTTTTGCAGAGTTTTATGCTTTGTACTGTAAGAGCTTTATGTTCGTGATCTTTAATCAATGACATCCTCAGATTTCCGTTCAAAAACAACGTAATTTTTAACATTATTCGTTCCATTGGTTTCTTTCTCATCCTAAATTTGGCAGAATGATTGTAAACCATTCATCTTTTATTTAATTTTTTTTCTCTCTGTTTAAGCCTATCATGCAAAAACTCTTCCTACTCTCATATCTCTGCAAAAGTTTGAAAAGCTTGAATATTTTAATGAAATCAAAAATGGGTAAAAAAAATAAAGAATGAGATGTAGAGCTCTCAAAAGTAATTTTTTGAAATATAAAAAATGAGGTACAAAATTTGAATAAGAACATGAGTTTGCATAAGAACATTGACTACAACATTCCATGGACTACAAGTCCACAACAATGTGTTCTGTTTGTTTCCTTCTCTGTATCAGACTGTATCTTCTGTTGTTCTTTCTCTAGTTTTGCCTTTTACTACCATATGTATTAAAATCCAAGGGCTTTGCTTTATGTTGGACTTTATCTTCCTTTGCAAACCTCTCCTATTCATTGTATTCTACAAGTACACTTCACTGTAACACAATTTCTATTTGGAAAATCTCTCAACTTAAAAGCCAAATTATGTTATATTAATCAATCATTTTTAGAGTAATGACATTTAGTAAACTGCTATATTATTGTCATATAACTTGATGATGTGACTGCGAAAATCAACTCTCAAATCATTGCTAAAAAAAAAAGAAAATCAATAATTAATTTTCTTTACTATTATCCTAGTTGTATAGCGGTTTACACCAACTAATCTCTCCCTTCTGAAGTTTTTTATCAAGTGTTGGAGCATCACAAGAGCTGACAACTATGCCTGGTAACATTAAATCAAGGACCTCAATGGAGTCCACCATACATCAAAATTACTTCTCAAACTTGATGTAAAAACACTTTCTTTTCTTTTTTTATCTAAACTAAAAAGATAAAAATTCTTGCACAAATACAACAACAAACAGAACCAAATTTGCCTTTCTCTCAGGTCTGTGCTCCCCTGTTTTTTGTATTCTAATTTTTAAGAATGTGGATTCATGTTCTACGGTCTGGCAAAGAGAGGATCCCATTCATGCTCCCCAACTGTCGTCCCAACCAAATTATACTTCCAACTAAATTCCTCTTCATAAGCATAACTAGTGTTCTTCCCCTCTCTCATCTCCCTCCTAATTCTCTCTACTCTTTCAAGAACTCCCTTAACGGTAATATCAAAAGCATCTTCAAGGGTCTCCAATCTTGATCTTGGGTGTGCATATATTACTCGTGGAATCAGCCTTATGACCTCCTCTCTCATAGCCCGCACCTTCGCTTTCGGAATCCGAAGTAGTATATTTTGGATGCTGACTTTCCCACTTTTGACATCGTTTGCTGGTATAAACACAGAATATTTGGTGTAATCTTTCGGTAGATGCCATAGATACTGAACATAAGCTGACCCCGGATGAAAGAAAACTGGGATACAACCTGCCAAAATCGAATCAAAAGCAGACCGCCTGGTGAATGAATCCCCTGGAGGCTGCAAGCAGAACACAGAAGTTTGGAACATTTTCATCAAGTGAGATGGATTGTAGCACTTGTTTGCGCGGTCTCTGCATTCCAGCAGCCTACATTTCCTCCCTACAGAAGCCCGGCACTGTTCGATAATCTCGGTACGAATAGAATCTTGAAGATTGGGTCTTGGGGCGCCGGCAAAAGAGAAGAAATACCGCCTTTTCTGCCTCCTCATTCGGGTCTGCCACCGGAAAACTTCATTGTCGCTTGAAGGGTGGAAGTATGTTGGATAAGGTATGGCGAAGTCGTTGTTGTCCCATGGGCTTGATTCAATCACCAACATCGTCATATTCCTCGACTCCGGCAAGAGCATTAGCTTATTACCCCAGTCAGAATCCTTCTCCCTTACTCTTCTAAAATCCCATGTAATTCTTCCGGCAACCAAGAAATGATCTCTGCCCCACATTTTCTTCCACTCTGGCTTTCTTCTGAGCCACTTGACAAGCCCAAGGGAAGCAGCATCTCTCATGGATGTGTTTGAATACCAGAGGAAGCGAGAAACGTCGAGACCGGCATAATATGGTACAAAGATTGCTGAAGCCATTGATGAGTCATTTGTCAAGCACTTGTACTGTTTCATTCTGTTGTGGAAGATGACTTCCAGCAAGAATTGGTTTGTTGCAAACCAACTAGTCTTTGAGAATACCCTCTCAGAATCTGCAAGAGAGGGACCAAGACCCATGTTTGCTGTAAAAAGACACATATTAGTCCAATTACTAAGTGACTGGCAATGCCTGAGCATGTCTTCGTTGAACCCGCGAGGAAGATGATGGACATAAATGTATCTACCCGAACAGGAATCTTTGGAGATTTTCTCATTTCTTTTCTCATCGGGTTTAAACCTCTTCTGATCTGGTTTTTCTGCATTCTCTAAACTAGAAACCCCATTAATAGACTGATCAACTTCGTTCTCTGCAATGTACGTTTGATTGTTGGGGTACACTTCTGTCACTATTTGATCAAAATTTTCACGCCCATAATCCCCGGCTGAAAAATTAGTAAACGGGTTGTACGAATTTTTTGCTGCATCCCTGTTTTTTACTACAAGATCCCTGCCATTCGTATCTTTTGCAGGCTTTACAAAATCAGTTTCTTCGCTAATAAAATTTGTACCAAGCAATTCGTTAATGCTTTCATTGGAATTTCCAGGCGAAAATACAGAATTAGAGTCTCCAAAATTGACAGATTTGACAAAGTTATCACCAACCATAGGAGCCGAATAATAGAAGCAAACCAATACGAGCCACAGAAGAAAAGAGGCCAAGACAACTAACCATAATCGGTTGCGGCACTTGCCAATGATTGGCCAGTCCATCGCCAGACGACAGACTCCCATGCATGACCTCCGTCCGGTACACAGTTGATTTTTCAGCGAACCTCCGATCAAAGATATATCTTTACACAGCTAGCCGATGATGGAAGAAAAGAATGGAAACCCATGTCAGGAAAACAAAAAACAAAAAAAAGAACCCAAATGATGTTAAATTGAAGCTAGCGCAAGAAAAAGTTTTCGCTTCCGTTCCAACCCGCTAACAATGAAAAGGTTACATGTTACGATATAAACCAAGGAGCAAGAAAAGGAACAGGCACATGGGGTTTAAGAAAATGAAATGAAAAGGGGTGGAAGAAGTGCTGGCAAAGCAACAGAAGAAATTGCTTGCCAAAGTTGATTCGCAATTTGGAAGAGAGAGAGAGAAGAAACGGTGGACGTTGAAACGATCAAGGTTTTCGTCCACTAATTAATGTTACCGTGGAACGTTCTAAATATACCTTAGCCGCCAAACTCTACTGCCACGTACCTCTTTTTAATCCTTGTTAATTAGATGGATGAGCGGCTCACCTTCCATTAAAAAACCTCCTGGCCTCTACCCTTTACTGCAACATCATCTCCTTCATCCCAAGCAATCCAACAAATGCAAACCTAGCTTGGAACATCCGAGCTCATAAAACCGTGTCATGGTTAAGGAAGAGAATGAAATAATTGTTTCACAACATTTTATTGATCTAGCTAGAGGATTCTTTCAATTGTGCGCAGGTTGTTGTTGACATGGCCGGTCATAGAGTTATTTTGGTAAATGACATTAACACTAGTTTTTGAGGGTATGTTATTTTTTCTCTTTTGGGCCAGGTTTTGTCGTACACATTTTGTTTCCAATATTGGATTGAATAGGATTGGATTCGGAGCTCCATGATTCTTGAAAAAAAAATAAATATAATATAATAAATCAATTGGAATCGAGCCTTCAAATGATCACTTCAAGGGAATAAGCTCTAAATTACACCTAAGCCAATTAATTTTGTATTTTATTCTAATGAATTGGCCATACGTCATCTATAGGGCTTAAATAGAATGCCAATCAATCAAGCTCTAGATAGTAACTAATGAGAATAACACTAAAATATTATGCTTATAATAAAAATAAATAAATAAGTTTAGAGCAGTCGTTCATGTGGTGGCAAGATTTGAGCCCCTAAATCTATTTTGGATCGCATGGTTAATACCTAAGAATAGAAAGAAGCATCAAATGGTATAATACCCATCAGGATTCAAGCATGGCTTTCTTAAATATAAATCTCTATCTTTACCTGTATTAAATTGGGAACGGCCGGTTGATGTTGAAATAGTTTTAGCGTGATTTCTTTTTATTTTTCTCCTCTTCTTCTACTTCTTCTTCTTTTTTTAATTTTTTTTTTTTTTTGGTAATTATCATTTCCCCATGAACTACCAATCGATTACTATATACTTCCATCAACTACCAATTTTACAATATATACGACCCCATCAAACTACCATTTCGTTATCAAAATCCCCTTCTGTCAGTCAAGGTCGCTAAGTTAAACGATCAACCTATCACGTGCGTGTCATATGCCTTGAATGCGTATGCATTTTTTTTGGGTAATTATTATTTTCCCCATGAACTACTACTCGATTACCATATACCCTCATCAACTATCAACTTTACGTGCACGTGATGGGTTGACCGTTCGACTTAATGACATTGACTGACGGAATGAGTGTTTTGGTAACAAAAGGATAGTTTGATGGGGGTCGTAATGTAAAGTTGGTAGTTGATAGATGTATAAGGTAATTGAGTGATAATTCATAGGAAAAAATGATAATTATTCATTTTATGTATAATTAAAATGGTGTATAGCAATCCCCTTTTGTACATTAGTAATTATATATAAATAACCCTTAAAAAAGTTCTATTTTCAACATTCAAACTGATGATAATCAATTGATTTGTAAGAAAATGGGTTTGTGAAGAAATAAGCTAGAGTTACTCCAATTATGTGGGAGAAATAATTTAAGCCTCCAATAATTAGTTCAATGAAGACCTAGCATAAAAGCTCGTTCATTTGTTTTATTTTCTTTGGCATTATATTAGTGATGATGACTCATAATCGCAACCATTAAGCACTAGACTTTGACAAGTGTCAAGTGCAGTGTTATTTTGTTGCTTCCGGCTTAACCCTTGTCAATCTTGACGGAAGATTTTTATCGTTGGCCTTAGCCTTAGCATTAGCCAAGTGACCAATCCAATCTCATGATTGGGACTATTTCATTTCCTATGCGTAGTTTTTCCAGAGTTATATATTTTCCCATTTAACTTTTTCTTCTGGGGGGTTGTTTCTTGACAGACAAAAACAAAAGCAGGAAACTACAAATCAATTGCACCAATCAAGTTAAAGCCGCCCTTTTCTGTGTTAAATTATTATTTATTTTAAATTTAATCAATATTTTAATATAAATTAGAACTGATTTAATAAGTGAGGTTTAATATATAAAATATTTAATTGAAATAAATCAAAATTGTTTTTAAAATTTTACACTAGTAAAAAATAATTAATTTATTATTTAGTTAATATTATAATATTAATAAAAAAGAAAAAAAAAATTAAGATTACAACAAAAAAATTAATATTCTAGCATCTTCAACCAATAACACCCGTCAAAGTCTTTAAGAGGTAGCTCAATAGGCTATATACCACGCCTTATGAAATGGAGGTTATTAGTTCGAATCTTTCCTCCTCATTTCCTTGTGTGGACATATTAAAAAATTAAATTAAATTAAATAACACCCGTCAAGCAACAGGGGGCATTCCAATCAACTTTCATATTTTATTCTTATCACTTGGGTATTTTAGCTTTTATCAACATTGTTGGACAATTTTGGATATATTTTTTTAAAACAAATACAACAAAGGGACAGGAATATAAAGGGATCCTTTCATCATGGAAGATTTACCCTGCAAGAAAGGCAATCCCTCTGTGGGGGGAAGAATAACATCTTACAATAAGCAGCTCAAAAGCCAATGCGGGTTTATTGGTGTTAAGGCCCGTTTGAGTATGCGTTTGAAATGTTTAAAAGCGCGTTTAATATTTAAAAAGTCCGTTTTAAGGAAAAAAAAAAAAAAAAAAGTACTCGTTTGGTAAAAAGATTGAAAGCTCTTTTAAGGGTCCAATAAACTAAAAAATGGCTAAAACACATTTTTTGCAAAAATTTAAAATTTGAGATTTTGCCAAACATAGCTTTTTGACATAAAAGCTCTTTGCCATTTTTTGGTTTTTTAGACTCTTAAAAACGTTTTTAATTTTTTTTATTAAACATGTACTTTTTTATTCAAATGGACTTTTTGAGTGTTAAACTCACTTTTAAATCCATCAAACGGACACAAAAAACGTCATTTTTGAAATTATATTTGGGAAATAAAACTTTTAATTTAAAAAGTGCTTTTTGACAGAAGTTGCATTTTTAAGTATTTGATAAAAGTACGATTTAATTACTTTTGGGTTTTTAAACACTTATAAGCTCTTTCAATTTTTCTTACCAAACAAATACTTTTATATTTAAACAGACTTTTTAAGTGTTAAATATAATTTGATGCTCCTCGAACACGAACCAAAACATGTCCTTGTTACCGCATGTCATGCCAAATGATTAACAAGTTTGATTGCTTTATCTTTCAAGACAAAATATAATTGTAACACACAAAATACATGATATGACATCAAATACGGACGAAACAACAAAATATTAACTATAAAATAACTCATTTCAATTTTCCGGAAGATGAAGAAAATCATATAATTCTCATGATAAAGGTTATAACTTTTTAATGCCCCATGTCATAGACAGGCATGGTACACTTGCATGTAACACACACATATATATATATATATAGTAGTGGTTTATGTCATGCCGGCGTGAGTCAACAGTCACTCATGCCGACTTTTTTTAATAATGAAATATCATTAAAAAAATAATGACCAATAATAATATAAAAAATTTAATAATATTTCATTATTAAAAAAAGTCGACAGGAGTGACTGTTCACTCATACTAGCAACACATAAATCACTACTCATATATATATATATATATATATATTGTGTTTCCCCTAAATGAAAGAACTTGAATCATCATAAGATCTAAAGGTCATGTCCATAATTTAAAATAAACTATTAGGTCTTCCTAACAAGGTGTTTAGGTACACATTTACCACGATCTTGAAAATAAATAAATAAATAAAATACAAATGTCCCACGGTCATGTCCATAATTTAATATAATCAAATACCCCTAGAAGTGAATGATTGTTCGTTTTCTCATATCTTAATTATTTTATTCAAATTAAATAATTTACATTTTATCATATTAATATTTATAATGTTTAAATATACATAGTAAAACATTAAATTAATAAATATTTAAATAATAAGATATTGAGTATTCAATTTAAAAATAATAATTTAAATTTGATGTCAAAATAATAATAATAACAATTTATATTCGAATAGTTATAGAGTTGTAATAAAAAGGGTAAAGAATTGTTTTAGCAATTTTAAAATGTGTGGTTTAAAAATAACGATTTCAAAGTATAATTTTTTAAAATGCAATTAAGTGTGTAATAAAATGACGGTAGGCCTTTAAAATGTGTGTTTTTTAAAAGGTGCCATTTTACTTACAATTTAAAAACGTGAATGTTTTCATATTTTCCAACTGCTATTTTTTTCGCAATTTTATTAAACAATATACTTTTAACCTACAAAATCAGATTAATTAACGGACTCTAACACAAACAACAGTAACGAAAACACTCATTGCTTAGTTGGTAAACCGTTCCTGTCCAAACCAAGAGAAAGCAAAACCCCGCCTCACACTTTATTTGTTCCGCAATTCTCTCTCTCTCTCTCTCTCGCTCTCTCTCTCTGTGTCTGTCTGATTTCCGTGATTCGTTGTTAAATCAATTCCTACGGAAAAGATTTTCAATTCCCAGTTCCGATCAACATTTACAATCAAAGGGATGGGAATTCCACATTAACAAATCTCTGAGCAAATCTGCGTCATTATAACTAATTTTTACATCGCCATCACCATCCATCAACGGCCGTGATGCGGAGGGGCTCATCCTCATCGGCGGCCCAGATCGAGGTGAAGGTCCACCCTGTGAGTCCCGCTCCCGCAACGACGTCGTCAGCGCCTCGAGCGGTCGGCAGCGGAGAGGAGTTGAGGGTGTTCAGGCGATGGGTGCCGTGGCTAGTGCCGAGCTTCGTGGTGGCGAACATTGCGCTCTTCGTGGTGACCATGTACGTGAACAACTGCCCCAAGAATTCCACCTCCTGCATCGCCAGGTTCTTGGGCAGGTTCTCCTTCCAGACCCTCAAGGAGAACCCCCTTCTGGGTCCCTCTTCGTCCACGTAACCCCCTTCCCCTTCTCAATCAATGTACATTTGTTAGATTTTGGTTGTTTGATTTAATCATTGGTTGCATTGTATATTGGTTTGTGCTTTGGCTGTCAAAAGCAATGTAAAGTACCTGCTTTGGGTTCTGGTTGGTTGGTTTTTTGTGTTCCTGGATTTCAAGTAATGTGGACTTAAGAGTGCATTTGGACGGCTAATTCTTTCCCTTATTGTTAATATCGATTAAGTTTCGTCAATTTTTTTATTGCATAGGCTTTATGCGGATGCAAGAAAAACGAAGATGGTCGTGTTCTATGTATACATACATACATATATAGAACAAATCATGGTTTTAGCAAATGAGACTGAAAATATTATCTGTCAATCATGTTTGCGAGACCATGCTGTTAAGATATGTTAAAGAATACGTGTTTTAGTTTCTATTGTGACAAGGGTTATACATATGTTTTCTCTAAGTTGATAATTGCTGATGGTGGGGCTTCTTGGTGGAGTTATCTTTGACTTGACGTGGTACTAATATGTTTGTAGGTCATAATCCGATTTTGGTTTTTTTTTTTTTTCCAGGTTACAGAAGATGGGTGCTCTAGAAGTGGAGAAAGTTGTCCATGGGCACCAGGCATGGCGTCTGATCTCTTGTATATGGTTACATGCTGGGGTTTTTCATATACTCGCCAATATGTTGAGTCTTGTATTTATTGGAATTCGGCTTGAGCAAGAATTTGGGTTTGGTATGTATCCATTTGCTTCAAATTTGTTCTCATGCATATATATTGTTTATCAGCAACTATATACGTATGAGCCTGTCTGTTAAAAGATGCTACGTAGTTTATATCCTTGGTCAAATCATTGATTTCTTTGTCGGTCTTATTGGTACATGGAATTGGAGATGAAGCTTTGAATTACAATTTTAACTTCTATTCTATTGTTGTGGAATTATAATTATATGTTTGGACACCACAAAAAGGATTGACTACAAGGCCTTGCAAATTTGTCTTAAGAACAAGGTTGCTAAGTTTTGCAGAGCTTGGCTTATTGAATAATGTCCCATATCGTGGAAAAGTGGAATGGACAATAAATTTGACAACAATCAAATTCTATTTTATAAAAGACGTCGCTGATTTATAACCAAAGCAATGGAAACACTTATTATTATATCAAATCAGTTACAATTTGTAGACTGATGACTTGAGATTATCTGAAGACAAGACTCAAAATTTCTTTGGACGAAGTGAATTGACTTGATTCTAATTTTAGAAGAGTGGACAATTGATCCTAGTTTTGGTTATAACTCATATATACTATGACCATGGATATCTAATAGGTTTCAACATAAAAGGGTTGCAAACAACAATGAGAGAGTAGGAGGTGTGCTAACCTAGGCAGGATTTGGAAAAAAATTACATTCAAGGTGGAGTGTGTTTTCAGGCTGTACGGACTTTTTGTTGCACTAATTCTGTTTTGCAGTTGAAAACTTCTTGAAACATGCACACATATCTAGTTCCACTTATTCTACCACTGATGCGGGCACTTTTTTTTATAAAAAGAAGATTCTGCAGATATACTGAGAAATATTCCAAGACAGTCGTTTTTTTAATTTTTTATTTTTAAAGAAAAGCAGCATGCTGGAAAGATAACTAATAGAATATATGAAGTAGAATCTCTCAACTTTTATTTGGAACTGCTTTAGTCATTCAATGAAGAATTCTTTTTTCCTTTGCAGTTTGAAATCTAATTTCTTTCTAGTTTTGTCCTACAGTTCGAATTGGATTGCTTTATATCATATCTGGTTTTGGAGGGAGTTTGTTGTCAGCTCTTTTTATTCAATCGCGAATCTCTGTTGGTGCGTCCGGTGCACTTTTTGGTTTACTAGGAGGCATGCTTTCAGAGCTCATTACAAATTGGACAATATATGCAAATAAGGTAAATAAAGAGTTCTGATTCTGACAGAGCTTCTTAATAAATTTTTACTTCTTTGCAGTTAGCTATATATGTGGCCTAATCATCTTACAGTTTGAAGTTTTCATGCGTAGTTGGCAGCGCTGTTGACTCTTCTTTTCATCATCATAATAAATTTAGCAGTTGGAATCCTACCACACGTGGACAATTTTGCTCATATTGGAGGATTTCTTTCTGGCTTTCTTCTTGGATTTGTGTTTTTGATTCGTCCCCAGTTTGGATGGTTTAACCAGAGAAATGCTCCTGGATATATTGCAATTACTGTTAAATCTAAACACAAGACATATCAGTATGTACTGTGGGTTCTCTCTCTTACACTATTGATTGCTGGGTATGTCCTTGGAATCCTTTGAATTTGCGTCTCTTATTTTATTCTTTGCACATATCTTGTTTTCTGAAGTATGTGCATGATATGAGATTTACAACAGGTAGACAGGCTGGCCTGCGGAAAGTTTAGGGTGGGTTTGGCAAAGTTTTGGAAAATTCTTCTCAATTTCAAACACTGCAAAACACTTATCTAACTATATGGTTATTCAAACAGGTTTTCAGATGTGGTCCTCAATACTATACTTTTCAAAAATCTTCTCACCCCTTTATATAGTAATAGAAATGTTTTGAAAATATGTGCTATTTTTCTAGTGTGAGGCAAACCTTGCTATTTATACAAGAATATTAAAAAAATGAAAATACAAGAGGTTGGCCTCCTAGGAGGTGGAGGCTACCCCTTCATCGGAGGTGGAGACTCACCCGGAGTGTCCACCCCACTGGGGAGGGGTTGGAGATTCACTCCCTTCGTGCCTCTCGCAAATGCCCAAGGGTGGGTCATCCACCCTTGCACCTCTTGCATGGGTGGGGGTTGGGTTGGGTCTCCACCCCCACTGCCCTCTTTGGCTGGAGCCTCGTGGAAGGGAGGGGAACCCACCTTCCCCCCTTCAGTGAAGGGGCTGCAGCCACCACCTATGAAGGTCAATCTCGAGCATTTGTTTTTGCCTCTTTTTTGTCTTTTTCTTTTTTCTTTCTTAATTTTATGTTTTGACAACACTACTTAGTTTTTGTTTTCTAAAAATACTTTTCAGTTTACCAAATGAATTGTCTTATGTGGATCCATAGACAACATTTTTCCAAATGTGGCCCCAACCAAAACACTTCTCATTTTTTTACATTTTCAAAACCCAAAACACTTTTCAAGAATTTTACCAAGCAGGCCCTAATGCTCTCCATTGGTTGAGATTCTTATAGCCATGTTGCCTAAAGCCTCTGTGTGGGCAGTTTTTGACTAAGTGCCCTGGGTTGGTTGGAAGAAGCATGCATATACCACTCACTAAACGTAAAGAGCCAATGTGGCGATAATATAAGAAGTCTATATCTAAGGTGCCTGGTGTCATAGATCATGGAGTTCTTTGAACATAAGTTTTGTAATTTTGACAGGTTTACTGCTGGGCTGATTTTTCTCCTTCGAGGGGTTAATCTGAATGATCGCTGCTCCTGGTGCCATTATTTAAGCTGTGTCCCTACCTCAAAATGGAACTGCAAAACAGAACAAGTACTTTGTCAGGTAAGTGATGCTCTACTCTTCTTCTTTTTTGTATGCTTTCAATCACTTCAGATCTCTATCGGTACCTTGAGTTCTCAATTTAATCTCTTGATTAGTCTTGTACTCTTGAAATTATATTCCATTTAGTATATTTAATTTTAGTAATTCCTTACAAAAAGACTACGGCTAGAGATTTAGAATAATCAATTCCCATTTATCTCTAGGAGGTATTTTATATCTATTTGATTAAGATCAAAGGATTATGGATTCTATCTTGGGGAGCAGTATTCCCATAATGTTACATGTGATCACCCAAACACACTATGAAATATTTCACTTTTAAATGTATCTAAGTGATATTCACTTCACATTCCTCCTAGGATGAGAGTCGATGTTATAAGCTGTCATGAGTTCAAATTATTCAATTGCTAGTTGTTTATAGAATAACAATTCACATAGTTCGTTCAGTGCATTGTAACCGCACCAACATATCAATTTGAAGTCTCCACTTCTATGATTAAGATAGATAATCATGATTGGCATACAATAGTTTTATCAAAAAGAATGCTCAATCTCATTCATGTAATAGTTACTAGGTTTATAACTTAGATCTTCGATGTGATAATCTCATTAGCACACCTCAATCATATTCAATATAACTTAAGGATTACATGTATATATAAAATAATATGCACATGTATAAATCAATGTATAAAACGATATGGCTGATGTTATCATACAAATTCATAAAATAAACAACTTTATTATTATTATTTTTTATATAATTAACAACGTTATTAATAAATTGAAATTGTCTTGCAAAGAAATCGTGTGACATTTGAGAAGATTACTGACTTACTGTTTTTTTTTTTTTTTTGGGTCTTTGAAATACATTGATATTGTTGTAATGTTTTTGCAGTCAAGCCAAATGGGGAACCAACTGAACATGACATGCCTAGGCAATGGAAGAAGCAACATCTATATGTTGTCAGATATTAATGATTCCCAGGTTCAGCAGCTATGTGCTCAGCTTTGCAATTGATTATAGAATATTGCTTGAGCCCATTCCATTAAACATCTCGATGTACATGATTCATCCTTGAATCTGTTGATAATTTTCTGTATCCATCAAAAACTGGTTACCATTTTTCATTTTTGCAATTTATTTTGTTTTTGTGAAGTATTTGCTCCTTTTTTTTTTTTAAGCTCAAATGGGTTTGTTTCGGTACAGATACAAGTGTATTGATAGCAAGTGAGATAAAATAGTTGGTGTTTAATCCGGGGTATAAACTAAGGGTTATATATTAAGTAATGATATAAGGAGGATTAGAGTCTTCATTGAATCATCTCAAACTAATAAATCAAAATTTAATAATGATTATCTCAAATTTAATGGTGATTTTAAAAGTTACATTATATTTGAAATGACTCAAGAAGGACTTTAGTCCTTCTTGTATCATTATTCGTATATATTAGACCACTATTCCACTATTATCTCCCTATACTGATGTAGTATTGTTAATTTGTCCTTATATCAATTTTTGTTAAAACAAAGGAAAATTTTAATGGTTGATTGACAATACCACTTGCAAGTCTTCTCCAGAATCTTTTAAATGTCTTTATCGTGACCTAATTTTCGGTCACGCATTTATGAAATCTTCATTCCATTTTTTTTTTTTTTTTTTGACATGTTCGCACAAGAAGGGAATGAGAGATTCGAACTAGTAATCTGTGCTTAATTAGGCATGGTTTCAGCCGATTAAACTATTTTTTGGAGACTTCTTCATACCAATTTGTTTTTATTATAAATAAATAAGAAAAATATTACACACATTCTCACTTTTATACTTTTAAATGCATACTCCTTGTCCCCAACGTGTCATTAAAAGTTATCATTATATCTAAAATTTAATGGTAATTTATCCAAGTGTGACTAAAAGTTATCATTATATCTAAAATTTAATAGTAATTTATCCAAAATTCAATAGTAATGACAAAAAATGTGCATTTGGGAGTATGCGAGTATAAGTGTGTATAGCATTCCTCATAAATAATTTAAGACTTACTTTTATTCTTAATCTTTAACTGTCCAATTATATAAAACAAATCTTATAACAAATTTTCTGAAAGGCTATAAAGAAATATTCCAATCAATGTTGTTTTTAACTCAAATTTAACATATATTTGTTCATTAAAAAATTATCTATAAAAAAAAAAAGACTATACATTTTATTTTTAATATATATTATTCTTTTTTTTTTCTTTTTAGGGGTGGCAATTTGGTTGAGATAGATGACAACAAACTTTTTTTCTTTTTTTTCTTTTTTCTTCGTTGCCAAGGATATTTTCTAATGGCCTTTGCCTCTCTTATCTTTGCAAAAATTAATACAATTAAGTGTTATCTATAACTTCAATCTTCAGCTAAATACAGTTAAAAGCATATCTGCTTCGATTATGCTAGATCAAAGACATGGGTAACCAATTTTCCTAACAAAATTTATTTAAACCGACCGTGAGAGATAACCCCTCACACCAAAACTATGAAAGCCGTGAGAAATAATACATCACACATAATTATTCATCATTGCTCATGAGAGTAGATTTAGAAAGAAAAACCTCTTATTCAAAACAAAAAACACGAACAAACAACATGGAAAAAAGCGGACGGATGCATAGCGGAGAGGCTGAAGTTCTTTTCTACTATAGCTAACTCGATATTCTCCATTTTCAAATAAACCGTAGAGGATCATGTTCCAAACACCTTAAACCTAACAAATTAATTTCACATTAAAATTGTATTAAATTCAAAAATTATTTTGTCTTACTTATTTTTTGATTCAATAAATCTCAAATGGTTACATAAATGAAATCACCTCAATAGAGTGCAAAGTCAAAACGCTATTGACATTATTATGTACGTGAGTACTTCAATTTGTCACCTTACTTACATCCTCTCTCATCTCCGAGCTCATGTGGCATGGTTTCCTCTCTCATTTTGAAATCTCATGTGGCGTGGTTTCTACAATATTTAGTGCATGAAAGTTTTATTTTATTTTTATTTAAAAAAAAAAACAACCAAGACTCAAGCAATTGGGAGATGAGAGGTAACAAATAGAATTATACATTATTTGGAGTTGCGTTTTTACAAAATTATAATTGAAAAATATAGAAAATTTGAATTTTCAAATTGCGCTGAATTGCAATTTTGCTTAACTTTTAAATACAATTTTAAAAATCACATTTTAAATTCCAAACCCAAATTGACCCTCGCTTTTATTCCGTGGACAATATGCGCTTTAACTACAACCAATTGTGTTATAAACTCCGTCCGTAACATTTCATGATTGGATTGCTGCGAAAGTTTCAAGAAGTGCGAACTTTTGTGCGCACCATCTTGCCAAGTGAGCCACTACCAACTTTGTGTTTGAAAGCATTTCTTATACTACCCCCATCTTATCTTTTATTAGGATCAATAGACATAACCCTTCCCTTTGTATTCGCTTAGAAAAAAAAAAACAAGAAAAAAAAACTCCATCTGCAATAGTCTAATATATATATAAATATATATAAAAGAGTGAAAGGGTATTTGAATTAAGGGAAAATATATAATAACTCCTTGGGTATGCCTTCCAAAATTTTTAAATGCTTAGGTTTTTTTTTTCGAAAATTTACTCCCTGGGTAGAAGGAAAATGGAATAAAATCCTTGCCGTCACACTTTTGGTAACGGCCGTTAACGGACCAAAAACGCACCGTTTTGGGAGATTAAAATATTAATTTTTTTT
>CM017324.1:37517271-37542017 GCA_006937295.1 Carpinus fangiana | reverse complement strand
GGGGGGGGGAACATTGACAATGGAGTAGAAGTTTGAGGGAGGCATGTTTATTTTTCCCGGAAGAAAAGGTAACTTTTAATAATGTAAAACAATAATGGTCAGCTAATCAATGCCCTTCAGAAATTGAAATAATTTTCATGACTAAAATTTATTCAATCAAATAATTTGAAATAATTGCTTCAATAAATCCTGGCTTCTTTTTGGAGTCCATATTTATTTGATGCCCTCCTTCAATTAATTCCTTAAACATCAAGGAAGTTGATGATGATTGTTAGTGTTAAAAGTACTTTTTATAATAGCATATCACAAGAAGCTTAGGAGAATAATAAGTACCAGAATGAGTTCCCTTTGAGATAATGAGTTGATGACAAATAAACGTTTAAACCCTTGATTTCTCTCTTGATGATTTTAGATTCAACCTTTATGTAAGCTTACTTAAGTTTCTTTGTAGAAGTCAAGTTGTACTACATATAATTCAATTTTGGTAAAGTATACAAACACCACCTATGTTTAGGATTTTTTTTTTTTTTTTTGAATAAGTAATGTTATATAGAAAATACGCAGAGGGGTGCAACCCTAGTACACAGGACCCTGTGTAGGATTGTTTCTAACCACACTCCCCTCATCTTTCAATTGTTCTAAGCACAACCCTTGAATTACTCGACAATTCAAATAGGCCCCTTCTATCCCACTTCTATCTGAATTATTAACACAATTCTTTCTATTCTAGTTACGCCAACACCTAAACACAGTATTTTCAATTTTTCTCATGCTTATACCCACATCCAAACCAGCATTTCCAACTTTTTCACACCACCACAATGAGATGCATGTGATGGTGGATGTAAGTAGTCATTCATGCTCTCAAGCCTACCGTTGCTACCATGGCGTGCCACACCAAGCCCCCTGCTTCCAAGGTTGACGATACATAATCCTAGCTTTGCCACCTCCAGACAGCATCTCCTTCATGTCATGGTCCTCTGCAATGTGGATCTTGTAGGGGATCTGTGCTTCCCACAATGGCCTCACAAGATTCGTGAATTCCGGGGATACAAGTACATTCAATTCAACCTCAAGCTTTTGCTTGGATTCTTTAGTGATGGTGGTGGTAGAGTTGGTGATATTATCATTGTCCATTTAAGCGGTTTAATGACTTAGGGAAAGCACTAGTTAAATTTGCATTATCACTCCAAAAAGACTAGTCAATTTAAACCTTTCCTAGAATCACTTATAAAATTTAGTTTCACCTTGTAAGTAAGCAATATGGAACTTGGCACTCATGAGTGTCTTTATAAACTGTCCATTCTATGTGGGCTACTCTCTCTCCAATATGGGACCATATTTTTCATCCCTTAAACCCTTTAGCGTCCTTGTTAGGACCACGTCATACAGTGTTCCAGTGTCACATGGCATTACTAGGTAGCTCTGATTTTGTTTGTAATGACTTAGGAAAGTGCTAGTCATGATCTTTCTGATCAAGATGGAAATTGCTTTATGATTGTAAGTATGGCTATGATTCAAGTTCTCGCAAATGTGGGGTGACTCCATTATGTGTGTAATAGTTGACATTGGTCTTTGGTGGACGAACTTTTTAGCTTTTTTATTACTATTTGGTTTTCTTCCACCCCCCCCAAATTAGATATTGTTATGGTTATTTTTTTAATGCTATTTTTTGGGTTTGTAAAACTTGTATTTAAAAGCAAGGAGCTATTTTATTCCACAAAAAATATAAATAGACCGCTCTCTTGAATTCTCAAAAATTTTGTGCCTCCATCCCCATAGGGCTAGAGAACCCATCGCTATCTCGCCTACAGTATATCCCCTTCATTGTTTGGGAAATGAAAGGAAAACTACGGTTTATACATGGCCTTTTCCTATAATTTTTTGTATAATTTTTAAATACTTTTTTGAATCAATCAATCTTATGCGCTTAAAGACAGAAACATACAGATATTTTGGGAAGCATACATAATTTCTACAGGTGCCTTGAAACCAAATATGGAAATCTCATATTCCTAGGAGTCGTATCATATTCCTAATCATTCCCAAATTTGGGTTTAGTCACATTCCAAAAATCTAAATTCTCAAGCATCACTTTCCTAGGGATGTAGATGCTTGGAGAATGTTAGATTTCTAAACCAAACGCCATGCAAGGAGCACTGAGATAGTTTTTTCATCATTGTTACTTAGGGTCAAAGGTGAGATGGATGCATACGAGCCTGTGAAGATGAATGGTGAAGAATCCACAACTATTACTGAGGTTGGGGGGGAAGAGAAAGATCTAACGATAAAGGAGGCAACTAATGAAGAGAATACGAAAGAAAAGGAAATGATAGAAGAAGAAACGGATAAAGGGGTAAAGAGTGAAACAAATATTGAAAGGGATTCTAAGGGAAGGGTTAATAGGCTGAACAAGAGGAGTAAAAGGAAGAGAATGGCTCTGAGGAAGAAAATGACTAAGGATAATGAGAAACTTGAATCTACAAACACAAATCACACAACTAGCAAAAGGAAGATGAATGATTTGGGAGGTAGTGATGTGATGACTATTGAAGATGCAAATAAGCTAGAATCACTAAACCAAAAGGGCAAGAAGAAGAAGACCTCGAGTGATTCTAATGAAGTGGTAGACAGAAATAAGCTAGAATCACTGAACCAGAAGGGCAAGAAGAAGACGACCTCGAGTGATTCTAATGAAGTGGTTCTTAAGAGTACTGAGAAGCCAGAATCCTCAAACAAATTTAGCAAAAAGAAGATGGCTATGAGGGTTACCAATGCAGTGGCTACTAAAGATGCAAAAGAGCCAAAATCATCGAGCAAGAAGGGAAAGATGGCTTTGACGCGTTCCAATGAAGAGGTTTCTAAGGATTCGAGCAAGCTAAAATTGTTAGAAAAGAATAAGATGGAAGGAATTATATTCATGTGTAGTTCCAAGACAAAGAAGGATTGCTACCGTTACAAAGTTTTAGGTTTGCCTGCAAGCAAGAAAGAAATCGTACTAAAGATTTATAATGGCATGAAGTTGTTTTTGTTTGATTTTGATTTGAAGTTGATGTATGGGATCTACAAAGCTGCAGGACCCGGGAGTTATGACATTGAGCCCAAAGCCTTCAAGTCTGAGTTCCCGGCTCAGGTTAGTAATCATTCAATGTGAATTTTTTAATATTCAAATTGACTACTTGATACGCATGTTTGATCTTTCATGATTATGATGTGTCTCCTACCATTAACATAATTTAAAACAAATACCAATAAACAAAACGCATAACACTTTTTAAAAATGGGTAATTACCTTTTTCTCTCATGAACTACGACACTATATCAATATCCCCTCATGAACTACAAACCTTACTGCCCAATCCTATCAGACTACCATTTTCTTCCCAAAACCCATCTTCTGTTAGTTAACCTTGTTAAATCGAATGGAATATTCTCTTTTAGATGTTAAATGTCTTTCTTTTTTTTTTGATAAGTAAAGTTGTATATATCAAAAAAGCGCAAATTTAAAGCAACTCAATTACACCGGAAGTATAACAAAGAGCACCTAAGAGCACAAAAAAAAAACCAAAGCTCACACGTAGCACCCAAAAAAGACCCCAACAATCAAGCCCTACAACCCAACAATCAAGCCCTACAACCCAAAAACCTTGCCTTACAACATGACAGAAATGCCTACAACCCAAAAAACAAGCCCTACAACCCCAAATCCCTGATCACCACTTGCATCAGTTCCGACTGCATCAACTCAGACCCCTCAACAGAACCAGGGGGGATGGCTACCTTATTTAACTGACGCGCCTCCTCTTCCACGTCCATCAAATACGCCAATTGCGCCTCATCGTGCTTTACTTGATCCCTCAGCCACTCAAGCAGCCACCACTGCGGATTGGTCAGCCCATCATCCAAAGGAATGTTGGGATCAGACCCTTGCAAACAAGAAGCCGAATCTGGAAACATTTCAATGAAAACACGCTCAAAATCCATCTTTTGCTCATCAAACAAACCACCACCCGGTACCGGATTTGCTCCTTCTCCAGAAAGACCACCACATGACTCAGAAGGCTTAAGAATATGGGCCAAACCCGGATCCAGATTCAAGATCGGTTCCGGATCTAGGATCAAGGCCAGATCCGGAACTAAAACCTGTTCCGGCTCCAAAACCAGAGGCAGCCGCTCTTTACCACTAGAAATATCGGCCATATCGGAACATCGACGGAGCAAAAACCCACGCCGGAGCAGACCCTTTGCCGGATAAGGATCACGGACAGCACATTTACCTGCCAGGGAAGCAGAGACCGCCGCGACAGTCCCTGCAGTAGGACCCAAAACCGCGACGTCACCCGAACACCGGAGAATCAGACCCTTCGACGACACCCATCGCCGGAGATTCAGACTCGCCCAGAAACACCTCCGGCGTCTTCTCTGAAACAGAACCTGGAATCCCTTCATCACCTCCGGCATCGCCCAAGAACGCCAGGCAAGAAGACTCTGCTTAACTGACCGCGAAGCCTCACCCTTCGCCGGAGATAGAATACCCGCCTGAGGAGAATCCTCCTCCTGACCCGAAAACTCTGCCTCCCTCACTGCATTATACATCCCCTGTGAAGTAGCAACCACAGGCCTGGGCCTCAAAATCGGCCTTCTGATCTTACGTCTCCCCCTCCCATTAAACCCAAGGAGCAGCTTGGGCTTCAGGCCCAAACGAGAGAATACCTTGGCCATCTTTCTCCTTATCCCCCTCGTCGCCTTGATCTTTAGGCCTAACCCAAAGAAATTTACACGATCCACCTCAGCCCTGACCTTCGCCAGAAATTCCCTCGCCATGCTNCCAGAAAGACCACCACATGACTCAGAAGGCTTAAGAATATGGGCCAAACCCGGATCCAGATTCAAGATCGGTTCCGGATCTAGGATCAAGGCCAGATCCGGAACTAAAACCTGTTCCGGCTCCAAAACCAGAGGCAGCCGCTCTTTACCACTAGAAATATCGGCCATATCGGAACATCGACGGAGCAAAAACCCACGCCGGAGCAGACCCTTCGCCGGATAAGGATCACGGACAGCACATTTACCTGCCGGGGAAGCAGAGACCGCCGCGACAGTCCCTGCGGTAGGACCCAAAACCGCGACGTCACCCGAACACCGGAGAATCAGACCCTTCGATGGAGCAGACCCTTCGACGACACCCATCGCCGGAGATTCAGACTCGCCCAGAAACACCTCCGGCGTCTTCTCCGAAATAGAACCTGGAATCCCTTCATCACCTCCGGCATCGCCCAAGAACGCCAGGCAAGAAGACTCTGCTTCATTGACCGCGAAGCCTCACCCTTCTCCGGAGATAGAATACCCGCCTGAGGAGAATCCTCCTCCTGACCCGAAAACTCTGCCTCCCTCACTGCATTATACATCCCCTGTGAAGCAGCAACCACAGGCCTGGGCCTCAAAATCGGCCTTCTGATCTTACATCTCCCCCTCCCATTAAACCCAAGGAGCAGCTTGGGCTTCAGGCCCAAACGAGAGAATACCCTGGCCATCTTTCTCCTTATCCCCCTCGTCGCCTTGATCTTTAGGCCCAACCCAAAGAAATTTACACGATCCACCTCAGCCCTGACCTTCGCCAGAAATTCCCTCGCCATGCTCTTCATCGCCTCCATTGACTCGGCTTCGCCATCCAAAGCAGGGCGACTCCCCAAGTCAGCGCCACCCTCCACAAAGGCCCGAGCTTCCACTATGGATAGTTTCAAACCTCCCAGGGACGCATCACTCACATCCGGGTAGGGAAGCTGGCTACCAGCCACTCCGGCAACTTCCTCAGGAGCCTCCGGCAACTTCCTCAGGAGCCTCCGGCAGAACCACTGTTGCAAGATGTGCTATCAAGATTCGAAGCTCGTCAACGTCCCTATGCCAGCCCCAGCCTTCGCGACCCTCAAGGAGCCTGATAACTCCTTTCCAACCACCTTCAACGAAGACAGCCACCTCAAGGAAGCACCCAGCCTTGTTACTTCCCATTCGAATCTTCAAGACCCTCGCCTTATCACGAAAGGATCTAGCAAAATCCTCCTTCCCCTGAGACTCAAACGCCTCTTCCACCTTATCAGCTAACCAATCTGACAACTTGATACCTAGCGACAGAAAACCACCGAAACCCTTTCTCTTCTCCTCCAGGCGGATTAACGACTTGCCCAAATTCGTCGTAAAGAGAAAAGATTTGGCTTCCACCGAAAAACGACGCTCCATCGGCGCTTGACGAGGCCGAACTCTAGCGGGATGCGTCCACACGCGCCGCCGCTAGAGTGTGGAAACCCTAACTAGATGCCGGAGAGCGATGGGATCTGGAAGGTTTTGAAAAAATTTGAAAAAGGCTTGAGGAGAGAGCCTGTAGAAAAATTTAACATCAAACAAACCCTTTTTGGATGGTGCCCACCACAACTTGTCCTTCAAAGCAAAAACTACTGAGTAGCCTAAAAAAGGTAGAACCAAACAACATGATCTTGAAAGGCAAACTAATAGATTGGTGTCAGCTGTGAAAGCTCACAACTTTACACTAGAAAAGAGTTAACAAATCAAACAAACTGATAGGAACTAGGTCACATAATCTGTTAAATATCATTACAAGATAGAAATACCCCCCAAATAAAAAATTAAAACTAAAAATATAAATATATTTGTTTTAAATTATAAATTAAATTATAAGTGTTTTTCAGTTTTAATATATTTATATTTTTTGTTTATTTTTTTGAAACTAGTACTGATACATTAAGAATATATATTTTTTTAATTTGTTTAAATTTTAAGGGTATTATATGTAATTTTTTATAAAGTTAGGGTATTTGGGTCATTTCAAGTTTTTTTAGTGTGGTTGACTGATGGAAAATGGAGGGTTTGGGAAGAACATGGTAGACTGATGGGGTCGGGTAGTAAGATTGGCAATTCATTGGGTGATATTAACATAGCATTGTCCTTTCTTGCTCGTTTTTCCCTTTCTAGTTAGGTGATCCTTTTGTATACCTCCTGTGTACTTAAAGGCGCCTTACGCTTTTAATAAAATTGGTTATTACTTATCAAAAAAAAAAAAAAGCATTGTAGTTCATGGGGGAAAAATGTAATTACTCATTTTTAATAACTTTCTACACCTTTATATAGGTATTTATAAAAAATTAAAAAAATTGGAGGCTTATGGTGGTCCCCATGTTGTTTTGGTAGTGGCCGCTGCAAGGCCACCATGAATTTCTAGTACCAGCCATCATAGTGGCCGTCGATCCGTTTGGCGGCCCTATGGTGTCCAACAAATCTGCATGGTAGCCATGCATGAAGGTCGATTATGTCTCACAGCCCCTAGTTTATGTTTGGCAACCACCGTTGGTTATATCTAGTAGCCTTAACAAGGGTGATGACTATTACACATGGAGCATGACTGTACAAGCGGGCAGTTATTAACTGCTACTAACCGTTAACCACTATCCACGTAACCGCTTTGGTATGTAGTTGGAGAAAACTACTAATTGTCTTGGCGAATGTGGTTAGCGGTTTTAGTGTAGGCTAGTGACGTAGCAGAAGACTAAGGTAACTAATCAAAGAGCAGCGTCTTTGATTATGCAAGGAGAAGCGTCTTCGTCTTCTACCAAAAAAGATAAAACAAGCCCGCAGGCTAAAAGAAAGATAAAACTCCACAAAGTATTTGAGAGAAAATTCTTTGATTTGATAATAATTCAATTAGTTCAGTTTTACAAAATAAGTAAGCCTATTTATAGAAAAGAAATACTTGTAGAGAAAGTAAACCTACTTCTAATAGAGAAAGTAAATCTAATCCTAGGAGGAAAGGAAACAAAATCCTACTAGCAATAGTAAACCTAATCCTATAAGGAAAGGAAAATAAAGTCCTAATAAAATTAAATAAAAATCCTAATATAAAATTGACAATCAGCAGGAATCGTGACAATCTTTCATTTTATATTTCCATTATCTGAGAATGGGTAAAATTATGATCAAGCGGCGCTTCTCTAATATTATTTTTGATATTTTCTTTATTTTCCTTTTTACTGAAAATAAAGGTAAATATCGTCCTACATCAGACACCCCCACTTGAAAAAAACTCGTCATCGAGTTTTCTTTGGGACATGGCACTCGCAGCTCCTCCGCAGAAATAGATTTGGAGAAATCTACATAGATTTCACCAAGATACGTTTTCTCCTTTTTGTCCTTTTCCATAAAAATTCCCCCAACGATTTCTTCATGGATGTCATCTTCAACTTCACCATTATCTTCCAAAGGATCGCCAGTTTTTGTGGTGATCATGATGAGTTGCACCTGTGGTGGAGGAGGTTGCACTTGTGGTGAAGGAGGTTGCAACTGTGGTGGAGGAAGTTGCACTTGAGTTGGAGGAGGCGGTAGCTGTTCCTCCATTGATGTAGTCGTTGGAATCAATGATAGTGGCTGCACATACGTTTTCTCTAACGGCAACTCCACTTCTTCAACCAACTTAACATCTTCCACAACTTCTTCACTATAATTAAAATTCTCTTCATAGGCAAAGGGCCTATTTGGAGAATTATGAAGATGATTATGGGCATGACGAAAGTGGCTTACATCATCCTTACGGAATCGGTCAACATAAGGATACCGAACGGGTTCCCTTCGGATCCCATAGTAATCTGGTGGTAGGAACCGGGCATTGAGTAACCGCTTCATCTTAGGCCAAGATGTCATGGGTCTTTTCCCTTCCTTGGATTGAGAGAGCTTCAACCATTCCCACCAAATGGATGCTCCACCTTTGAGCTTATAAGCTACCGACTTCACATTCTTTTCTTCCGAAATACACATGTACTCAAAGAATCTTTCTACCTCCATTATCCAATCAAGGTAATCTTCATTGTGAAGATAACCATCAAATGAAGCGAGATCATTATTCATCCGGTACCCCCGGGTGTCTGTGTGATTCCAATGGGCACATATTTGCCTGCGTTCAAACGACTAGCACAAATGGCGCATCTCCTGTCGCATTATCTGCGTCGTCTGTCGGAGCTCTTGGAATTCAGTTCTCAAAGGAGCCTTTGATCGCTTGATGTATTGCTGGTAGTCGGATTTCGAAACATCTCTTTCACGAACGGCGTCATTATAGAAGTTTTTGTTGTAGTATAAGTTGGCCATCGAATCCAGATAATGCCGGCTCGGATACCCCATGAATTTGGCTCTTGGAAGAGCCCCTCCCCTACAAGCAGTGTTGTTGGAGAAGTTTGTCATCGTTGCGTTGATTGGCCATGATCAGGATAAAGCCTACTCTGATACCAATTGACGTAGTGGAAGACTAAGGTAACTAATCAAAGAGCAGCGTCTTTGATTCTGCAAGGAGAAGTGTCTTCGTCTTTTACCGAAAAAGATAAAACAAACCCGCAGGCTAAAAGAAAGATAAAACTCCGCAGAGTATTTGAGAGAATTCTTTGATTTGATAATAATTCAATTAGTTCAGTTTTACAAAGTAAGCAAGCCTATTTATAGAAAAGAAATACTTGTTGAGAAAGTAAACCTACTTCTAATAGAGAAAGTAAATCTAATTCTAGGAGGAAAGTAAATAAAATCTTAGTAGCAATAGTAAACCTAATCCTATAAGGAAAAGAAAATAAAGTCCTAATAAAATTAAATAAAAATCCTTAGATAAAATTGACAATCAGCGGAAATCATGACAATATTTCATTTTGTACTTCCATTGTCTAAGAATGGGTAAAATTATGATCAAGCAACACTGCTTCAATATTATTTTTGATATTTTCTTTATTCTTGTCTTTACCGAAAATAAAGGTAAATATCGTCCTACATCAGCTGGTGCGGTTAATAATTGCATCTGTTTCCTTGTATATATAACTTTCCATGGTTTGAATATTAACTTATAATATATAACATAAAAATAAGTAGTTTCTTATGGAAGTGAATTTTAGGTTCTTTCTTTGTTATTTTATGCGGAATGAACCCATCATGGGGTGTTTGTATTTCTTTTGTTATTTTTAAGTTGTAATGTAGAATCAAGATATGATTTCCACTTAAAACACCAACACTTGAAACAAAAAACACTAAAACAGGTCTTAAACAGTTTCAAAATCGTTTAAAATTGGCCCAAAAAATGTCCAAAAAACGCCCAAAACAATAAAATAGGCCCATAATGCCCATTACCCAGTAGGTGGTTGGCGGTACTGTTTTGCCTTCAATAACTGTGCGGTTAGCAATTAATAACTGCTCGTCTAGTAGGGCAGATGTGGTTACCTAAAAGTGATTTAATCACCTAATGGGTTGCAAATGTGGTAACAGTTAATAACCACATCCGCAATCGCTTGTACAACCAAACTGTGGAAGTTAACTCTACCATACTAAAAAAAAAAAAGGGTTTTGGTTTTGGTTAATTGGAAAGGTGGTTTTGGTTTTGGAGCAAGGTGGTTCATCAAAGTTTGAGATGCGAGGAGTTTGCTTGAAGCCCAGCCCATTAGGAGAGGCCCAACTTTTTAAGGATTTGTGTTCTTCTAAATTGGGCCAATTGGCGAATGGAATTTAAGTGATGAAGGCCCGCTCAATACTAAAGGCCCATGAAATCAGGTTGTCCCCAACTTAAAACCCACGCTTAAATGGGTCCTAATAAAATGGGCCAAGTCTTCCCGCAATTTTTGATATAAGACTATATAGGTCAGTCCTAACCCGACCCATTTAATTAAACGGGTCAGATTTCTCGACCCTAATCTTTTAATTTTGTGCTGGGTTCGTGTCAGTTTTGCGGGTTATGTCAAAAATTGTCAGCCTTAATCATTGACATTCTCATTCCATACCAACGAAGCAACCACCAACACCAAAGAAGCTAAAACCAAAGGAGAACCCATGCACATGTAGAGAAAACAAGTGGGAGACATCTTGCGCTGTAGAGTTGAGAAGGAAGATGGTGGTTTGTTCAGCCATAAAAGAAATTAAAAGAAGTAGAATCAGAATAAGAAAAGTTATAATCAAAGAAATTAAATTGACCTAGGCCCCCCTGGTCTCAACATGGCTTTGTCATTGCCTTCTCCTATGCATAAGGATTCGGTTTTCTTAACCTCTTCTTGGTGTGTTTAAATTCTTGATATTTGTCTTGCTTTTTGTGTTGTCTTTGGTTTTGGTGATCATCATTAACGGATGATTGGAGTGATTGGAGGGATTCCATCATTATTTACTTGATCAACGTCTTATTGGTGCCACTGTAATTTATTTTGAAAGCAAATAACTCTTCATCTTTCCACACTTCCACTAGTTATTGGATGGGTGGATACAAAAAATTATGGAGTTGGAGAGAAAATATTAGGGGATATTCACGCTACCCTTTTTTCATTTCCGCTCATTTTCTTTTGGATGACATGATCTGGGGTAGTATGAGGCCCATAAATTTTAAAGAGGGAAAAGTTCCCCCGAGTTTAATTTAATGTCATAGCTTGCTAAATATCCATGCTTTTTGTTTTTCTTGCATGTCAGCATATTCTCCAATTTAAAAAATAATTTTTGAGGGAAATTTTGAAATTTGCTTCTGGTAGGTGCGCTTNACTAGTTATTGGATGGGTGGATACAAAAAATTATGGAGTTGGAGAGAAAATATCAGGGGATATTCACGCTACCCTTTTTTCATTTCCGCTCATTTTCTTTTGGATGACATGTTCTGGGGTAGTATGAGGCCCATAAATTTTAAAGAGGGAAAAGTTCCCCCGAGTTTAATTTAATGTCATAGCTTGCTAAATATCCATGCTTTTTGTTTTTCTTGCATGTCAGCATATTCTCCAATTTAAAAAATAATTTTTGAGGGAAATTTTGAAATTTGCTTCTGGTAGGTGCGCTTCACCGTTTTGGAGGATTGCTTGCCAGTTGCAGAGGAGAAGTTTAAAGAGGTCATCAAGGATAACTATTACTCAAAGAACAAGTTCAATTGTCAATTGACCTCTGAACAGGTTTGATTTTGTTGTCAATGAAGGACGCTCTTCATCTCTCTGTATTTTATGCTAGTTGATAGTGATTGCATCATATACTGGTCAATAGGTGAAGAACCTGTGCAAGCTTTTCCGAGCTGCCAGCAAAGGTCCCAAGTCCAAACGGTTAGGCAGAAGTCTCAGGGCAGAAACTCACACATCTGCTTTCCTAGAGAGATCTGGGCAGCACAGTCGCAGGGCAGAAGCTCGCAGATTTGTAGACCGAGAGAGAACTAGGCAGCAGAGTTGGGAGCGAGAGAGGCGCCCTGCGTTTATTGGAGTCGACCGGTATGTAGAAAGACCCCTTGCATATGAAAGGGAGGTATTTGCATCTCCGGTATTGCCTTCGACTCTACTCCCTCCTTTACCTCAACATTCACGCCCTGCACTTGCTTTGCCGTCTTATGCTTATGAGAGGGCCACAGAATTGGGTACTTATAGACGTGACCCACTCAGCGAGTATCATGATCGACGTTTTTCGGATTTGGAACTGAGGCACCAAGTTGGGATTGAACATCGTGATCCCTACAATTTATACACGGAGCATCCTTTGTACCATGATCCATTGTATTCTGCAGGTGAACCAATCGATTATCCACTTGCACGACAGCCACCGGTTGAGTATGGTCGCCCTGGTCTTCTACCTGCATACCAGCACGTTTCTCGTCCTGTTGCAGGCACTCTACCTGAACAAGATCACTTTCCACCCCTGTATCGATACTTAGATTAGTGTCAAGAACTGGGAAGATCCGTGGTTCACCCGATATTTGTGTGTTTGTCTAATCGATTAGTGCCAAGAACTGGGAAGATCCGTAGTTCACCTGTTATTTGTATGTTGTTTGTCTAATTGCACTAATTGCCGCAAAGCAAATATTCTGAAGTGGGATTGGCAGATGCAAATTTTATATGGAAAAGACTTCAAACTTTTTAGAGTTTGCTTGATCGTTTTCTAACCAAAGATTTTACGAGGATAGAAAAGAAAATCAAATATTTGAAGAAAATAAACAAATTTTAAAACCAATTTTTGGTAGAATAGTATGGGAAAGAACATAATCCAAAAATGCTTGTTTTTTTAATTTTTTTGGGTGGAATCAAAGAAATGAAGTGGTATGAGCTGAATGAGGAGTGCAAGGGAGCCAAAGAGTTTGGCTCCCGAATTTTTGCCAAACTGATGGGACGAGAATTATTTTTTTGAAAAAAAAAAATTGCTTTCTTTCTCTCCTGTCTGCCACCCACCAATGCTTTCTCCAATCTTCGACCTGGACCGTTCATTTTCATCCAACGGTCCAGAACATCCCACTAATAACAAAATAATAAACTATTATTTACATTTAAAAAAAAAAATCAAAATAATAAAATATTAATATGGAGGATATAAAAGAAAAGGGCTTGAACATTATAAGCCCCATAGACTTTGAAAGGGAAGCTAAAATGAGGAAATATTTTATTCCACAAAAACATAAATGAAGATAAAATTTGTATATAGAAGTGAATAACTATTTTATTTCACCAAAAAAAAAAAAAACAAAGGGGTTTTATTTTATTACAAATGAAAAATAAAGAAAAAAAATCAAATAATATTAGATAGTTTACAAATTGGGAAATGAAGGAAAACTCACGGTTTATATATGTGTTTTCTTGTCATATTTTTGGTTTAATTTTGAAATTATTTTGTATTTAACAGCCTTATGCACCATAGAGAAGCATTAGAATATTTTGAGAAGAATAAATAATTTATACATGATGCGTAAGAGTAAACCAAACATAAGAATCTCATATTTACAAGAATTCTATTAAATTCCTAATCCCAAACGTACAAACAGTCACATTTGTGAATCTGCATTTTTATGTGTCATATTTTTCAAAATGTGGATGTTGGTGAGAATATTAGATTCTGCGAACCAAACGCCACTTGTTATATAATAATACGGAGCAGAAATAATAAATGCAATAATTTGGTGGAGCTCCACCTGTTAAGGTGGGTGAAGGCACGAAATTTCGTCACAATTCATCAAGTTTTCCAAATGAATGGGGAGTACTGTTAATGAAGGTACAACCGGAAGGTGGGTTGTACTAGGCTGTGTCTTTTGCATGCATGCGGTAGTTGATTTCCCTCACAATTTCCATTAACTAATTTTGCAACTGCAACCGTACCCTCATTTAATTGAATCTGGCTTACATGCGGTTAAATAATAGTATGTATGCTGTAGTTTAAGTAACGGTTAAAATTGAATTTCAAAATTGCCTTATTTTTAGGAGCTTTTAATAGGAAAGAAAAAATAAAGAGAGATTTTGAGAGATTCAATCTTAACCGTTATTTTAACTACAACATAGGTTAGGTTTCTAAAAAATTAGGCTATGTTTGTGAAGGGAATGAAATGGAATGGAATGGTACTGTTCATGGGACCCACCTCATTCCCAAAAAAATTCTTCTTAAATTAATTCCAACACTCTTACTTTTTACATCAAATCAATCATTTTTTATCACTTTTCAAATAAAAAAATCATTACAAAACAAAATTTTTCACTTTTTTATATAAAACATTATTATTTTCTTCTCTCATAACAATCAAATATGCCACAATACCATTCCACTTCCAAATCTCATTCCATTCACAAACACAACCTTAATGTTTGGGTTCCTAAATTAGTGGAATGACTGTTAATTTTTATATATATTTTTTATTTTTTTTAAAAAAAAAACATGTAATAGATGACACTTGTCACTTATTAAAGTAGGTTGAAGAAAATTTTCTCCAAACCAGTTCCAAGAAAATTTCTATCCCCAAACTATATTTTGAACTTTCCCTTGTCATTTTTCTTCAGGAGCGTACAATCTTTTTTCATCTTTGCGCCCATAATTAGGGTTTGATATATGGAGGGTAGTTGATTCGGTTGGTGGTGTAGTTGGTCTCTTTAATTATATGGCAGGCTTTGAGTAGGAATATTGCAAGGAAACAGAATTAAACACACAGGAGTACCGATATAGTGATGGTGCTGGGGGGGTGCAATAAAGCAAACACAGTTCTAGACATGCATGCATCATTGCTTCAGAAGCTTGAAACCCTTTTTTCTTTTCTTTTTTTCCTGGGGATTGCGTAAAGTCGCAATCTATATGGTGCAGGCATGAAGATTTTCATCAAAGAAGAGTGCCGATCAGTGCATCTTCTTCCTTAAACTGGTCCCTACGCCCAACCAACGGTTTGATAAAGACCGGCAAGGTTTTCGATGATATCGCGCATCACGGCTCACGCATGCCACTTATCATAGAGGATCATTATTATTTTAAATCATACTTAATTATTGTGTCTAATTTAATTAGGAGTACTGTCTGTTCAAATCATGAGCGTAAGATTATGTATATGTAAACTTTTAACTTAACCTATTTAATTAAATGGGTCAGACTTTTTTAATCATATATAATCCACTAATTTTGTATTTCATTCTCGTCTCGGGTTAGGGTTGTGTTGATGCATGAATATAATATTATATAGGTTAACCATAACTCAACTCATTTAATTAAACGGAACCTTAATCTACTAATTTTGTGTTGTGCTCGTATGAGCGGAAACACAAATACAAAAAATCCGTCTTTTTTTCTTTTTGTTTGGTGAATTTTTCTTTTTGGATTATTGATTGTATCTACCTTATAACCTTTTTCATTTTTTTTTTTAAATGAAAAATACTCACAAGTTTCCTTCAAATTAAATTGTAAGAAAATTTTTAATTAATATAATTTTCACACGTATTTCTAATAAAATTTACGGAGCATATAAAATTTATATGCTCCGTAATTTAATAAACTGGTTAGAGATTTATTATTTTTTTGGGGTCAAATTCAATATGTAGAAAACTTTATTCTAAAAAAAAAAAAAAGGAAAATGCTTTTGTAGTTGTCACGTCTCACTCTCACCCCAGCCATTTATCATATGGTGATCACCTTCAACTTCAGGATAGAGAAGGAAATTTTTTTATTTTTTTTTTATTTTGAGGAAAACGTGGAGGCATATTGGTCATTAATTTATTAACTTAATTGTTCTTAAATCTTAAATGAATTTACCTTTACGCCCATTAAAAGGAATTAATGCTTCTTCTCAAATAATAAAAGGATTTCTTTTTTTAGTGAATGGCTCATCAAACTTAGTTTCAGAAACGGTGCACTTGTTAAACTATTAATTAAATAATTAAATAATTATAATTTCATTAACTTAAACTCTTAAAGTAATTTTTTATTTAATATAGTATCAAAATAAAAAAACTTGAGTTTAAATTTTATTTTCAAAATTCATCTATCATTTCAATTGATTATTTAATATATTAGACTTCACTTACTGTATCAACTAAATGATCAATTAAACTGTCATCATTTGAAATTGGTGATCACATATTAATACAGTTGTACATAAATTTATCATGACAAAGAAAAAATAAAATAAAGCATGTTTTCTCAGATGAAACATTTACTCTAATTTTCGTTTTAGATACTAATTAACATTAAGTTTTAGAACCAATTTAATCTCAAATCTGTTTTTGTCATAGATCTACTTTAAAACATATTGCATGGTGACTTTTTATGTCTGTTCCTTTTTCTTTTTTCTTTTTTTTTAAATGACTTATCCACCTAATTTGCTGACAACCTTGTCCCCCCGTCTTTAGTTTTTTCTTTTTTTTTAAAAAAAAAACAACCAGGCTTAAAGCCCCCATGTCGCTCAGTCTCTGTCTATTTATTCCACACTGTTGGGTTTCAACCCAGAAAATTCATTACTCGATAAGGCTTTTGCAGCGTATCTGCTGAACAACCTGCATAATGTTGGTTTTATGTGGTGCATCAATGGGAAACAACTCATCATCTGATCTTCAATGTGCCCGAATAAATGCATGTTCTAGAGAAATGCCTTTGCACTATATATATTTTTATTTTATAAATATTCTATAAACTGATCTTAAAGATTACTAAAGAAAAATGTAGTTTCTTGCGTTAGTGATAGGAGTAACGTTCTAACACACCCTTCGAACATGTCCAATTAAACTGCGGTGAAATTGACAATAATTAGAATCATGTTAACTTATTTATTATTTTTGGTATACAAAATTTGGCTTAAAGTACTGATCTTTTATGTCAGGTTTTTTTTAAAATAAATAAATTTCATATTTGAATAATTCAAAGTGTGATAATTATTAAGGTCTCCATCAATTGTGAATTAAGTTGCGGGAAATATTTGAAGTGATATAACAATTATCTATCCTTTTACTACAAAGATATTTATAAACGGACGTAATTAAGTTGCATGCCCATTCGGCCATTCATTATATAAAATTATAGGAACGAAAAAATATATAAAATATTTCAACCTTAATTGATTTATATAATTATTGACATGTGGTCACATCCATGGACCATATATGGAGCATATATATGGTCCTCAGAAATTGAAGAAACCGGCGATGTATTATTATAAAGGGATTATTTAAATAAGGATGATCACATGGAAGGAAGGGAAGATGGATAAAAGGATAGGAAAATGGTGGGGATCCAATTGGCTTTCTTCCATCCACATGCTGATATATATGGCTACGTACGTTTATCTCATCCCCTTCTCTCCATATGTCTCACCCACATGCACTACTCCAAAGGCAGCTTTAATTATGGCCTCTCTAGATCTCCCTCTCACTCTCAACATATATATATATATATACACACACATATGTGACACGGCATGTGATATATAGGATCCCTTTGAAGGCTATCCTCTTTGACAATTTGTTCACAACCCATATGGCCGGTAATTATACTCTTGGTCAAGAAGATAGAGATGTGATACATTGAGTCTAATCGAGCTATAATTAAGATCAAACTCAATAAAAATGCTATTTTTCATGCATTCTGTTGTCTGATGAAAGTCTAGATCGAGCTATAATTAAGATAAAACTCAATAAAAATGCTATTTTTCATGCATTCTGTTGTCTGATGAAAGTCTAGAGTGTTAATTCATCATTCCAAAGTCAATGTGGCGTGATCTTTTTAATAAAAACTCTAAATTTTTATACACAAAATATTATAAAGAATCACCTCAGAGGATATGAGTGATGTGTAACATTTACTTATCTTAAAAGAAAAATATTTTTTTGATGAACCCAACATATTTTATATATTTATATATATATAAACTATTGCGTATACTCGAAAACATTCTCAAGTGAATTCACCTGAAAGTCAGTGGTGTATGTATATATATATTTCCACTAATCAAGGCTGAGTTAATGGCATTGGATCTCCGACATGCCATTTTTAGCCCCCAATCCCATGCACGATTCTGTAACGTGATGTGGGAAGTGCGTATATATATTTTATATATATATATATATATGGTGGTTGTGGAATGAGATTCACCAAACCTAAAATATTCAAAGTCGTCTAGTCTACCAATAAATGCAAAAATCAAAGTCAGCAAATTAAAGTAGCAGGTGCACACCAGCTTCTCTAGTCTCCACCTAATCAGCCGTCCTCTTACTCTTAGTTATGCTGAAGTGAATGCACATGGGAGTGATGGGACCGGCAGAGCTATTTCACAACTCTTTTTTATTTTTATTTTTTTTATTGAAAAAAAAAATGCCACATAATTATCTTCTACCTCTTATTTAAGAGGGTAGACATGTTATTTGTCTTCTGTCCAACTCTACTCTTGTAAATCTCTATTCTTGTAAATCTATAATTAGATTTGTGACATTATTAGAATAACGATAAATAAGTAATATTATAAACTATATCATTATCTTATTATATTGATCTGACATTTTCTTTAAAAAAAAAAAAAAAATTGATATGACATGACATTATAAATACATTGTTTTAATTAAAACAATATAAACATAATATATACTTAATTCAAAATAGCGTCGTTTTTGGTGCTTATTAAATATAATATATTATATATAAAAGGTATGCATCTGCGTGTGCAGATAGCGAATAATTACAAATAGTAAATACAAATTGTTAATATCCACTCACATTTATACCCCAACTAAACACCCTTCCATGTCACATTATTTTCGTAGTATTGCTATCTGTCAAAAGAGAAACACGTAGTACGGTTTACACACCATACTTTTTATCCAACTTTCATTCTTCTAGTCAACCAAGTGACCCATGTATAAATTTTATTCTTTAAACTTTAATCAATGTGTACGGTATCACGGGAATTAAACTTTGAGACACAATATTTGAACATGTGCTATGCAGTCGATTTCAATTTCAATTGATATGTATTCAAAATGCATATATATATATGTCAAACAAAATTTACGTTTCCAAATTAAAAAGGATCGAGTAGAAAATCTAACTGCATATGCTTAGTGAGATCACTTGATATGAATATTGAAGAATTTGAATACAATGAGTAGGTGCATGGGAGAGTCAATGTAGCATTTTTGTGGTTGGCCTATAATGATTTTCCACCCACATGTTTGTCGTTAGAATTCAACACACTAGTTTAAGAGCAAACTGCCCCCCACTAATTAATTACAATATTAAATGGTCTAGTACTGTATAATATTGAAACTTCATTTTCAAGGTCTAAACAAATTATTTATACATCAAAATAAATAATGCAACCTAAAAACCAGTTGCAAAACAGCTTTCGAAAATCAGACTAACTTTGACGTGAAGGCAGAAATATTGCGATTTATGTCCTTATACTTGACCATACTTTCCCTTCAGACGAGGACATAGACTGCTAGAAGTTAGTGGCCGGGCCCTTCCGCTCTAGCTAGGTAGACTTAAATATAAGGCATACCCGACAGGTAATACGAGAAGCAAGACAGACCCAACCAGGTCTTTGGGGAGTTCAACAACTTAATACATAATATATTTAAGGAGCGTCATCTTACCACATTGTGTCACTTTAGTCACTTCTCATATTTTTAGCAGAATATTAGATAACATCATTCCTTAGTACATGTTACATACTTGAGCTCCATGCAATATTAACAAGTGACATTTAAGTCAACACCGTTACTTTCCCATAAACGTACCGCACCAGAAGGTCAAATATGACATGAAATGTAATTCGTCAAGGTTAGTTGTCAAATAATCACTCCCAGTCGAAGAATTGTCCAATAGTAGGGATACTTGTCAGGGTACTTGCATAAGAGAGATAATTCATGCCGTGAAGAAGAAAACAGGCTATCAAGATGTATGCAATTATCCCTTCTATCACCATCTATGAAACAATTTTTCTATGTTTCATATTCTTCTCCACCCAAAAAAAATGTTTTACATTCTTATTTTCTTACTAAATACTGATTTAAGCATCTAGCTAAGTCATATGTGCTTTTCATTGCATGTTTCGTCAGCATGAAATACGGTATCCAACCAACTAATTCTTCAAAAGTTAAGAGATTTTGTAGCGTAATAACATTTGTCCCAAGCTAGTTTATAAATAAAACAAAGATAATAATAAAGTAGGAAAGAAGAATCAACAATAGGAAATCGATTTAAAAGAATATGATATCTGAGATGCTCAAATCTATTACTTTCCAAATAGAAGCATTCCAAAAGAGTAGGTGCACATGCCAAACACCCTTTAATAAACACGAATTGAATTAGGGTGACAATAATTTCTTAGAAAAACAATATTATAAGACAAAATCATATCATTGCACCCAAGACTATTGTGATCGGGGTCAAATTTTTTTTGCAGTATTTAAAGGTCAACGGGTAGGACTTGGATTGAATCAGAAACAAAATATGAGCAATAACATGAAGAACTTAAACAATGAATCTTTTTTTTTTTTTTATTTATCAAATACCAAAATTATGAATTTCTTAAACCTATAATTGTTTAGGACAAACACTAGTGCCATGGTTTATCCCCTTTGATGATCAAGGTCCAAGGTTCAAAACATTGATCATCAATGGGGGATTACCTTGTTTGGAAATAGAAAACTTTATAATGCATTATAATGAAAGAAGAAAATTGCCATGATTACAAACTAAAAAAAATTATTAAACGTGTGGTAGTTCAAAATTGAGAAAAATAAAATAAAATTTCAATGCCGTGGGTTGCTTTATTAGTTGGCCCTATTCATTAATCATTATCAAAACGAAAAAAAAAAATTTACTCATACTTAATTAGCAAAATGGATAGGTTAATTTATTTAAAACTCCTAACCACCAAAAAAATAAAAAAAAAAAAGGGGAAAAGCTGGCTACAGAGACAAGACATTGAAATGGACCGACCTGACATGTTTTTCTTTTTAGTGTATTTGACTTGGGAGAACTACGAATCAAGGAGAAATGATTAACGATCACATGGTCGCGAGCGATCAGGAGCAAGGAGCCCTCTATGTATGATGATGATCAGAATTCAGAAGCAATCATGACGGTCCCTCCTGCATCAAATTTTTACACCAACCTGTCGTAACGATAATTTCTCGATCTGCATTATTATTATAATTATTATTTTATCTTTTATTTTTCCGAACTTGTCAACGTGGCAGCAATTGAGGTGAAAACTTTGTAAAAAAACCAAAACGAAGCTTCGCTGAGATGGTTTGGCGCTTCGCCACGTGTACTATATATGTTTAGTAAAGCTGATTAATAAGGTCGGTGGCGTGGAGAGCACATGGGGGGTTTGGAGATTCACGGATGTTGACAACTTCACCACTCACAAGTTACAAGCCAGCGGTGCGTGGGTCACGCGGCCCACACTTTTTACCGGATTCGCTCGGTGTCCTTTACGCATGACCTACCTTCTTTCACAAGTATAAATTCCATCCCCAATTTTTATTTTTATTATACTACTGTGTATTTGTTGGACAAAAGTTTTCTCCAAACTGATTTTAAGGTAATTTCCTCCAACCTATTCTAATAAGTGACAAGGGTTATCTCTTACATGTTTTCTTTAATATTTTAACTATCATTTACTAATTTAGAAACTAATCTAGATTAGTTCATCAATAATATGTCTACAAATTTTTTTCACTAATCTAGGAACTCAAACATTAATTTTTTATAGCTTCAAAAATGTTGAATAACACTTGTCACTTATTAGAATGGGTTGAAGGAAATTTTCTTTAAACCAATTTGAAATTAGATATAGACAATATTAAAAAAAGATCGCACTTATAATACCTTATTAAATTTACATCTATTTATTTGTATTTTAATACTCTTTAATATTAAGTACAAATGGTGGGTCTACGTACTTGTCATGCTATGTGGCCAAAGAAAATGGCTAGGTACTCCGATTATAATTGACGTGATAAGTATCCTATAAATTATCACGTTGATTAGTAACACGTGTAAAAAGACATGTAATATCACCTAGTAATGCTACTTTGTTAGAATACCTCTGAGCGCGCCAAAGGTCAAGTAATGAAGGATTTAAAAAAAGTAGTGGGTCACAGCTAACAAGATTCGCGAATCACACAAAAGTGTTGGGGGGTTTATAAATCAAAATCACCATTAGTACCACCATATATGCCAATTTAGTCTTTTCTGTGGTATGAAATAACTTTGATGGAACGCCATTATATAACTTAGTTTTTCTAAGTTTGTGCAGGAGGTTGGTGGTTTAATTATACGCAAATGTTCTTGCTTTATTGAGCTTTGAAGAAGAGATTATATATATATTCTATTCCTGTCTCATCGTGAAGTTTTTTACCCTTTGATTGAGTAGCCATTTGATTACTTAAACAGACAATTTTTCTCCTTATATATATACTTTGTCTTTATTCATATTTGCCTAACTTCTTGATTTTACGGATCAACTTTAATAGTAGGCAAAATGTCTACTATAATGACGGGCTCTTCTAACCTATTTATGACTTAGAAATAAAGTGTTTTAAATAGTTTGACTAACATGTAAAATTATTTAAAATATATTATGTTTTAATAAATAATAATATATTACATTAGCAAATCCGTTGAATGAATGTGAATAATAGTATTACTGTATAAAATGAACTTAAATGAGTATATGATCGAGATGCCCAATCAAACTAGAATTCTGCTCCGACTCAGTTTGTGGCACAAAAATCAAAATATCGCTACTTTTCATGAACATTAATATGATGTGTTGACAAACTGAAAAAGTTCCTAGAAGAAAAAGAAGAGGAGGCGGAGACCATCCTTTTTGTGTGATAGTAAAAAGCATTCCAATCAATTAAGGAGGGTGATTTAAGTGGTGTTTGTTAAACAACACCAAAACTTCTTATGTACTGTTTATCTTCGAGACATTGTTGACTCTTAAAAAAATTAATAAAAAAAAATTGTATTAAAAGGTAAAAAATTGTATTTTGTAATTATTATTTTTATTTAAATAGTAATAAAGAATAAATAATGTAATATAAAAGGTTAATGATTTGATATATTTTTTTTTGAAAAAAATAAAATAAATATTATAGTGGAATGTGAGAAAATGTGAGACAATTTAGTGTTATTTGACGAACAATGCTTTAATGGTTCGAATAAATTCTCAAAGTGGTTAGACATGTTTTAAAATATGAGTTTGAATATTTGCAATAGAGAATTTTCATATGATTATTATTAACCACATTCGTTTTTGTTGATGTCCTGATAAAGTTGAGTTAGACTGTGACTTAGTCAAACTTGAGAGAGCGCCTACAGTTCTTACCATCTAAGTCTCTTTTGTGTAGCTCCTACAGAGTAGATGCTATTATGATTACGCTCAAATAAGATAGTTACAATTGGTATTCCTAAGACCTAGCCTACTATTTTGATTCTTTGAAAAAAAAGAAAAAAAAAGGCGCATCCAAGGCATCCACCGTAGCAAAACTCGTAGAAGACGTAGAAAAATGTAAAAAGAAGTCACTCCAAAAGAAAGTTAGGTTAAAATGATTCAGCTAACATGCATGCATGTAAATGATGTAATGGTAAAGTAAAAGGTCGAGAGAGAGAGAGAGAGAGAGAGAGGGGGGGATTGTGTGTGCGCCAGTGCGCGTGTGGCTCGAGATCGTGTGAGTGTGGCCCACTTACAGTTGAATCTAGGCGGGACATATGGACCGATGATTACGGGGTTAAGTGGGTCCCGACACCCACGTTGGATCCTCGTTCTCTCAGTGTCGTCTAGTTGGCTGCCCCGCCCCAGTCTTTGCTTTGCTTTGCTCCTCTGGTAACCATTTTTAAAAAAGCGTTAACTTATTAGTGGGGGCTTTGATCGTATCCATCTCATACCCCCACATTAAATCTCAATCTTTCGGGGACAGCCAAAGTGTGCTCGCATCACAGCCGCTCATCACGCCTTAACTTCCGATTGACGCAAAGTTCACTCTCTAGATCTAATCCCTTTGGCGTTTTGACCTTCACTCTTTTTGTGTACCGACTCGTACAATTCCAACTTCTCTTTCCACGTATTACCCTTTAGCAGTATGTGATGTCACATCACCTCAGCAGCTTCCCAAGGGCATTTGTGTCCGGAATGGAAAAAGTAAGAGCGTTATATTATGAATATGAATCTTCCGTCGGGATTTGCTTAGTCGTTTTGTCCTGATTTTATTTTTATTTTTATATTTCCCTAATTCCATTTTTTTTAAATGCCGTTACGACTGTTAAACGACAATGTGAAATGCGTACTCAGAGTTGGGTGTTGGAACAAAGAAAATTGGCAACCTTCTTTTAATTTTATTTTTTTATTTTTTTATATATGTCCATTTAAGAGGAAGTGAAAGATTCAAACCGGTGATTTTTACTTTTATGCATTATGTGTGTGTATGGTTTCATCCGATTAAGTTATTTCTTAAAAAAAAAAAAAAAAAAAA